>CM050173.1:18463986-18793986 GCA_027410445.1 Discoglossus pictus | reverse complement strand
AATCCGTAAGTGTTCGGTGGTGTTTTGCGTTTTTAGACTGCTGTAGCCTCGTTTTCGTTTTTTTCGGCTGCCATTTTTTCTCTTGTTTAGAGAATTTTTTAGTGTCTAAACTGCTTTAATTTTATTTAAATTGAGGTGTAACTCTAGTTCTCAAGGTCCTGGATGCTCCCTGTTGCTGTTGGTAAGCTTTTTATGTATTTGTTGTGTGTATTTGTTGTATTTTTGATGTTTTGATGTTCGCGTGTTGCGGCTGTTTTTTGTGAGGTCGTAATGGGTGGTAACGTGTCTCTCGTATTTTGTTTGCGTTACAACGCAAAGTTAGCTCCTTGCCAGCAACTGCGCCCCTCGAAAAATGTTGTGAGGGCCGCGGCTCGCTGAGCGAGCCCTCAAGCGTTAGCAACAACTCGTATGCTCACAACTATATATGTGATAAATGTTTTAACTATATGACTTTAATTAATTTTATCCTCCTCAGTGTACTTTTTATTCAAAAAAAGTTACACTTGACCTACATCCAAGAAGCATCTAAGGAATAGATTTGTAACTTCTGGAACCTCCCCCTTTCTTCTTGCTCACACTCATGTAGGGTGCCATGTTTCACAGCTGTGATCTAAAGCCTCAATGACATCATTTAAATCCTTACTAAATATACATACACATCGGCATATACCGTGTGGGAATAAAAGTAAAAGGAGTAAATCCCATCCAAGGTAGCTTAACAATGATTTAAAGATCAAGATACGGAGTAAAAAACAGGCATTTAAATTATACAAACAAGAGGGGACAGAGACTGCTTTACAGGAATACAAGGAAATCAAAGGGCGATTAGACTGGCTAAAATAAAAAATGAAAAATTAATTGCAAAAGAGAGTAAGACTAACCCTAAAATATTTTTTAAGTATATTAATGGGAAGAAGGCGAGGAAGGAAGCTATAGGAACATTACAATGTGAAACAGGCTGTCTGAAAATTAGTGACCAGGAAAAGGCAGATGAGCTAAATAGGTTCTTTTCTTCAGTATACACAAGAAAGGTACCAGTGGTTGGGACACAGCAACATAATGGGGCTACACTACCTTTGCCAAATAATTGGTTAACACAGGAAGTAATCCAAAAGAGGTTGGAAAAAACAAATGTTAATAAAGCCCTGTGTCCTGATGGAATACATCAAAGGGTACTAAGGGAACTGGGTTCTGTAATAGCCAAACAATTATATTTAATTTTTAAAGATTCACTCAACACAGGGTCTCTACCAGATGACTGGAGAAAAGCTGATGTGATACCTATATTTAAAAAGGGAGCAAGGGCAAATCCGGGGAATTATAGACCAGTGAGCCTCACTTCTGCAGTGGGGAAGCTTTTAGAAGGGTTAATAAGGGATAATATACAAGAATATGTATTTGAACAGGATTATAAGTAGGAGTCAACATGGATTTATGAGGGATAGGTCATGTCAAACAAATCTAATTAGTTTCTTTGAGGAGGTTAGTAGGAACCTGGATCAAGGCAACTTTAGTCATTTGTGATTTTGCAAAGGCTTTTGATACAGTGCCACATGGGAGACTATTGTGCAATCTAAGAGATACAGGAGTTGCAGTAAAAATCTGCTCATAGATTGAGAGCTGGCTAAAGACAAGAAGCAAAGGGTTGTTGTAAATGGAACATACTCCGATTGGACTAATGTGGTAAGTGGGGTTCCTCAGGGTTCAGTATTAGGTCCTCTCCTTTTTGACATATTTATTAATGACTTAGAGGTAGGATTGGAGTGTGGTGTCTCCATTTTCGCTGATGACACAAAGTTGTGCAAGGTAATTAAATCAGATAGTGATGTGCTTTCCCTCCAAAGGGATTTACATAAAATTGAGGAATGGGCATCTAAATGGCAGATGAGATTTAATACAAATAAATGTAAAGTTTTGCATCTGGGAAGGAAAAATAGCCATGCAATTTATAATGTTAATGGAGCAAATCTAGGTGTATCGGATATTGAAAGGGATTTGGGAGTGCTTGTGGACAACCACCTAGGTAACAGTGCTCAAAGCCAAGCAGCAGCTGCAAAGGCAAATAAAATATTAGCATGTATTAAGAAGGGTATAGAAGCCAGGGAAGCAAATATACAAATCTCTAGTACGCCCTCATTTGGAATATGGAGTACAATTCATAAAAAGGACATTTTAGAGCTGGAAAAGGTACAGAGGAGGGAAACAAAACTAATAAGAGGGAATGGAGGGGCTAAGTTATGCAGAAAGACTAACCAAATTAAACGTATTTTCTCTAGAAAAATGGCGTCTAAGAGGAGATATGATTACCTTCTATAAATGCATCCAGGGTCAGTATAAAGATTTGAGCTTTTTGTGCCAAGAGGTTTTAAACTGTCAAGAGGACATCCCTTGAGGTTAGAAGTAAAAAGATTCCACCTTAAAGAAAGAAAAGGGTTCTTCACAGTAAGGGTGGTTAATCTGTGGAATTCTCTACCAGAGGAGGTGGTGACAGTGGATTTGATAGATAACTTTAAAAGGGGACTGGATTTATTTCTAATTAAAAAGGGAATTCAGGATTATCATGGATAATTAGAGAGGCAGTATTGATCCAGGGAGAAATGTATTTATTTTTATACAACTAATGAATTAATAGTTAAGCCGCATATTGCAGATCAGAGGAGATCTTAAAAGGTTGAACTTGATGGACTGAAAGTCTTTTTTTAACCTTAAATACTATGGCCCTCATTCAATTGCAATACTTCCTCTGTTTTCTATTGATCCTACTTCTCAAGAAGGTATAAACATTAAAGGACCATGATGATCCTTTGGTTTCTATATGGCATTTTGAATGGCTAATAACATTTTATACTTTTACTTTTTTATGCACATGTATTATTTACAACAAGAATCCATTTTCTTTTCTCATCTAATTTTGCTGCTACTTTCTAAGGAAGTTGTGATTATGTATATATTATTCCTAATGAAAGCACTGGCATTCATAGCTGACACATTTCCATTGTGCAAATAGGGCTTCCTTCACATTAAAAGTCTCCTCCCACCGCAGGAAGTTGATCAGCATACTCCAAAATGTCACCTCTGGCTGTACATTGTGCCTTTGTCTAGTATAGGTGCCACCCCTGGCTGTCATTGCCCCTTCTCCCAGTACAAGGGTCACCTATGGCTGGCATGGCCCCCAGTCCTCTCTCACTTTCATCCTTGTCCAGCGAGTTCATACACAAGAAGTATCCTACCAGAACCTCCAATGAAGTGGACAGGCTGCTTCATCTGTGAGCCCCGGTACAAGATTCAAGGTGTCTTGGCGGTTGGGTCAGGTACTCAGCTATCATGAAGAATGTGATTGGGGCTCAGTGACTGCAAGGGTACCAAGTGCTGGCAGGAGATCCACCTTACTGTCAGAGTGGGGACCTCAGGTGAGAGAGACTGCTAATTGGGGGGGGCAGTGCCCGGCTTGCACCTCCGCTCTCTCAGCTCCTGCTGACACGTCTCAGAGTGTCCCCTTCCCTAAGGGCATGCCAAAAACTGAAAACCAGGCAAGTCTACTCTGCCCAGGAGAAACTACATCCTCCGGAAGTGCACTTTAGCCTTCCAGCCTCAGGGCACAAACAAGCTAAAACTACCACGCCCTGGGTGGGTGTGCAACTTTTTGGGGGCTTGGATGGGTATGTATCATGAACAGTTTTACTAACAATTTTTCAAGCCGGTCGTGATTTTTTTCACCCTACTGTAGACTATAACATACTCTAGAACCAGCGGGGCTCAACTCCTCAGGTCTTGGGATCAGCGTGTTATCTTCAAATGCTTATGGTAAAAGGCTTTGAATAATACAACATGGACACATTACATGTTCATCTAGTTTTGAACGGAGTTGAATAGAGTAAATGTTTATATTTATCAATAATCTTTAAATATGACTTAATAGTATGTCTAAAGTGTTAGGCTCTCTTCATCCCTGACAGATAAGCTTCTGGGAACCATCACCTTTACTACAACCAGTTGAGAACCACTGGTCTAGAGTATTACAGCCCTATAATATGCAATATAAAGTGTCTACATACTAATAAAGAGAGGGTGTTTTCTTTCCTGATTACAGTCCAGCACACCCTTTTTCTATTACCCTGCATATTACTCATGTATAGTATTATTTATTGCTATCTTGGATTTATATGGACTTTACAGGAATTTTCTTCGCCAACAGCAAATTCTTGTTTTTATCATTTATAATGTTCATTATACAGCAATGCAGATTCCAGCCAGTTAAGAAGACTATGTATCAAACGGACTCCTCTAAAGGAATTTAGCTTCTCATTAAGAAACATTTTGGCTGTTGATATAAATTCCTTATGTATCAAACATGTCTTACAAGTGTCATGTGCTAAGAGTTATGCATTGGGTATAGCGTATAATTTGCAATTGTATTGATATGTGTTGATAGATATATTCTATTTCTGTATGAATGCCAAATTATTTAAAAAAAACAGCATGTACCCTAATTTGGATGAAGATTAACTCCATTATAGGTGAAGTGGACCCTATACTGAAGTTGTAAACACTTTAGCACTTGCCTTTTGTTGCTTCAAGTCATCTTTACATAAGGTGATGAAGAACACCGAACATGAATGTAATTGCCACAGATTAGTTTGATTAGCTCTTGAGCTGCCTCTTGAACTTTGAACCAATTAGGTCAAGGAACTTAGTGTCAAAAACCCAACCTAAAATAGCAGCGTCTGCTCTCCACCAACCTGAAAGGGTAATTAGCAAAATAGATTAGTTTCCTAAATTTCATACAAATGGTTAATATGCTGTAGTAGTGTTCTTTAATACAAAATAATTTTAATTAAATATGGAGCTTGCCCTTTAAAGGGACACTGGAGGTACAACATTCTTGGCCGTTTAAATTTAGAAGTTGCATCTAGCATGATAAAAGCTCTATTGGCACAATTATATAAAGTTATAGATTATCACTATTTTTCCCTGTGTTCACTTCTGTGGGCTGCCATGTTGTTCTTCCTGTTGCTCATGCATATAACCGCACCACATGACCAATTTACCAGTTGGAAGCTACGGACCATGCTAAGTGCAGTGTGTGTGTGCACTGTTCAGTTGTGTCTGACTTTCTGTGACCTCATGGACCATAACACACCCTGCTGATCCACTTCATGGGCGAGATACTGGAGTGGGTTGCCAGTTCCTTCTCCAGTGGGCCACAGCATACAGCTCCTAGTATTCCTAGGTGGTCTCCCATCTAAGTACTGACCAGGCCCAAACATGCATGGCTTCAGGATGTTGTGACCTCTTGGTTCCCAGACTGGAATCAAACCCAGGTTGCAGTGATGAAAGCACTGAATCCTAATCACTGGACCACCAGGGAATCCGCTGTGTGCATAAGAAGCTGGTATATGGAGATTCACAGCTTGCTGCCCACCCACTGTCATAGTCACAAAGCTGTTGATAAAATAATCTTATCACACTGTGCCAACGATCTCACGTATTATAATTGTCAAACTGCGACTTGTCGTCACACTTGTGTGCCTCGCGAAGCAAGCCGTTGAGGTATTGAAGCCTTCCAAGCTCGCAGGACTTATGAGTTGAGGCATTGAAGCACGCAGGACTTAGGCTGAAATGAGCAATTAGGAAGCCGCGCAGCCGAAGGTGCTTACTGCAACCAGCGGCCCCGTCACACATGCGAGCTTGGGAAAACAAATACGACCTTGGAAAAATATGAATTTAATGGCGGACCCGCGGATATCGAAAAACACATTCACACACAGCATAGGGGGAGAACCAGGAAGCGTGGCAGTGAGATTGCAAGCGATTTTGAGTCTTATTTGACGTTTTTGCGTCACTCGAAAATCGGCTAAGCGAGAAAAAAAATACTGGACGAAAAACTTAAACATTTCTGAAACTGGATAAAAACGAGGCTGAGCAAAGCCAGGCACGCGGGACATAGGAAATACACGACGACTAAGACAGTAACAATGCCCAGGCACGCGGGACTTTGAAAATAAAACAAACCCCAGTCAGCGCGCGCCACACAAACATTCAGCAGACACACAGAAGAGAAACACACATGGAAGGGACAGGGGGGAGATGGTGGAAAGACACATGGCATTCCCAAGCCCTAAACTTGTCGGTTAATGAACCCTGCAATGAGAGGCCCATACAGTAGGCCGGAGGAAAGTCTCGCGACGAGTGCCGAAGGTGCTCAGAGAAGTAAAAGCCTCACATTGTGTGGCAAACAGCATTGCCTGGCTTACAATGTTATGCCCATCATTTTTTGACGGGCAATTCTCTAGTATAGTTTAGAATACCTTATATACTATTTTATTATCAGAACAATAAAGTTATAGGGAAAATAAGTGATTTTCTATGCACGTTTTCAAACATTTTTTTTTCCGACTACTGTGAATATAAATCTTGTTTATCTATGTTTTTAATCTTGAAAAGTTGTGGCCCTTTATTTTCCCCAAACAATTTAAATAGATGGTATATTTGTCCACCAAAATGTTGCTTCTGTTTTGAGAGTTAAAAAAGGTATCTGACATATTTCAGATAAAATGATATATCGCACCTGCTTTCAGATTCCAGAGATTCCATTATTGTGATCTCACCAAAATATTTGTTATAAAATCCTATGTTACTAAGATCATATAGACAGTGTGCTGAATATGTCTATCTTTGTATATAATTTGTTGAAACCTTGGTTCTACGGTACGGATTATTTTTAGTTGCATATTTTTTTGTGTACTGTTGTTTACTTTTATATTTTTATATATCTTTATATTGCATTTTTATTGAAAAACACACGCAATAAAACATTTTTATTTATTACAATATTTTTTCCCCATGGAAGATAAATGCTATTAATTGAAGAAAATGAACACGTGATAAAACCAGTGTGTTTGATCTGTCTTATTCTTACCATTGAGCCAAGACGAAGTGTGAACAGGACTCATGGAGACCTTGGGCCATATTCAATTGAGGTTTCAGGCGATCCAGTAGCCCGAAAGTGAGGTCGCAAGTTTATTTGCTATTCAATTGGCGACTTTTTCCGGGCTCCAAACGGGTTACGGCCTTAAAAATATTGCAATGGTAAACCCGTAACTTACAGCTTCCAGAAGGCTTTGAGCTTTCACTTTCACAAAAGTTCAGATGGCTAAAATCGAAAATCGCTATTCAATTGCTCAATATCCCCAAGCCCACAAATGTTTTCACACCCGCAAATGGCAAATGAAGGAGAAAATCCAACGAGTGCTAGAGAGGACCCGTAAGGGGGTTAAACACCTATTCGTAGTACTGTACAAAATAAAACCTCAATACTACACTTTAAATAACAGAGAAAGCGATGATAGAAATTAGAATTAATTGCACAACAGTCTCAAGATCGCAAATCGGCAGGAATTTAAATGTATTTATGTGTGTCATATCGGGGTTAAATCAATCTTGGGTATCCATGAGTTAATACATATCAGGCCACCAACATGGACTAGAACAGTATTGGCATTCATTTTCATAATTCTTTATTTTGCGGGTTTGCAAGTCTGATTGCATATCGGACCCCTGAACCGAATTGATTGGCATGTAACCCTCCATGATTTACTGCCGTAATTTGTCCTGATTGATTCGAAATGGGCGGTTACGGTCTTACTTAATTGATCATTTTCCCTCCCTCAACTGCTTAGAACCAGTGCATGGTTTACGGCTTTGGCACAGTAACTTGTGGGCTTGAGCAATTGAAAAGCATCGCAATCGGAGACTAACGGTAGCCCGCAACACACTCGCAGACATTGGGCCATCTGCGATCGAGTGGTGGGCTTGCAATTGAATGTGGCTCCTTGTTAATTGTGTTTTCTTTACATGTTTTTTTGTGTTTAATTTACATTAAAACATGGGAAGAAAAGCATAATATGTTGCAGTTCAGAAATCTATAAGGCTAACTACCCACAATGTCTAAACTATTGTTAGACAAAAAAACTTTTTTTTTTTATTTATTTTTTTATTTTGTCCTAAAAAAATTGGACTACAGTCCATGTTAAATGAAAATGGAAAGAGTATTTTTTAGAGTCAGTCAGCTATTTTTACCTGCATACAGCTGTATGTGTTTCCACAAAGTGGCATTTCATGCAAGTTTAAACAGGGTGTACTTAATATAGTTTTGCATTAAAGCGAGATTTGTTCTAACATTTAAATTATGTTCTTATATTATATTATCACTGTTCGAATGTTCATGTCACCTAACGTTCATACAGAAAATAAAGGATATACATGGAGATCAGAGCAGAGACGGAGGGGAGCCAGGGGAGAGTCTAGCTGAGTCATTCATGATGGGTTCAAGTGGGTATAGATGATTGATCAGAAGGCCAGAGAGGACTAAGTTACAGTAGTCAAGGTGAGTCTAGATGAGTGAGTGTATTCAAATCTTTGTATTGTTTTGCATAAGAACGTTCTGGAGTTATTCTTTAAATGAAATTGGCAGGATTTCTCTTGAGACTGAATGTGTGTCTGGACGCGGCAACCCATAACTTGCACCATCTTATTATACCTTATTTCCTACAACACTGTAAAACTCTGCAATAGTAGGAGAATAAGCCCGCCGTAAGAGGCGAAATGACAGCGTAAGCGAGGAAAGTTTAGAATCTACAGGTGCGATGGCTTTATCATTGGGAAGTAATTTAGAGGATGGACAAGGAAAACAACAGATTAATACACCATGCAGAAAGAGGTGTAAGAAGAGACAACTGAAAGAAGAAGCGCAAGGTATAGGAATTGTAAGGTAAAGTAAGGGGATAGTTCTGTGATACTGATGGTGCTTAACTGAAGACACACTTCTCATGATATCACCAAAATATTTAAGCTTCAGCCTCATGATCACACCTACAGTGAACAGTTTGTCTTGATTTCCTGAAGTACTGATTTACTGGATCTTCTTGCAGTCCAAGGGACTCTAAGTAGTTTTCGCCAACATTACTATTCAAAGGCATCAATTCTACAGTGCTCAAGCTCTCACATCTGTATATTACTATTGGGAATACCATAGTTCTATCTATGCAGACCTTTGTTAATAGTGTAATATCTTTACTTTTTACTAGCTTGTTCAAGCTTGCCATAGCTTCCTACCCAGAATTGTAAATGAGGTTAAAAGCAAATGATCTAGTCAAGCAATATCATAGTTAAGGTCATAAGTCAGGGTCACAATAGGAGAGAGAAGAAAACACGCAAAGGAGACTTCAATAGCACCCTTGGATCCAAAGAACCTTGCTCAAAGATGAAGGTTAAATCTATTTGAATAGAGATAGGACAATGTAGTTTTACAAGGGAGATTCTTTTTAAATTAAATATATGTTTTTGAGAACTGCAGACAACCTCATACTGTAGATTATTGGAGCATTACAGAGGCCCTATAATTTGTAATTTATCCTAACATTTGTGACCATTTTTGGAAGGGTTTTGAGTTAATTAGCATCTTAAATGCAACCATATCATGTTAAAGCATTTCAAACGCTAGTTTTCAGTCCCATAGCAATCATAATACAACTGGAAACCATTAGCTAAAGTGATAAATAGTATAGGAGGATTTTGTTAACCATTGGATTAACACTCTATTATTATTACTGGCTAGGACAATGAGGTGCACATGTGCGCCACACTGAAGAAATTACCCTTGACCTCAATAAATAATCATTACTTCCTTAGTGTAAATTGATTTTAAGTCCAGACTTATACAAACTCCTATAAATAAAATGATATAATAAAAAATAGTGTAGAAGAAAATAAAATAAGAAGAATTTATACTTTTTGTTTCATTTATATTGCTGGAGATCACTGCTTGCATTTCATGATGCAAACTTCCTGCTTTTGAGCCTATGTGGGAGAAGGGATGTAGTGTCAATTTCAATGAGATCCCATTATCTAACAGAACCTTCTGATATCTCTCTGTTATTGCCTCTGTTAACACCGGCACAACGTCCTATGCGCTCATGACAGTTGCTCGCCGACAGCAGCGCAACAACTATTGCCATGTGGAAATGCGGCTGGCAAATGTGCGCCGTTAAAAGAGCGCAAGCTTGATCTATCTAGGTATCCTAATCCCCTCAACCCCCCTAACCCTAACCCTTCGACCCCTAAGCCTAACCCTAACCATTAGAACCCTAAGCCTAACCCTTAGACCCCTAAACCTAACCCCTTAGACCCCCTAACACCCCTAAGCCTAACCCTAAAACCCCTAAGTCTACAACCCTTAAGCCTAACATTCTACACTCAGCTCAGTCTACGGCGCATAGTTGTCGGAAGCTCAATTGTCTTGCGTGCATTTGTCGGTGCTCGCATGTGACGGCGTGTTTGTGACATCATGCAATTGTTCTGCGCGCTGAGGGCGGGACACCGTTAACACCACCACTCTGCTGATAGATAAAAATAGACCATTATGATCCAGGTCTCAGGAATTGATGAAATTGATTCCTCTGCCAACAGGGTCTCCAACAAAAATGTTTCCATGTCCACAGCCTAAATAGATAAAATGTTTTTCTTGAACTATAGTGGCCCTTTAAGAAACAAAACATTTATTGTTTTGTTTTCCTTTAGGACAATAAATAAATAATAATACAACATTTTCTTTTGTTTTCTGCACAGAGTGGAAGGTAAAGAAATTATCTGGTAGTGACCGATTCTGGAAAACTCCTCTTAATCAACAATGTTTAAACCTAACATTCAATGGACCCTCCTAGCATTTGCCTGTTTAATTTGCACACATGGAAATTATATATGGTAAAGTTTATATGTTTTTCCCATTTTATCAGCCTATATTATATTAGGAGACAGATGGCTTAGAGTTTAACATTTTCAAAAATGAATCAGAATTGAATTCCAAATAAAGTTAGATTTGTCACTAATAAAGTATACCACTAAAAACCACTACTTTCACCTGTAATAATAAAAAAGTTTACGTTAACAATTGTTAATTTGATGTTTGCTTTTTTAAGGCTGTGTTAACATTCCATTGTTTATCAGTTATTAACACAGTCTGTAACAATAGCAAACAATAACACATTTTAAATATGCCATATGAGTTTATTGGCCGGGTTTGTATTTCCTATGGCTGGAGGGGAACAGTAATATTTAGAAAAGCTATTTATTCACTTATCTCATACTACCTACACAGACCAAATGACTCCTAAAAGGTGATGTTTACTTTTCTTGAATAATATTATTACAGAACTACATGTAATGTTATGTCAGTAAACTCTCATCTGAGTTCCAGTTATAATGTAAACCCTTATATCCAATGATGCGGATATGTTCAAACAAACTGATACACCATTGTAATTTCTCCAATAAACAACAATATTCTGAGAATCTCACAGATGTAGTAGGCCTTAAAACTAGAGTGAATTTGCACTGAAAGAAAGAGAGAGACTGGATTGGGGTCAGACAGTACAGGAAGATAGGGGAGTAAGAAAGAAATGGGAGAGAGACCTTAGATGGAAGGTATGTGAGGAGGGGGGAGGAGATTTGAGGTAATTATGCCAGCCATAAATGGGGGAAGTTGGGGACGCCAAAGCAGGGTATAGGAAACAGTTAAAAATTGAAAACAAAAAGTCAGAAATATTTCTATTTGCCAAGATATAATAACATGCATACAGTAGTGATAGCGCAGTTTCCATAGTCTCCTCCAAACCTGCTGAGGTGTTCTGAATGCAGTTCTGAGTATCTCACAGATGTAGTAGGCCTTAAAACCAGAGTGAATTTGCACTGCTGAGGTGTTCTGAATGCAGTTCTGAGAATCTCACAGATGTAGTAGGCCTTAAAACCAGAGTGAATTTGCACTGAAAGAAAGAGAGAGAATGGATTGGGGTCAGACAGTACAGGAAGATAGGGGGGTAAGAAACTTAAGTTTAGATGGAAATTGCTCTTTAAGCAGAAAAAAGAGAGAGTTATAATAACATTTGTCAGAGGGATTGTAATACTTCTGATATATTATTCAAAAGCATGTGGCCCTCATGCACTTCCCAACATATTCCGTGGAGGGGAAAATATGCCGCTCCTCAACAATAAAGAGTCCAATATATCTCTCTAGACCAGCGGTTCTCAACCTGTCTAGTGCCGCAACCCTTTGATAACATTTCCCGAGTTGTGGTGACCCCTATCAGTAAAATTACAGTAAAATCACATACAATTACAATTTCTGATGGTTTTAGGTGACCCCTGGCAAATCTTTATTCGACCCCTGAAGGGGTCACGACCCACAGGCTGAGAACCACTGCTATAGACCTCATAAAGGACACCAAATTGTACGCACAAATACATCTCCACATTATCTCTACATCCATGTCAAATTATTTACTGTGCTACAGCAAATTGTACAATTTTGCTTTTAGTAAAAATAAATAATTATTCTGCTTGTCTGTTTCTATGCTGGAAAAACAATGCCCCCTAAGGTTATCATGCAGTTAGATCCCCCCTCCCACCTTTAGCAAGCACACTGAGCTGCAAATTAGCAAACCGAGCAGTACATTAACATAAAAGACTCAAAAATACAATTTTTAATATTTCTGGTAGAATTTACTGCAGAAAACAGTCTAGGACAATATACAAACAATTGTTTTTTGGAATAAGACAACTTGAGGGAGAGATGCTGTCCCTACTACTGGTAAAGGTAGAGATGTTTGGGTGGATTTAACGCAGTGGTCCATTTTTCCATGAAACATTACTTAAATGGATTCTGTAATAAGCAATTGCTTAAGCATAAGAAAGGCTCTTTTAGTCCAATTGAATGATATATATCTATTATATAGTGCAGAAGCCAATAAGATCATTGCAAATTATTATTGTTTTAACTTTCATCTGCTCACCTCTTCTGGGCTGCCATGTTGTTCTCTCTACCCCTTCCTGTCTCTAGGAGTATGTCCCTGAGTGAAGTGGTCAGACATTTGTGAATTTCCATTTTGCATGGCACACAACTTACTTATTGGTCCAAGTGGTCATATGGTTCTGGTTCTGGTTCTTGCACTAAGGTGTGGTGTATATAATTCCGCTACTAGGACTTTCATTGTGCTAAATACAATGAATACTTTTAAATGGCCATGACTTGTTTTACCACGACCCTTTTAAAGAAAGTGGACAACTCTAAAATTCTTGACATCATTGTGATCTCAAAGGGCGTTGATACTCATGCCAGCATTTTATTTTCTCTGAAAGAGCTGTTATTTGCTTGGATATTGTAGGCAAATATGTACCCAGCTGTCTGCCAGTCAGGCGCATGGCCTCACTTTCTGGCAGAATCATTCAACCACCATATATATGTCTCACTATGTGGAAGGTCGCTCAGCCGTGACAGCAAGCGTGACCGTGTTCAAGGCAAGGAGCATATGTGTGCATTTGTAATTTTGATTATGTTGTGTATGGCAAGTTGAATCATTTTGCAGAGGCTCTCACAAAGTGGGTAATAAAGCAAACAATATCTAATTTAATTTAAAGGGCCACTGTAGACTGGGGAAACATAACCAAATTTGTGAAGCATATTACAAACTAATGTTAGCCATGTGCATAGAAGCATTTAAAAAATAAAAAAGTTTAGCACACTCTTCTTGTCTCATGGGCTCTTCCATCTTGGATTGTGAGTTGTCTTGCAGAGAGAAGGGGCAGAGTTATTATTAAGTCCTATTGTCAGCTTGGTATTCACAGTTAAAGTATTTCAAGAGAAGTGAATGGACATATTACCTGAATCAAAATTAAAACACAAAAAATATTTTCAACATTATTAAGTTCTTCATAAGAGCATATTATAAATATAACACTTCAGTAGTTCTTCACATACACCACCAATCCTGCCTTGTCCGCAGGATATTTTAGTGTCGGACGTACCCAAACCACACTTTACAGATAGGAACCAATAGAAAATGAGAATGTCATGATTTTTATGAGTGAGACCAAGCGACGTAACTGCGGCAAGAAACCACTTTATTTATATGTACACATGTATAAATGTTTTATTTATTTATATTTTTTTACATTTAATACATGAGGCAATTGTGTTTATAGAGTCAATATATTTAAAATAGTTTATATTTATATATATATATATATATATATATATATATATATATATATATATAAATATATATAAAATGCAAATGTTTGTCTCCTGATATGTATTAACCCCTTGAGTACTGTGTTGTTTGTTACCCTTGATGGTGTATAATAAAACAGACAATACAATATCATATTTTTTATTTACACATGTTTATATGGGACTATTTAGTGACACTTCATAATTGTTATTGTTTTTTGGTGCTGTACTGTCTCTTTAACTGCTGCTGCGGCAGTCCACCATGATTTTAAAACCATTTGCGAGTGGTCTTTGGTACACGTAATATTTTTGTGAGTGATCCATAAGTTCTTATTAGCATAAGGTTTTGGTGTAAAAGTCTAACAGAGTAAGTCGTAAACTTTTGTCAGTGCAGAAATCGGTGGGAAAGTTTGCCGTAATTATCGGCTCTGACTTGCCACAGTCACTTATAGCAGTTCTTTCGCAATGTTTCAGGAATGGGTGATTAGCATAGATAGGGATATTTACTTTCTTCTTAAACCTGCTTTAATTTTGCAATATAGGGATTAGCATAGGGGCCAGTGTTAACACAATATAATATTCTATTATGCTCAGTTGTAACCATTCAAGTTTTCATTTACCTACAATGCCCATGTGGCTTATAGTATATTCGTAAAACTATTATTATCCTTTATGTGTAACACGCCAACAAGGGTTGAGTACAAATAAAAACACAATACTACCATTTGGCAAAAATGTAGGGCCCTGTTTTTGAGCTTAAAATCTTAAGTACATTTTTCCCAAAGCACCTTTCAAGATTGAAAACATGCAAACTGACAATCTTAAGGGAGTAGGAGAGGCAGAAACCTAAACAAGAATAGAAGTTAGTGATTTGAATTGCCTAAAAATAGAGTGAAAGATGAAAGAGAGATGTTAGTCAGAAAGATGTGAAATTACCTGGGTAGAAAATGAGTAAAGTCCATGCTATAGTACTGCAGTGATGTGTAAGTGAGATTGCATGCTGACAGGAGTGAGAGAGTGAAGTTACAAAGAGAAAGGGAGGATGAGGTTTATGAGGAGAGTAAAAAGTTAATTAAAGATTTTGTTTCTGTAGCAGCTGTGGGAAATGCAGTTGATAGAATACCTATTTGTGTATTTAAATGTGTCCTTCAGCATGGATTGAAAAAAAATAGGCAAGATAATACACCGCAAAAGCATCCTGGACTCCATTTAGGAAATTTGTCAACTATATAGAAAAGAGAAATAAAAAATATATTTCATCATGGTATGAGGAAAGTAAGTGTAACGGAGCTGGAACACGCAGTCCAATATCTCCGCTGGTATACGGTAAAATACCCACGAGGCACTACAGTTTCACCATTCCCGACCTCCCATATTGGACGACACACAATTTGGGAGTCAAATGAATACTGACTTTATTTTGTTCTGTAGAAATATTTATACCCATCCCTTCCCACAGGCAATACACATGCCCATATTTGGCCACACAATACACATAAAGAGAACAATAGGTGGGTCACACCTCCCCGAGGCTCCCTGGCAACTTTGATACAATCAGACATTGATTCAATTACACTTCTTTGTTCTTATCTGAGAATGAAAACACTGTATACAATAGACTTCCTTTATCTTATGCAGAGTCTCTGTAACAGGATTATCTCCCATGCCAAGTAGCTGCAAATGTCTGGGACAATATTCTGCAGAGCATAAACCAACATACATATAGTAGGATCATATTTTAACCATAATAATCATAAAACAGGGTAAAACAGTGATGGGTTCCGTTACAGTAAGTAATCAATACAAATTTGCTCTATATATGCATACAAATTCCAATATCATTATCCATTGTAAAAAAGAGATAATAGATAGATAATATAACCAATTATATGTATTGTATTTTTATTTTCGTCTATTTTTGCCTATATTAATTCGGACTGTCACAACTGCTGTGGGGCCGGAATAAAGTCGCTAGGCTGATCCTACCCACAGGTTGACCTCAATTTGGTATTCCCTTACATAACACAGCGATCAGGATTCAGGACAAGTTGCACAAATTCAGGACAAGTGGAAGAATTTCTCAGTAGAAAAATAATAAAAAGGCCTCCCATGTAAATGAAGAACAACCTTTCTATGTGTCTCAGGCAGAGCATAATCTATTCGTCAGTTCATATTTATACAGAGTTTCAACACAATACAACAATGGGTTATTTTCATAAGCAAACACAATTTGTCTGCACTAGCGTGATTGGATGTGAATTCCGAACTTGAGCCAATCCGTGTGTAAGGCAGTGTGCACCGATTGGTTGGAATCTCAAGTATAGGAGCAAGGAAGGGGCTATGGGCTTCCACCAGAGGGTATGGCCCCAGGCTGTCTGTCTCCCCATCTAGGTTATTTATTCTACAGTAAATCATTTGTGAGAAATACAACAATGTTATTTTGGCTAATTTATGACTGAGTATTTGATAAGGGTGAAGGAAGGGCTGTAACTGACAAATTTAGGGGGCAAACATTACTGTGACCGACAAACTTACAGCTTCCTGGAGCATTTGATCTGTCACTTTAGCAGGGCTAAAATCGCAAATCCCTATTTAATTGCTTAATTTCCCCAAGCCCGCAAATGTTTTTACAACTGCAAATGAAAGAGAAAATCCAACGAGTGCTAGAGCGGACCTATTCGTAGCACTGTAAGATGCAAATAAAATATTAATACTGCACTGTAAATAACGGGGAAAGTGATGATAGACATTAGAATTAATTGCACAACAGTCTCAAACTTGCAAATCGTCAGGAAATAAAATAAATTTTCATGCGTCATTTTGGGGTTAAATCGATCGCGGGTATCAATGGGTTAATACATATCAGGCCACCCACATGGACTAGGACAGTATTGACATTCATTTTCATAATTCTGTATTTTTCGGATTTGCAAGTCTGATCGCATATCGGATCCTCAAACCTAATTGCTTGACATGTAATCTCCATGTTTTGCTGCCATAATAATGACAGACTAATTTTCTGTTGGCTGATTTGAAATGGGCGGTTATGGGCTTGGTGAATTGATCCTGTTCCCTCCGTGAAGTGCTCCGAACCAGTGTTTAATTTATGGTTTTGGCTCTGAGACAGTAACTTGCGGGCTTGAGCAATTGAATAGCATCACAATCGGAGACTCACGGGAGCCTGCAAAACACACGGCCGCCTGTGATCCAGTTGAGGGCTTGGAATTGAATATGGCCCTATGAGTCTAATTAACGCATCAAAGCAGCTACTTGGTATTATGGGGCCAGATATATGCCCAGGAAATACAGCACAAATAATAGTGACTTTCTCAGGAATGATTTACTTAAAAATAGCTAATTCATGCTCTTTAAAAATAACTTTAAAAAACTGAGTTCCTTTAATGTCGAATGTTGTTTTTTAAAGTAATAGAATATTAATTTTATAAATTCTCAATAGATCTAGCTCATGTTATTAGAGTATTACAGCGGACCTTTAAACATTGGAGGCACTGTATAATTAGCGTCTGTCCTCAAGTGCTAAAATGAAAGCCAAAAACTGGAATGAAGTTCAAAGCAATAAAAAGGATCCTGCTGTGCATTTAGTGTTGTAAATAAATGATTATTATCATACTCCTGATTAGTAGCCCACGGCTACACCTAGTGTAAACTTCACCCTACAACGTTTATATCTTTTTGATTATTTTTTGAGGTTATGCTTTTTTCTTTTGGTAAATAAATGTGATCAACGCTAACATAATTCACTGTTACACTTTAATCTTTGAATATTTATATAAAAAAAACTAGTTTGCAGGCTGCCTGCTTTATAGAACTGCAGGTAATCAGTATTCCAGGGGCATGAGATGGTCTGCAGTTACTGTGTCACTGTTTTTTTATTAAATATCCAGACTGTTGAACACACCCAGACTAGACAGACATTAATCAAACAGTACATCCCAGTAATGCGCCTTAGCCTGGTGAAATAGTGTCTAAAAAGGAAACATTACAGAATCTTATATCCGTACAGCCCTAAGGAATGCACCTCGGTTTGTGCTTTAGACAGCTTGTCGCACACAGGAGACTTGGGAGCAGCCACTATATTATTTAATAATTGGATTAGTATTTTGTCACATTGTTTAAAGGACCACTGTAGCTCATGAAAAACAACCCTAGAATGTAACTAACATTAGCAGCCGTGTAAGCCACTGACTTAAAGGCATATTTAAGTTTCATGGACTATTACTGCATCTGATAGAGGAAATCAGTAGTGTATGACAAAAAAATTAGTATGATAAAATCTCAAAATAAACATTAATAAATGTATCCTAAAGTTTACAAATATCGTCATCTTTTATGGCAATTGATTTTGACAAGGAACACCCCCGAAAAATCCTAGTTAAGTTGGCATAAATTGTATAATTTGTTTTGGCCAATCACAGGCAGCTATAACATTGCTGCAATCACTGGAACGTCAGTTTCTGCAAAGCATCATGGGATATGTAGTCCTGACCACAAGGAAGCAAAAGTTGAGCTCAGGCATTGCTGTGCATTTCTGCCTTGCTTTGCTGTTGGCTTGAAGGTCAGTAAAGGGTAAAAAATGTACCCAAATGCAGTGTTTTTATTGGTAGGCACCAGGTGCATATGTAAGCAGCTCTGGGGGTGTGGAAACCAATTTTTATTTAATAAAAAAAATCTGTGTGTTTTGTATAGAATGACTCCATGTAATGTGCGTGTCTGATATAAGCAGCCTGTGTTAGGTGTTGTATACCTCTTAAATCTCTCCCACAAAAAAGTATAGTTTCAGACTATCTCTCACTTTAAATTTATTTCAGTTTTATTGATTTATATAATCTTCCCTTAATAAGCAGGCATGTGGTGCAGTGGGCAAAAGCCTCTTTGAGAATTGTAAGTTTGAGTCCCTCTTTGTGCTGGGAGCAAAATAAAAATTATTATTTAAAATAAAAAAATTGGGGGGAGGATTCAAACCTACATCTACCATTTCCAGTCCAGCCATTTATTTCATGTGCTTATGTTTTTTAGTGGGGGGAAAAAGTACAATATATTTGTCATATCACCCATTTACAATTAATATATATTATCAAAATTATCTTGGGACCAAAGTAAAAAGTGGAAATTGAAAAGAAAAAAGTATGGCTTGACTTGAACCCAGGTCTTGCAATTTATAGTCTAGACACAACCGTGGGAGTGACTGCCAACATGTCTTATAGTAGGTAAAAAAGAACAATATATCTAATCTAGAGATAAATATTGGGACTGTAACCGTTCCTTCCATGAACTGTACACACTCAATTCTAATTAGTTCTGTCTGTTGGTGCAGCTCATAATTTATTCTGAGATTGCAAGTGAAAGTTAGAAGCAGCTTAAAACCACTAAATTCAAACACAAATTCTGTTATTTTAGCAGCAATTTTAAAAAGAAAAGCATTTTTTCATATGCTTTTCTACTATCTGTCTCATAAGGTGACTTTTTCTCTGGATCTTATATTGTATGAAAATTATCTTAACCATATATGCTTTTTTTAATCTCCTTGAAGGACAACTGTGATTCTATATTTAAAATGATATCTTTGTGAAGAACTACACTTGATAAAAGGATAAATGAGTACAAAAAAATATATGCTGCAGTGGAATCTACCATTTTGGTCTCTGCCCAGCAGCTTCCTGGCTTGGATGAAGTCTTTGAATGCATGGGGAACTTATATGTGAAAATATCATTAGTTTACAAAGTCATACAAAAGTAACAGATATAATCATCTCAGAAAACCAATGGAATCCCAAAGTAAAGAATAATTGCATATATAGTGATATGCTTGTATCTATTGTTACTGCTTTCTAAAAATGTTGTGCCTCAACGACATTATTCTTCCTGCAATGTTAAAAAGGAAAACACTTTTCCCATAAGTTTTTCCACCTTCTAACGGGTGGACATGGTAATGTTGGGGTCTTTTTAAGGTACCATCATAAAATACATTTTAAGTCCAATGTGAGCCTCTATGTTCAGGTTTTCTTATAGAAAAAAATGTTCCATAAAACATGAAATAAAGACCTAGAAGGCCTTTTAAGTTCCCTATAAACAAGCCTGCCGCTTCACAGCCAACACTGAAAACCAACATTTCCAGTTACATTGAAGGTAATAGAATACTAAATGGTTAATTGCAAACTCTTTGTGCAAGTGAACATACAGGATAATAATATACTTTGTCTTATCTGTTACACACAATGTCCGTTCAAATATGCTCATATTCTATGTGTTTCAAAAACAACATATTTTTATTTAAAAAACGGAATATATTCCTAATGAATTAATTAGCGACTACAACTGTTACAATAATCCTTTATGTATGGATGTATATATTGGTATGTGCACATGCTCTAAAAACAGATAAAAAGACGCACCCCTGGACTTTCTGTTACTCCTGGAGTCTTGGAGAAAATAACTGTAAAAAGAGCAGAACGAAAGAGAGGCATAGTGAGGATCTAGTTTATTATTTGATCAATACAAGAAGAGCTATGTGATGGGAGGTAGGACTTCAGCACCACAGGCAGGTGAACATTAATTAGCGCACACACACATATATGCAGTATATATATTACTCTTTTGCCCACCATATTATAAATGATTGTTGTGGTGAACTACCTACTCATAAGGTCCACAACACAAGCTGGGATCCCGCTCCATGCTGATGATAGCCAGTAAGCTTGAAACAGCGGTTAGTGGATAGGATTCCCAGCTTGTGCATAATCCAGCCTTGGCTTTGCATAAAAGCTTTGTAATGCAGCGGGCATAAGCTTAAAGGAAGTCATGTTTAAAATAGTTATGGATTGCAGAGCGAGGCATTTGTGGGCACATTTGCATGTCACTGCTCAGCTTCCCAGAATGCAGCGTATGAACTGTATTTCTCAGAACTCTGAGCAGGAAGCAGGTTTTTTTAACTAGTTTTAGACATTCACAAATGTACTATTTATTTAATATATATCACATATAATAATTGTCAAACTGTGAGTTGTCGTCACGCTTTGCGTTGTTGTGCATGACTTAGACGATGAGCCCCAAAGTCGCTCATTGCCTGCGACCCTTGCGTAGCGAGGTGAGCAGTTGAGGCATTAAAACTCGGACCACTTAGGTGATGAGCGCCAAAGGCACTCCTTGCCTGTGATCCTCGCAAAACGAGCAGTTGAAGCATTGAAAGACGCAGGACTTAGACGAAATGAGCGAGGCAAGCCGTTGAGGCATTGAAAAACGCGGGACTTAGCCTTGAAGCAGTTAGGAAATGCAAGATTGCCTTAGGCTGCAACAGTTGAGGAACGCGGGACTTAGACAAAAAAAATTGCGACAAGCGGAACTTAGAAAAATAAATACAAGGTTGGAAAAATACGAAGTTAACGGCCAAACCGCACAAATCGAAAAACTCAAAAATACAACAAAAAATAAAAAAATAAAACTCACACACAGCACGGGGGGACAGCCAGGACATCTGGAAGTGAGGTTGCATGTGAATTTAAGCAGAATTTGCAGAGTTTTGGCACTCGAAAATCGACTAAGCAAGAGAAAAATGGTGGCTGAAAGAAATAAAAACAAGGCTACCCGACCCCGTGCCGCACAAAGCACTGCTAGACTCGTACAACTTTTACCCAGGAACGTAAGAGGTACAAAATACACTATTACAAAGGACGAAAAATGCTCACAAGCCGCGTAACACATAGACAATCGCTGCCATTTTACAACACTAACTTGCAACTAATAACATTACGAATCTAAAATGGCGCTTTACACAACTAAACCAACGGTTTGCCCTCGTGCACGCAGCCTATTTATACTGCACACTTGGCACATTGCTGACACTTTCTCCTCAGGGCAGCAACAGTGCAACTGTACATTGTATGCTGCAGGAAGATAAAAAGAGGTTGTTAGCTCTTCAGGCTATTCATTGCTGGATATATTAATTACAAATTGGTAAAGTATATTAATTTATTAAGTAATTAATTAATTATTATAAAAAAAAATACATATAAAAAAAAAACAACTAAATAGCATATTTTACACTGCCGTTACTTTATGAATACAGTACATTAATGCTTCTCACTTCCTAATACATTTGTTAATTCAGAATGAATTATTAACGTACATTAATTTAATAAGTATTAATTAGTAATGGAAAATAAAAATGTATACTTTCCACTGCACTAAAAAAAATAAAAAAATTTACACTGCACTTATATATATTGCGCAGAAGGTGCTCAGACGAGCAAAAGTACACAAAGAGAGACGCTCGCAATGAGCGCTGAAGGTCCTCAGAGTAGCAAAAGCCTTACATTGTGTGGCAAACAGCATCCCCATGGCTTCAAATTTTATTGCCCGTCATTTTTAATGGGTAAGTCGTTAGTGTATATATATATAAATATATATATATATATATATATATATATATATTACATATATAGTTGTGAGCGTACGAGTTGTTGCTAACGCTTGCGGGCTCGCGTAGCGAGGGCTGCGGGCGAGGGCCTCAGTTGCTGGCATGGAACGCCGATGGCGTTCCTTGCCAGCAACTGCGACCCTCGCAAACTTGACGTCGCAACGCAAACAACATACGAGACACGTTAACACACATTACTACCTCGCAACACTCGGACGCAACTCGCGAACATTACAAAATTCAAAACACAATAAATACACACAGCACATACATAAAAAGCTTACCTACAGCAAGAGGAAGCATCCAGGACCTCAAAAAAGCAACTTACACCTTCATTTAACTCAAAATAAAAGAGTTTAGACACTAAAAAATTCGCTAAGCGACAGAAAAAATGGCCGCCGAACAAAACGAAAACGAGCTACAAACGCAAACACCATACGAGACACGTTAGCACACATTACGACCTCGCAAAAATCGTCCGCAACCGCGAACATAATTTTTTTTAAAACACAATAAATACACACACCACATACATAAAAAGCTTACCTACAGCAAGAGGAACCATCCAGCACCTCAAAAAAACAACTTACACCTTAATTTAACTCAAAATAAAAGAGTTTAGACACTAAAAAATTCGCTAAACGAGAGAAAAAATGGCCGCCGAACAAAACGAAAACGAGGCTACAGCACTATAAACACGCAAAACACCACAAGGAACTCCCAAAATACCACAAACGACCTACGGATATTCAGCTAAGACACATACCACACATTACCCGCCATTTTCCGCCAATGCGGAAGTACACGACTACGCTAACGGTTTGGTCTCGCGCACGCACACTATTACACTGCACACATTCATGAAGCTTACACAGCAGCTCCACACCACTAATGCTGCAGCAACATCAAAACAGATTGCAGCTCTTCAACACAATGCTTCAAAATAGGTAAAGTATATATTTCATTATTATACACCAAACAGCATTAGCTCACTTACAATTTCATTGCCGTCCTTTTTTGACTGGCAATTCGCTAGTATATATATATATATATATATATATATATATATATATATATATATATACTGTATAGTTGTTGTTGTTAAGTCCTTCAGTCGTGTCTGACTATGGCCACCAAGGCACATCTGTCTGTGTTTCTGTTTTTTATGGCAAATTTACTGGAGTGGGATGACAGTTCCTTCTCCAGTGGACCACAATTTATCTGATCTCTCTGCTATGAGCTGCCCATTGTGGGTGACCCTACATAGTATAGCTCACAGCTTCACTGGGGAACACAAGCCCCTTCACCATGACAATGTAACAATCCAGAAGGGTATACACACACACACATATATATATATATATATATATATATATATATATATATATATATATATGTATATATATATATATATATATATATATATATATATATATATATATATATACAGTGGTCCCTTGGTACTTATCTGCCTTGGAACTTGTTGAATCTTGGATTTGATGCATTTTGATGAGCATAAATTGCTTTGACACTTCCTGTTTTGTTGTTACTCATTGTTCACATTTCAATGTCTTTCAGCTCAGAATTCCAAGAAAAACAGTTATTATACTGCATTCTGGTAACTGAGCTTGGACATGCAAATGTGCTCACAAATGCCTCGCACTTCAATCCATAGCCATTATCAAACATGGCTTCCTTTAAGCTTATGCATGCTGCATTGCACAGCTTAAATGCAAAGCCAAGGTTGGATTAAACACAAGCTGAGTACCCAATCCATGTACAGCTGTTTCAAGCTTACTGGCTATCATCAGCATGGAGCGGGATCTCAGCCTGTGTTGTGGACTTTATTAGTAGGTAGTTCACCACAACAATAATTTATAATATGGTGGGCAAAAGAGCGATAGAAGCCCTCCACGGTACAGTAGTACGTTAAATGAATAGTACATCTGTGTTCACATTTGAACGTCTAAAGCAAGTCAAAAAACGTGCTTCAAGCTCAGAATTCCAAGAAAAACAGTTATTACACTGCATTCTGGGAAGCTGAGCTGGGGCATGCAAATGTGCCTACAATTAAAGTATATATGTACTAGCGACTTGCCCGTCAAAAAAGGACGCCAATAGAATTGTAAGGCAGGTAATGCTGTTTGCTACACAAAGTAAGTCTTTTGGTTGTGTGAGTACCTTCGGCGCTCATTGCGAGCCTCGCCCTGATTGGCTTAAGCGCTTATCGTGTGGCTCGCAATGAGAGCCTTCGGTGTTCATTGTGAGGCTCTTGATTTGTGTGTGTTTGGTTACGAGAGCTCCTTTGGCCCTCATTGCAAGGTTTGCGCTGATCGTCTTTTGGCTGTCATTGTGAGCCTCTCCCCTGGTGTAGTTGTGCTCCTTTTAACACCGTTGGAGCTCCTTGTGAGGCGCGCGGTGAGCGTCTTTAGCGTTTATTGTGATTTCTTTTTTTCTGTCTATGTATTTTGTAATGTTAATTAATTAATTTGTAAAGTTATAAATTAATATATTTTACCTATTTGTAATTAATATATGCAGGAAGTAATATGTGGAAGAGCTGACAATCTGTTTTGATGTTCCCGCAGCATACAATGTTGGTTTGCCCTGTTGGTGACCTGAGGTGTAAGTGTCAGCAATGTGCGCAGTGTGTAGTGTAAATAGGCTGGGTGCACGAGGGGAAGCCGTTTGTTTAGCTGTGTACTTCCGCATTGTGTAATGGCAATGTTATTAGTTTGCAGTTAGTGTCGTAAAATGGCTGCGATTGTGTATGTGTTAGGCGGGTGTTAGTCCTTCCCAATAGTGTATTTATTAGGTCGTACGGGTCTGTGTAAAAGTCTTATGTGCTTGCCTGTGTTTTGCGCGCTTAGAGGTCGTGTAGCCTCATTTTGGGTTTTTTCGTCTACCATTTTTTCTCTCGCTTAGGGGATTTTCGAGTGGCGAAAATTTTTAATTGTATGTAAATTGGCGTGTAACCTCATTCCCAGACGTCCTGGCTGTCCCCCCTTGCTCTGTGTGTATTTTTTTTTGTTTGTATTTTGTGTGTTTTTTGCATTTTCGCTGTGCGTGGTGCGGATGTTAAATTCATATTTTTCGCGGATCGCGGTTTCCTTTTGTAAGTGTTGTGGGAAGTAATTTTTATAGGAGATTTTTTCAAAGTGCTACGGGTCTCGCACTTTGAATTGTGTATTTGAGTTTTGTGTGGATATGTAGTTCCGCGGGTTGTAGGTATGATGCGCAAGTCGTGCAGGGTCGTAGGGATGAGCGCCTATGGTGCTCATCTCCACCAGCGCAGTGAGCACCTTCTGCACTCCCTGCCTAAGTTGCATGGGGTCCTAGGGATGAGCCTACGGCGCTCATCTCCACCAGCGCAAGGAGCGCCTTTGGCACTCCTTTCCTGGCCGCAACCACTCTGCCACCATTGTTGGAAGAAGTTATGGTCTGAAATGTTTTCTTGGCATTGTCTGGGTCCACTCATACCTCGAAGGCACTTTCAACCCGATTTAATATATATATATATATATATATATATATATATATATATATATAATATATTTAATATATATCACATATTAGAATTGTCAGCTGTTCCTCTAATGCATGTTCAATGGTGTATCTATCTATCCTTACAGATCAAGTAAACCCATACATGTTGACTGTCCACCTTGGAGCGGATGGGATCTTCTAGCAGGACAATGCAACATACTGTATCTTTTGGCCAGCCTTGTTTGAAGTTAAAGGTGGAGTTAAATGGACTCAATCACAGAAAATGACATTCCAAAAAAACTTGCAAATTAGCTGGAGTATACACAAACAATATACAGTGTTTAAAAGATAACAAATAAGATGTTTCTTTGTACCTGAAATCTAAGACTGAAAAACACTATATCAGAATACATGAATGCGTGTTGTCCTCTCCTGCCCGGTGGGCTGTCCAGAGAAGCTAGAAATTATCATAAACCTCCCCATCCAGCTCAAGTCCATCCATTTACATCACAAAAGAGGCGTTGCCTTCGACAAAACATGGCACTCAAACAAGGGCTGGGGAGATGCGGCTAGAGACGAGCCACATATTTGCATATTGAGCCGCATGACGGTATCAGTGATCTGTACAATTAATTGCTTATATCTTCAGAATGGAAGGTATTTGAAACATATTGTAATGGGGCAAATATACACAGTCAAGTCCCCTTATTATGACCACCAGCTAATATTCTGAATAACTGCTGTGTGTAGCACGGACAGCAGCTAGATGGCATGGTAGTGGGTCAATAAGATGCTAGATGGTTGGAAAGGGTATCTGGTGCCATGCAGACTGCAGTGCATCAGACAGCTGGTAATGAGGTGGTGATACTGTGAACATGGTGATCAAGGTGGTACCCACAGTTGCTCAATGGGTTTTGGGGGAATTTGGAGGACAGAAAAGTACATGGAAGTCTTCACTGTGCGCCTCCAACCACACCCGGACAATTCTGGCCAAAAAATATGTTGCATTGTCCTGCTAGAAGATCCCATCCACTCAAAGGTTGACAGTCAACATGTATGGGTTTACTTGATCTGTAAGGATGGATAGATAACCCAATCGGTTGAAAGTGCCTTCCAGAGGTATGAGTGGACCCAGACAATGCCAAGAAAAAATTTCAGACCATAACACTGCCGCCACAAACTTGTGTTCTTCCAACAATGGTGGCCGAGTATTTGTTCTTGGAGGTTTCGTGCCTGATATGTCAACATCCATCCAGTCTACCGACTTTAGTTGTAGGAGCTCTTCTATATATACATTTAGATCTATGTCCAAACTGTACCCAAGCTGGCAAGTATTCAATTATAATGCTTCTTATTTTTTTCTAGAATTCATTCTTTTTCCAATTAGAAGACCAGGTGATGAACCCTCGTCAGCAAGGGTGCAGTGACTGACGGTTTACTTCAGAGCCCCATACACAACAGGATTTGCTGTACTGATGTTCTAGACACACATCTGGTAGCCCCCTGGTTCGTTTGTCCAGTAAAGGTACACTTTAAACACAGCAGTACACAAATAGTTCACAGACTGAGCTGTTTCAGAAATACTGCCTCCCTTGGCCTGAAAGCCAATGATCATCGCCTTTAAAATCGCAGATTTTAGCATGACAGCAATGGTTGATATGTTTGCAGAATGCCTACAGGTCACCTTATATATCCACCAAGTCAGCTCATGACACGTGTTGTGTTTCATTGGCTACATGCTGCTAACGTCATATAATGTGACTTGACCCTGTAGAAACTTAGGCAATGTCTGTTTATTGAAGTGAAGTGGTTATGACCGTGACTGAATAGCTTTAAGAAGGTATGTGGTATGCTTCTCTGAAAAGGTGCATGGCGTTATAAATTAAAATTAGGTGACATAGGGAGCCACTGTAGGCCCTGGTGGACAAGAGCAGCAAAAAATTAGCGTTGGGTGGATGAACCTGCCAGAAGTATTCAGGATAGATTGGGATGGGGATGGCGATTTAGTAGAGCCCAACGAAGATGAAGTTGCAGTATTAATTGTAGATATTCTTAATAATTCTCTCACAAATTATTGTGGAAATGTCCTTTTAACATGTAATTCATAACATAATTAACAAACAACCTAAATCATTAACTAGCTGTTCCTCTAATGCATGTTCAATGGTGTTTACACAAGATATGAAATGAGGCTGAACGTATCTCCATTTCTTCCATCGTTTGGCGCTTATTAAGTTTCATATAACATCATATACCATTTATAAACACGAACAGACATCTCATGAGTGTAGCTTGTATATAATTGAATTAATATTCCCATCCACCCTTCTGTATTAAAATAAGTGCAGTGTGAAGATTAAGGTCATATTTTGCTGTGACTGTTAAATTACTAAGGTATTAGATAAAATTCATCTCCCCTAAATAGCTTGTTACATTTCATTTATTAAGTACAACACTAATTAGATCATTTAACCAAAGAAACAAAAATACTGAGGAGCAAGCAGGATAATTATCAAGAGGAATCAAGTACTTGCATGCTCTGCTTGGTGACATGGGAAATTCAGCTTAATATCTCATTGGCTGCTAACGGGAAGGCATTTGTGAATTGCTTAATGAGGATTTTAACAGATTACAGTAAAATACATTTTTTGAAATACAAATTCACTCCATAAAGTTTGTCAATTATATTTGTGTATTTATGCATAGCCGTTTATTAGTTCAGTGTTTTTATGATCTGTAGAAAATATATGGCTGTTCACACCAAAGTATTTTTATTATATGTAGCTTTTAAAACAGATATATTTTGGCAGTTCTTGACCGTGGCATAGTAAATACGGATTCTCAAACAGTAATAACTACAATAAATACACACACACATAAATTGGGATTTTGAAAGGCCACAGCTCATTTATTAGTGAATTACTTAACAGGTAATAAAAACAGATGCTTGCCCACCGGTAAACTCAACTTGAGGGGACCATGTTTGCAGAAATGAATGGTGCTTAAAAGTCCCATTTTAGATATTACATCAGCGCTTAAAGAGCCACACTGACCTTGAAAGGGTCATTGTAGTTCTGATAAAGCTTCATATGTTTGCAAAAGTATGCAGCAAACTGGTAACATTAATAGGTAATTAAACACAACAATAAAACCATATGTAGAGAAAATCTTAATTATATGAGACCCTGCCTGTGCTTTAGGGTTTTCATGTTGGATGTCTACAACACCTTCTGATAGCTTGGAGATAGACTATGTGTGTCATGGCCCAGAGACGAGGTGCTCAGTACACCCCTAATTCTCCTACTGTAGCTTATAGGAACAATCTGCAGAGTGTGACTTTATATTCATCTCGGCACCCAGCAACAGGACATCAGTCATGGAGCCACAGAGAAATCACATCACACCATTTCTTAGTTCAGAGGCAGACTGACTTTATTATTCCTTACAAAAGAGATTTTACACAGCACCAGAAAATCCACCTCCCCATGCCTTCATCCTCCGACATTTTTTCCTGTGAGTTATACCTGGTCTGGTATGTGTTTCTGTCCATAGGTTTGGGGGGTTAAATTTATCTTGGTCCTCAAATCTGATTTGCTTTACAACCTCCAGAGGGGCAGTTAACTAACTTCAGCTTTTATTACTGTGACCAGAGACCAAGCATCTGCCCACATTAGCTTGGCTTTCCCCCACCTGGAATTGTGGTGGTGGAGAGCACTCCTATTCCTAGGTCAGAGGCCAGAAGTCTGGCCAATGGCTCTCTCTGGTTTTTACAATATTATTTTGTTTATATGTGCTATTGGGGAGGAAAACATACAACATATTTCACACAACTATTAGAAAATAACTGCACAAATTAAACAAGTAACAAGATATTCACATTAGTTGCTTTTAACATAACATTGAATGTCCATTTTGATAGCCTTGGTGTTAGCAATCAGATGTGTTAGAGTCCCAGATAACAGGGTTACTTGTGGGGTGCAGGAGAGCCCAAAAATCAGTCATGACAGTGTGTGACTTGCTATAGTTTATTTTTCTATTCAGGAAGGGATTGGAGAATGGGGAAAGGGGGTCTGTTGCTTCACTGGATGATTAAGATAATCCGTTAGCATGCAGTCACGAGTAATCTTGCTGCTTACCCTGCAGCCTCATGCCTTGAATAAGCTGTATTACTGTCATGTCATCTTCCATGCATTTGCAGAACCTACCACATTTGTTTCTCTATAAATTATATTATGGTCATCGCTTATATACCTGCAAATGTTCTTGGTTTGCCTCAAAAAATACTCATAATAGAGTGGTCAAAATTGTGCTGAAGTAAGAATTAAGCAGGATCACTGCAAGGAGCTGCACAGACACAGAGCACTGACAACTCCCCGCTCCCCCACATTGGTCTGCATTGCTCAAATTCCAGATAGGCAAGAGAGCAGAAACCTCAATTTTCTGCTTGTAAAGAAAAAATAGAACCTGTTAGCTTCAAACTGGAAATATAGGCAGGCTGACAAAACCTTACCATTGGCTTCAATTGGGGGCAAAAACCTTCAATCTGATTACTTGCAGTAATTAAGCAGACATGGATCAGTCTGTGGGCAGTCAGTGACACATGTAAACACAGATTATATTTGATTTGATTTCTCAGTGAAAAATGCACGTATTTAAAAAACTCAAAACTCATTTCAACATGCATTTATGAAATATTAACAGTGATGTGGTCCAAATTGTGCTAAATTAAGTGTCCATTTAATGTGTTTGATTCTGCTTATCTCCTGAGTGCTTTCGTACTTATAGCCTTAGGTAGAGGGCTGTCTTACTGGGATTTGCGCCTTTTTTTACTTCTACAGTCAGTGACTATTCATAGTGACAGTCTTTCAACCGAACTGAACAGAGATCATACCAAAATCCTTAATTTCTCCCATCGTTCCAAGCTTGTAAACCTGAAATATTAGCTGCCAAACATTACTTACCATTGATTACAATAGTTAACTATTAAACTATTTATTTATTTCAAACTTTTACAAAACATTTTGCCCATTATTAAAGGATTGCTGAAATCTAGAAAAATATTCAATACAAATTAGTATCTTCTATACTTTTTTATATACAGTTTAGTGACCGATATAAAATATTTTGGCATTACTTGTTTTATTTTTCCACTCATCTTACTCGGTGTAGGGGTAGCAATTTAGCTGGCAGAATCTACTTACAAGATAACAGAGAGATCCTTCTGACAGCTGTTAATTTGATTCATCCCCAAGCAGAAAAGCAAGAGATGAATCACATTGACACAACATTATCCACCCCAACCCTGTGTGGAATTGGTCCATTGGAGGTTCACATATCTCAAGAGTTAAAGGAGAAGATATGAAAGCAGGTTTTTTATTAAAATATTCCCACTTCTCCCACTGGAGCTATATTTTAGTCTTAAATAGGATAATACTTAAGATGAGACTAAAAAAAAGAGGATGATAGAAATTTTCTTTCAGTCACTTTTGGGTAAACTCAATTATGCTTGCCAACTGATTCTAAAAGAGAGAATTCACATTGGTTCTTTTTTTTGTTGTTGCTACAGTTGGGGTTAACAGTCCTCGCCATTTTGTTAGGATCACAGGAGAGATGAAGGAAGATATTAAAGATATTAACCGCCCTGGCGGTCTGGCCGTGTCAGTGCCCCTGAGTGTTAAAGCGATACACGCAGGGAAGGGAACCCGGAAGACGGATGCGTGTGAGCCTGAGCGTGGCTTGGGGTTGCCGCTTTAGGTACTGACAACTAACACTGAGCCAAGCCCGGGATAAGGCAGTTAAGGGATGGAGAGGGTTCATGGATTCTGTTAATAACTGGTCATTAATGCAGGCGGCAAGGTCTGATAATCAGGAGCTTGAGCTTCACATCGGATGCGGCAGACATTTCTGGGTTTGGAGAATACGTCATAGGTCAGTGGTGTGCTGAGAGCTGGCTGGAGGAATGGCAGACTAGGGGCTTGTTAAAAAAATCTAGCATTCCTGGAGTTAGGTCCTATTGTGGTATCTCTGTTCATTTGGTGAGATAACTTGAAGGAACAGCATGTTATATCTAATTATGACAACATGGAAGTAGTAGTAGAAAGTAATACCTTATATGCCAATTCATTGCCACTGGTGGTATTACAGTTTATGCAAAGCAATATATTATGCTGGGCAGGGTACGTGCCAGGGGGTCAAAATGTGATAACAGATACTCTCTCTCGTTCCGGGCGGCTATTCCCTTGGCCAGTCAAACCAGTGTTTGATTCCCGTTGCACCTGTGGGAGTTGGGATATTAGAACTACATCACCTTATTAGACACCTTATTCAGTTACAAAGGATAGGGAGATGGGATGCTAAGATGTTCTGTTCTTATATTCGCCCAGAATTGATTAACCCGTATTTGAATAATACTTGTCTGTACCTTTAGTTGATACTTTGCAGGTATGCCAGTAGAACTTTGGTTGGCAGGCCACTCAGACGTTTATTGGGCACATAGAGGAGCTGCAGTAAAAAAAAGAGATGTTCTACAATTGGAATTCTCAGAAAAGATACACCTACAGTGGTTAGGAGTGAGAGGAATGTGGTAGGATCATGTTGTGAAGTATGCAAGGTATGCGGACCTCATAATAGTGAATCAGTCCACTCCAATACGAGAAACCAAGTCCACTGTTAACCAGCATCCAAGGCTTATATATTATACAGGAGGTCCTATTCCTCAAGGAATAATAATATAAATGAGTGTCAATGATTAATCAAAATCTGCCATAGAAGGCCTATGTCCTAATCAGGGAACCTCCTTATTTAACCATTTCAACTTTTCTTAGAGCCCTCAATTAACAATTACAGCCAGCCACAAAAGGCTTATGTCATTGAATGATGTCTTGTATTGGAGTGGAATGATTCACTGTTATCTATATATACATTTTATTTTTTGTACATAACACCATTAAGGCATGATGTTGGGTGATTTATAAGCTCTTTAATACATAACCCTCGGTTGAGACACCACAATTGTATCCATTCTTGAATTCAGCAACATTTTTCAAAAGTTTTTTTAATAAAGATTTAAATAAAGTTCCCCTATGTTTTCATTATTGTTCCCATATAATTCATTGGTGTTAAGCACTGGAATTTTCTAACTATAAAAGCTTGATGAGGGTAAAAAAAGAGAGTGCAATAGCTGGCCTGCTGCTCAATGTTAAAAAGACCATGGCAAATGGCAATCTCACTTTCTTGCAAATAGGCGGGGAAGAAGTGGAGGCAGTGACAGAATTTATGTTCCTGGGATCCAAGATCTCTGCAGATGGTGACTGTAGTCCTGAAGTTAAAAGATGTTTGCTTCTGGGGAGAAAAGTTATGTCAAGTTTGGACAAGCTAGTAAAAAGTAAAGATATTAAACTATCAGCAAAGTTCTGTGTAGTTAGAACTATGGTATTCCCAGTAGTAAAATACGGATGTGAGAGATGGTCCATAAAGAAGTCTGAGCGCTGTAGAATTGACTTCTTTGAATTGTGGTGTTGGAGAAGACTGCTTAGAGTCCCTTGAACTGCAAAAAGATCCAATAAATCAGTACTTTGGGAAATCAAGACAAACTGTTTACTAGAAGATCTGATCATGAGGCTGAAGTTAAAATATTTTGTCCATATCATGAAACGGCAGGATTCCCTCGAGAAGACTCTGATGCTGGGAAAGATTGAAGGCATAAGAAGAAGGGGACGATAGAGGCAGAGATGAATGGATGAGGTCACAGAACCAATGAATATGAACTTGATGGAGCTCAGAGGGGCAGTGACTGAGAGATGTACCTGGCATTCCCGGGGTCCATAGAGTCACGGAGAGTCGGACACGACTGAACGACTAAACAACAACAACAAAATGTTATTCATACTCCTAATCAGCCTGTGGGTAACTTGGGTGATTGGGGATTGTGTGTACCCATACTGTAGATTCCACTTACCCGTCTGATGGCAAGTTAATGTTTTTTCTTTGGACCTTTATAATGAGTCTATATGGTTATACCTTGATACATTTATTAATGATGCAAGTGTATCTGCATATCGTCTAATAAACACATGCTGTATAAAACTATATTATACTGTATTACATTCTCCTCCTTTCTTTCTGCTTGTGCGTTTTCTTTGCAGAGACTATATATAGGATATTTCTTCATAAGAGCCAACTATAAATATCACTTTTCAATGGTCTTTTAATACATTTCAACATGCACCACTATTTTTACAGTTATCAAAGCACAATGATTGGTATCTATGAGCGATGCTGTCTTATTGATTACTGAATGTCATTGTGAGACTGGTTTATGTCTCTAAACAGCTGTTACTCAGGAAACTGACTGCTTGTCTGTATTGTGGAGACTCTGTAGGTGGCAGGTAGATCAATGTCACAACTCCGTACATTGCAGTCATACTACTCAGATGTATTATACCTTGGATATTTGCTTTTTGTGGCTTTTCTGTAGTTTAGAAAAAAAACTTAATGTTGTTGAAGCATTTAACAAACTAAAGAAAGTAGCATTAAAAGCATTTTTAGAGAAAATCTTAATTTTTAATTATCTGTTTCCGTATGGAAATCTCCATTTTGTCTGCTTGCTGTTAGCTTGGAGACTGAAGGGTGTGCTTATCTTTTTTTATTAGTGGAGGGTGTGGGGGGATAAAGAGGGGAGGGTATTTATTATTTCAATTGAGCCTTTATTGGTTATTACCTACTGTCTTGCCTGACAACTGCTTAGAAAAAAATAAACTAAAAGTCCTACTCCTGCAAAAATATAAACAACCCACTCACACAAGTAACCTTCGACAAAGTATTATGAGTGTCTCCAGAGTTCGGCAGAGGCACCAACTTTTTTTTTTATTCAAAGAGTCACTTTGCTGGTCATGCAGTATGAACTAATTTAAATTAAATAAGGATTACCTTGTACTGGGCACTTGCTACTCTAAATTAGGCGGTATATGATTTAAAAAAATAAAAACAAGGTGTTTTAGATTATTGTTGTTAATTGGCAAAACATATTAAATATGCTGTCTAATTTTTATCACTATAACACCTTGTTTTTTTATTTTTTATAATCATATATAGCTTAATTTAGAGTAAGAAGTGTTTAGTACAAATGAATCATTATTAAATAATTTGCTTGCACTCCAAGATTGGATTTAGTTATTCCTAGTCTATGTAGACAGAGAACTAGTTAGACAGAGGATTATAGGCTGGTCGCCTCAAAACCACTGACCACCAACACGTTATATATATATATATATATATATATATATATATATATATATATATATATATATAATATTTACAAATATAGTTTTGAACTTCCTGTGGATAAGTGTGCTGTTTCCTATAAGAACAATTTTTGTTAAATGGACTCTATAGACACATTTTATTTATGTTTTAATTAGTTACTTTGTTAATTCTATCCTTGTCAGTGTAAATGTCATATATCTTTTACACTTCTCGTACTTCCATGAGGCTCCTAAATTAATTGATTCTTACCTTCTGGCATCTCTTCCCTTCTTCCTGTTCACTCTCATATAGGTTGCCATTTTTCCCAGCTGTGACTTAAGGCCATACCCACAGGGAAAGGTTAATTCAATACCTGTGCAATGCTTCTGCATGCAGACACACAACATGTCACTGTCTGCTTGCTAATATTATTAGACTGGTAGTGAAATAATTCATTTGCATTTATATATGCCTAACGAGTCCTTTTAAAACGAGTCCTTTTTAAAATACAATATAAACATATTTATAGTATATTTCCAGCAAGACACTTTACCTTAACCTGACAAAAACACAGTAGTACAATTTTAAAATCATTTTTTTTTCAAACATAACTTATTTACACACGTGAAAGGAAATTTAATTTAATACAGACAAAACATAAAGAAAAGGAAGTCTTGGAGCAAACTTTGGGAACCCAATATCTGACATGTTTGTTACTGTGTTCAGTAAAATGTAGGATTACTGCTCAGGGGTTAATGACTTCTGCTCTGTCTCTCTCAGCTGAGGAAAGGGAGTTATTCTGTTATTCAGAGCTCTGCTGCATTCATATGTGGTTGAGACAAAACAGGAAATTCTTGTGTAGCAGTCGTCATCATTATACTGCGATCAGCCTACATAGCAGAGCCGCAAGACTCAGAATATGATAACAGAGTCGGTTGTGGGAAAACTTTAGTGTTTTTCCTAGAAAGAGTAAAGGATAAATTGAAAAAATATACAATATTATTATTGTAAGAACTTTGAAAAGAAGTTTCTTTCACATTCTCTCTCTCTCTGTATGTATATATATATATATATATATATATATATATATATGTGTGTGTGTATATTGTTTAGTTGTTCAGTCATATCTGACTCTCTGTGACCCCATGGGCCACAGCAAGCCAGTCATTTTGTTATGTCTTTGGTCGTGCTTATCCGTACGTTTATCTTGGCAAATATACTGGAGTGGGTTGCCAGTTTCTTCTCCAGTGGACTGTGATTTGGGTGATCCTACATGGTATAGCTCACAGCCTCATAGAAGTAAACAAGCCCCTTCACCGCGACAAGATAGCGATCCAGAAGTGTATATATATATATATATATATAATATAAAATAAACACAAATTCTCTCTATATATATAGAGAGAGGAGAGGGATGGAGAGATGAAGAGGGAAAGAGAGAGGGAGTAATAGAGAGAGAGAGGAGAGAGAGGGAGGGAGAGCTGATGAGGGAAAGAGACAGAAAGAGGGAGTAATAAAGCGAGGGGAGAGAGAGGGAGAGAGGGAGGGAGAGATGATGAGGGAAAGAGACAGAGAGAGGCATTAATAGTGAGAGAGGAGAGGGAGGGAGAGAGGGAGGGAGAGATGATGAGGGAAAGAGACAGAGAGAGGGAGTAATAGAGAGAGGGGAGAGGGAGAGAATGAGGGAGGGAGAGATGATGAGGGAAAGAGACAGAGAGAGGGATTAATAGAGAGGAGAGGGAGGGAGAGATGGAGGGAGAGATGATGAGGGAAAGAGACAGAGAGAGGGAGTAATAGAGAGAGGAGAGGGAGGGAGAGATGATGAGGGAAAGAGACAGAGAGAGGGATTAATAGAGAGAGAGAGGAGAGAGAGGGAGGGAGAGATGGAGGGAGCGATGATGAGGAAAAGAGACAGAGAGAGGGAGTAATAGAGAGAGGGTGGAGGGAGGGAGAGATGATGAGGGAAAGAGACAGAGAGAGGGAGTAATAGAGAGAGGGTGGAGGGAGGGAGAGATGATGAGGGAAAGAGACAGAGAGAGGGAGTAATAGAGAGAGAGGAGATGGAGAGGGAGGGAGAGATGATGCGGGATAGAGACAGAGAGAGGGGGTAATAGAGAGAGAGAGGAGAGAGAGGGAGGGAGAGATTAAGGGAGCGATGATGAGGGAAAGAGACAGAGAGAGGGAGTAATAGAGAGAGGGTGGAGGGAGGGAGAGATGATGAGGGAAAGAGACAGAGAGAGGGAGTAATAGAGAGAGGGTGGAGGGAGGGAGAGATGATGAGGGAAAGAGACAGAGAGAGGGAGTAATAGAGAGAGAGGAGATGGAGAGGGAGGGAGAGATGATGCGGGATAGAGACAGAGAGAGGGAGTAATAGAGAGAGAGAGGAGAGAGAGGGAGGGAGAGATTAAGGGAGCGATGATGAGGGAAAGAGACAGAGAGAGGGAGTAATAGAGAGAGAGGAGAGGGAGAGATGATGAGGGAAAGAGACAGAGAGAGGGATTAATAGAGAGGAGAGGGAGGGAGAGAGGGAGGGAGAGATGATGAGGGAAAGAGACAGAGAGAGGTAGTAATAGAGAGAGAGGAGAGGGAGGGAGAGATGATGAGGGAAAGAGACAGAGAGAGGGAGTAATAGAGGGAGGGAGAGAGGGAGGGAGAGATGATGAGGGAAAGAGACAGAGAGAGGGATTAATAGAGAGAGAGAGGAGAGAGAGGGAGGGAGAGATGGAGGGAGCGATGATGAGGAAAAGAGACAGAGAGAGGGAGTAATAAAGAGAGAGGAGAGGGAGGGAGAGATGATGATGGAAAGAGACAGAGAGAGGGAGTAATAGAGAGAGGGTGGAGGGAGGGAGAGATGATGAGGGAAAGAGACAGAGAGAGGGAGTAATAGAGAGAGGGTGGAGGGAGGGAGAGATGATGAGGGAAAGAGACAGAGAGAGGGAGTAATAGAGAGAGATGAGAGGGAGAGGGAGAGGGAGGGAGAGATGATGCGGGATAGAGACAGAGAGAGGGAGTAATAGAGAGAGAGAGGAGAGAGAGGGAGGGAGAGATTAAGGGAGCGATGATGAGGGAAAGAGACAGAGAGAGGGAGTAATAGAGAGAGAGGAGAGGGAGAGATGATGAGGGAAAGAGACAGAGAGAGGGATTAATAGAGAGGAGAGGGAGGGAGAGAGGGAGGGAGAGATGATGAGGGAAAGAGACAGAGAGAGGTAGTAATAGAGAGAGAGGAGAGGGAGGGAGAGATGATGAGGGAAAGAGACAGAGAGAGGGAGTAATAGAGGGAGGGAGAGAGGGAGGGAGAGATGATGAGGGAAAGAGACAGAGAGAGGTAGTAATAGAGAGAGAGGAGAGGGAGGGAGAGATGATGAGGGAAAGAGACAGAGAGAGGGAGTAATAGAGGGAGGGAGAGAGGGAGGGAGAGATGATGAGGGAAAGAGACAGAGAGAGGGAGTAATAGAGAGAGAGGAGAGGGAGGGAGAGAGGGAGGGAGAGATGATGCGGGATAGAGACAGAGAGAGGGAGTAATAGAGAGAGAGGAGAGGGAGGGAGAGATGGAGGGAGAGATGATGATGGAAAGAGACAGAGAGAGGAAGTAATAGAGAGAGAGGAGAGGGAGGGAGAGAGGGAGGGAGAGATAGAGGGAGAGATGATGCGGGATAGAGACAGAGAGAGGGAGTAATAGAGAGAGAGGAGAGGGAGGGAGAGAGGGAAGGAGAGATGGAGGGAGAGACGATGAGGGAAAGAGACAGAGAGGAAGTAATAGAGAGAGAGGAGAGGGAGGGAGAGAGGGAGGGAGAGATAGAGGGAGAGATGATGAGGGAAAGAGACAGAGAGAGGGAGTAATAGAGAGAGAGGAGAGAGAGAGAGGGAGAGAGAGATGATGCGGGATAGAGACAGAGAGAGGGAGTAATAGAGAGAGAGGAGAGGGAGGGAGAGAGGGAAGGAGAGATGGAGGGAGAGACGATGAGGGAAAGAGACAGAGAGGAAGTAATAGAGAGAGAGGAGAGGGAGGGAGAGAGGGAGGGAGAGATAGAGGGAGAGATGATGAGGGAAAGAGACAGAGAGAGGGAGTAATAGAGAGAGAGGAGAGAGAGAGAGGGAGAGAGAGATGATGCGGGATAGAGACAGAGAGAGGGAGTAATAGAGAGAGAGGACAGGGAGGGAGAGAGGGAGGGAGAGATGGAGGGAAAGATGATGAGGGAAAGAGACAGAGAGAGGAAGTAATAGAGAGAGAGGAGAGACGGAAAAAAGGAATGAATGAGGGAGAGAGAGAAAAGGAGAGAGATATCAAGGGGTAGTGGGAGGGGGAGAGAGGAAGGAGCGAAAGAGAGGGGGGGAGAGAGACAGAGAGAGAACATGGGGACAAGGCACACGGATGCTGTCAGTGTATTCAAACTTTTTTTTTTTATTATTGCAGCTATTCTGAGTTAAGCAATAGCTGAGAGCAAAATATTATATTTTTTGTTTATATAAACAACATACAATTATTATTTAATTTGATACAAGTTGAAAGTTGCATCTGTCTATGGTATATTGTATGGTGCATATGTATGTATGTTTGTGCAAATATATATGTGTGTAATATATAAGTATATATAGTAGACGCACTGTGTTAAAATACTTTTGTGGCTAACATGCAGGACTTATTGAGTGTTTTGAGGCCCTGTATATAGCCCGCCGGGAGGTGTTGTCCTTTATTAACATCAGGGGTATCGAACTGCAGAGGTGGGCATATTTATATATCTATAAAAGTAATTATCTGCCCCTCTACTCTAATAAATTAAGAGTTTCTCTTTATTCTGGCCCAGGGCCTCGTGCTTTGTGTCACCTGCTCCAATAGAAGCCGCCCCCACTCATGGTACCAACTATTATATCAGATTATATACATGTATGTATAAGATCTTTCCTTTGTTCTTTGTTGCCATTCAACACAATTGATCTAACTGGCATTTGGTGTATTTACTACATATAACAATCACAAAAACATGTAACAAAAATTTGGGACCTATCCTGTTATGTGCACGTACAGGAACCGCGCCGCCGACGTCCCGATGTAGTGGCTGGTAAAGGGTTATGGGTAACTGGTCGGGCCGGTAACTGGTGTAGGGGGTTAGGGGCTTGGGGTTTAGGTTTAGGACCGGTAACTGGTGTAGGGGGTTAGGGTTTAGGGGCTTAGGGAGTACTGCGGGACGCGAGCACGCCCGGCACCTGGAGGCTTCCCGTGCTGTGTGTGTACATAACAGGATAGATCTAAAATTTGCAAAACTGACTCTTTAGACAACAGTCAGAACCTTTATTTGTCCTTTTTAAATTAAATGCCAAATTCAGGGTGTCATATAGAGAGAGAGATAATGGTCCAGCTTTCATAACTTTCAAATAGTAAGGATCAGTTTAAACAACGTTATAATTTTATCGTGATTAAAAAGGTTGCTTTTCTGTGAATCTTTTGTGAGAAAACTTACAATGAAGATCATTGTTTTTACAACCTGTAGGCTCAATCTCCTACCATCCTTATAAACCTGTTAGAGAAGGTTTCAGGCAGTGGCGAAGCTAGCCAATGGAAGACCTGGGGCAAAAAAAAAAAAAAAAAATGTGTATATATGTATACAAACAGTATATAGAGAGCACACATTTCTATCATAGGAGTTTAGGTGAGGCAGTGGAGAGCAGAGTGGTAGTAGAGGTAGCTGGAGGGATGAAGTAGTTGGGGACAGGGTGAGGCAGTCTGTGTCAGTTGGTGTTAGCATGGGGTAGCTAGAGCGATGCGGCAGAGTAGCAACGGCACAAGGTTAGGGAGAGGCTTTGGGATAATGTAAAATAGCGTGGGTAGGGGGAGAATGCAGAGAAAAGGAGGTGGTAAGGGAAAGGAGGAGGAAGGACAGGAAGTATCTGCATGTTTCTTCCCTCCTCTGGGCTCCCCACCACTATCCTACAAATATATATATATATATTATATAAAAAAAGGGCATTTAATGGGGGACAGCACTAGGCTCTCTTAGAGGCAGGGGTTTTGGTGCAATGCACTTCTTGCACCGGTCTATATCTGCCCCACTTTCAGGAATTATTTCTATAGTTTTGACCTGGGAAATGTGCCAGAAGTGTCCAACTCGCTCCTGTGACTAAATATGTCTAGCAATGCAGTAAATAGACAGTTGCAATGAATTATGCTTTACATTTTGCATCAGTATATGTCCAAATCAAAATGTATGCAGAAATTTTTTTACAAAATTATTAGAAGTTTATTAGAATAGAGGGTAAACATTTTTTATACTAAATAATGGGTTGCAGGACTCCAAAGGGAATGATTAACAGAGCATTGAGCTTTGAGATTAATCTGTCAAGAACACTGTATAGCAGTGAGGGGGTTAATCAAGTTTTTTCTCCTCATATCACTTGACACATTCTTGCTTATTAGCTACTGCATTCAGTAGACATGCATGATTTAACTGCTTCAGCTGGTTATCACACACTGTTCCAGAGATCTGTTTGCAATAAATTTAGGATTTTATCATTCAGTCCAATGGTCACAATGGTCACAGTTCTCATAACCCATTTCACTAAGTAGTGTTTGCCCTTTTCTTGAAACTGGCCTGTTTACTACATTTTTTTAAATTAAAAACTTACATTCAAAATATATATCAATAACATTATGATAAATCTCTGCACCCATCCATTAATTTCAAGTATTTTACTTTTTAATTGGTAACTAAAAATACTAAAAGCTGCTTAGCTCCCTACCTATGTTTGCAGGTTACTATGTCTATGGATACTTACTGTGACACGGATTGGACCTTTAACACTGAATGACAAACACCAATTACAAGGGTATTTTATTGAAATATAATACTTTGTCCCAGAGAGTGTAAGTGGTCTGTTATGGCATGCTTGGTGTTGTCCTTCCTATGACCCACTTTTTAATACATAGAAGTTTCAGTAAGTACCCATCTGTTATTATTATGCTAGAAAGCAAAAATGCATGTGAAGTAGGGGTCTAGATTGTAATCTCTGGCCTGCAGACGTTTAACATTCCACGTGTGTAATTTTTGTATATAAAATCCCATTATTAAGCAATGTTAAAATGTTGGCATTGTATAATGAAATGGTGATTTTCATATGATATATATTTCCAGATACACGTGTAATATAGATATATTTTATTTCTATTCACATGCACCTAATCTTTCGTAGAGTTTGTTTATCAAAACATTTAAATGGAGGTAATGGGCCACTGTAGTTGAAAAAATCTTATATATGCAAAGTCGGTAATACAAAGAATAGCAGATTTATAGGTACTTAAAGTGAAAATCGTAATGGTAACAGTCTCTGCATCAGTCTTTGGGCTTCCATATTAGTGCTGTTTATTGGCATGGAGCCTGAGTGGGCATGTTTAGTCAATTTTTGTTTTAGTTTTGAGTAGAGGGAAGGGATGAGGGATGAGTTATGTGACAGATCCATCTGGACATGGATATATCCCTTACAATGTCCCCCCATGCATGATGTTTATACTCATGTTAATGAGAATCAGGTGATAGAGTCACTGGTGCCAGATGGTTGGAGGGCAAAGGTTATCCAACAGAACCAGGGGCAGAGAGAGACAGAGAGACATGTTCTCCCTCCCCCTACCTGTGCAAGAATAAATTAGGTTGACGCCCCTAAAGGCGGCCCTGGGGGAGGAGACTAAAAGTTCCCACGGATTAGCCCCGTCTGATTAGACAGAGGTAATTAGCTGATTCCAAGAGTTACTCCATTGGCCCAGAGGGGGATGAGGGTTTGGCTAAACGTAGCCACTCCCTATAATGTGTTGGGCAAGGTTTTAAATAAGCTGAACTGATTCAATAAAGTGTTCTTAATTTTCATCACAACTTGAGTAAAGATGTATTATTTACCACAGGACACATGCTGGTAGTAAAGATCGTCAGACTTACTATCCAGGCTGCCCAGCGCACACTACCCAAATGCTGGGACATATAGGTCTTTGTACCTTAACAAGTTAGATTGGTGACTTTGTTCAACTTTGACTTTCCCCATCAGCCCTGAACATGCTCAGAAACAAGAGGCTATTATTCAAAGTATATTTCAGAAGAAAAAAAAAGGGATAGACACTCCACTTAATTGTTGAACCCTTATCTGTTAGTTTAAGGAAGATACAATCATAATAATTAAAAATAAATTTATTATCAATGTTAAAATTAACAACGGCACTTAAATAATTTAAAACATAATTATCTTATACTGTTCCACCATATCGTCCATAAGTTAGAAAATGTGGTAATTGCACTGGTTAATAAAGATATAGATATCTAATGTGGATTCAAAGTAGGCATCCTGCACTGTACTAGCCCAATTAGCATTGAACAGGAAGCATAATAAGCATGTCACCCTCATGAAGTGCGGTACTGTATTTTTATCAAATGGAATAAAAGTAGAATTGATGGAGGCCTGCTGGGTCAAACATTTAGAAAGTGGGGCTATTTATTTTTAATCACATTTTTATACAGTGTTTATTAAGATATAATATGTTTTTCCAAGTTATAATCGTTTCTTGATTACAATAAGTGCAGATTTTAATATAAACTAACACTTTATAAATAAACATAGATCTTAAAAAGTTATTTAAGAAAAATTTGATTTTCCTGGAATTAGAAGGTGTCCTGTACCCTGCTTTCAGTGCATAATGGATTGAGTGTCCATAATTGTTTCAGAATGTGCATGCTAGACATAATATTCTCTTATACTACAATACCTTTTCTTTGTAGTCATAATAAAGGATAACAATTGCGGTGTAGTTGAGCGTAAAATACGATTGTGTAGTTGTTTCTGGTTTGGGATAAAGTAATCCAGCTGATTATACATGATATTACTTTATATCTTGCTTGGTTTTTATATATGCATTTGTCTGTAAAATCAAATCTGATAACATGTACCTCAATGGATGTGTACAATTATAGCACAAGGAAATCAATAAAGCTTTAAACGTCAAATACCCCGTAATCATTTATCATTGCTGTGCAGCCCCTGACTAAGAAAAGTGCTAGTTTTGCAATATTGATGTTTATACAGGCACCAAACCTACAATTAATGTTGCAGTTCCACTTCTGTTGCAGTACAAAATATAAGATATTTTTTTTGTGTGGTGCTGAAATTTGGAAATGAGTGTGTGATGAACATGAGGTCCTGATCTCCAGTTGTTAGTTATTTGAATGTCTATTTTGCTATAACATGTTAGTACTGGCCATCTGCGAGCAGATAACATGATTCTGGCCCCTATATAAGTTGTGGTTTGATTGAGGGTTGTTACTGTACCTGGATACACGCTGCAGGCTGTATTTCTTGTTGTATTGTATTTATAGCTCTTTTTTAGGATTTGTATCTATTTATATTTTTATTATTATGGTTCTGACTCCAAGCACTCTCATCACTCCAATGAGATGGATGCCGGGTCAAATGTGTTATTCAACTAGAGGGTTTTATTGGATTATACACCTAGGCATCCTATATTGTCCCAATGTATCATTCTTCTTTCCTACCTATATTCTAATATTCTAACAAACATAAGTTGATTTTTAATTCTGTATCAGGAATTTCAAAAGAAGCAAGTTAGCCAAAGATAACTCTCCTTTCTTAAATGAGGAATCCTGCATACAAATTATTTTATCTGTATATCTGTTATTTTGAGCATTGCAGAGATGCTCATCAAACAAAATATTCGTTGACACCTATATCAGATTTATGAACAAAGCATCTTGTGAAAATGTTCTCAAAACTGGGACAGGTTGGACATTATATAAAGTTTTGAGAAAATAATGAAATGTCATATTCAACAAAATATTACTGTAATAGCACAGGGTCTACTATCCGCTCATTCACACCTCCCCACCATGGAATCCCAGCAAAGACTTCCTTTATTGAGCATGGTACAGAATATTTATTGAGAAAATACCATGTTGACATTAGACATTAACGTGTAGTAACCAAACAATGCTGTTATAAAACACTATCGCATGGTGACATAATCAGTAGTTTGCAGCAGAGATCACTAGATCAGAAGGCAAAGTTAAACTGATAAAGCAGAGCTGTTGCATATCTGACTGGCTTGTATCTGATTTTTTGCATATCTGCACAGGAGTCCTTCAATGCTGACCTCTTCCATTGTTTAAAGGTAGCTGAAACATTTTGTCCGTTCCAATGGTGAAGTTATAAGTTTGGAGGGCTAAGCTCCACTGCAGTAATCCTCCATTTTCCCCTGCTACTCGAATTAGCCATAGCAGTGGGTTGTGGTGACCACTGTGAATTCTTGTCCATACATGTATGGTTGCAGTGTCTTTAAGGCCCACACTACTGCCAGGCATTTCTTCTCAATGGCTGAGTAAATCACCTGCCTGGGCAGCAGCTTCCTACTGAGGTAGGCAACAGGGTGCTCTTCCCCTGCCCATCTACCTGGCTCAGCAAAGCTCCAAGTCCATAAGTGGAAGCATCTGTGTGGACGATAAAGGGTCTGTGATTGTCAGGGGTGGCCAAGACTGGAGAGGACATCAGGGCTTGATGGAGGACATGGAAGGCGGCTTCACAGGCTGGGGTCCACACCTCCGCCTTGGGGTGTCCCTTCTTGGTGAGGTCAGTCAGGGGCTTTGCCAGGGCACTGTAAAGAGGGAACAATGTTTTGGTAATACACTGCAGTTCCCAGGAAAGCTCTCACCTGTTTTTTAGTCTTGGCTGTGGGCCAGGCAGCTATCCCCTTTATCTATCTAAAGGCGAGAACATAGGGGACTACTGGCACGGGTTCCTGCCTCTGCTCCCTTTCCCAAGTTTCTCAAAGGAGGTCTAGTGCCCCTCTCAAAGGCCGCCCGTACAGGAGTTCAAAAGGGGAATACCCTGTGGACTCTTGGGGAACCTCACAGTAGACAAAGAGAGGGCAGGGTAACAGTTTCTCCCAATCCTGTTCCTGATCTGTGAAGGTCCTGGGCATACATTTGAGAGTGCCATTGAAGCGCTCACATAAGCCATTGGTCTGAGGGTGGTAGAGGGAAGAAGTGAGGTGCTTAATCTCGTATAGCTCCCATAAATCTTTGGTCAGGGCAGACATGAACTGAGTACTCCTATCAGACAAAATCACCTGAGGGAAACCCATCCTAGAGAACACTACAAACAGGGCTCCTGCTACAGTACGGGCAGAAATATTACCTAGGGCCACTGCCTCAGGGTACCTGGTGGCATAGTCCACTACTGTGATGATAGTCTTACTGGGTGTAGCTAGGGGTCCTACTAGGTCAATGGCCATTCTCTGGAAGGGGGTATCCATCACTGGGAAGGGTTGCAGAGGTACTCTGGCAGCTTTTCCAGCATGTCTATATCGCTGACAGACATCACAGGAGTCTAAATATACATTAACATCCTGGTTCAAGCCTTGCCAGTAGAACACCCTGGTCAACCTCTGCCTATTCATTTTATGTCCCATATGGCCAGCTAAGGCTACATCATGGGTTAGTCCAAGTAACTGAGTCCTGAAACTTTTGGGGACTATCAGCGGCCTCAGGCCTATCCCATGCCCTACCTTATCATTCCCAAGAGTCACCCTATATAATAGCCCATTCTCCCAGAGAAAACTCTCCCCATGAGAGCATGGCTCTCTCTGAGTTGCCTTCTTCCTGATACCCTCTAGGGTAATACCCTCTGTTAGAGCTTCTTTCAGCTTGGCCCCTGGTAACCAAAAACCCCAACCAGACAAAGAGCCCACATCAGGGTCCTCTGAGCTGGTTGGTTCCTTGGCTCTCCATGGCTTCCAGACCTCAGGGCTGCTGACTGGGATCGGGTAACAATGTTCATATAGCGACATTCCATGGGTCCCAAGTCATTCTCCATCAACACACCTATAGGCAATCCTTCCATCACCCCCACCTCCCGGATCTCTTTGCCTGGCATCAATCCAACTCTACCGGGGCAAGGGGGATAGTATATTGCTGCTCTCCAGCAACTGTGGTAACTTGTCTTCCTTGAATGGTAATTCAGGACTTCCTTAAACAAGTCTATGTAGGAGGGCTGAGAATCTTTACTTCCCTCCCACAATTGCTAAAGGAAGTCATGCATGAACAGGATGTGATGTAAATTACATCATCTCAACTAAGGATATATCCAGGCAGGAAACTGGTGCTGTTTCCTGTTTTCTTGCTGGATGGTGTTGGTGATGGTTGATGGTGGTGATGATGGCAATGGTCTAACCGTGGGTAAGATAAAGCGTTTGGGAAAGGGGATTATTATATAGGTAGATAGATTTAAAAAGGGTTGTTGCTCCGTGGGTCTGGCTGTGTGTTTATAATACATTTATAGTATTGTGTTGTTGCCTTTTAATAAATACCTTTTAATGTAGACGAACCTTGTGTAATATATATATATATATTAATTTGGTGATACACCACAGCAACTACTACATCCATAGATTTGTCCAGGATGGCAGCGGGGCTTACCCTGGATGTGTGAATGACAGTCATGGCAGTCCCGGTGTCTCTGAATCCATCCACTTGTTGTCCATGCACTAAAATAGGCTGTACATGGGGCATTCTATGGTCCCCTTTGGCCATAATTATCATGTGGATGGATGGGTGGGTAGTAGGCTCCTCTTGGCAATCCTGGAATTCCTCCACCTCCTCCTTCTCATGTCATGTCCCCATTGTACCAAATACATTAAGGGGCGGACAGGAGGCTTCTCTACCTGGCGGGTCTGGCTAGGGCAATCCCTCTTATAGTGGCCCCACTGGTGGCAAGTAAAACAATTGGGTCCTGCATTGCTCTCCTGCCACTGTGGCCGACCACTGGACTGTTGCAGGTTTAGGGGGGTACCTGAACCCCTGGGCGAGGAGCCCCCTGCTCCCCCTGGGTAGTATCCAGATGCCTGTGAGGGAGTATGCAGGGTTTGGGGGCCCCTGATGCAGGTGGCTTAGCAGGTTGGGGTAGGGGGACAGTAGGGACAGTTTTCCGACCTCTCACATCCTATTACTGGTTAGCTAACCTTCCAGCTTCCTCTACAGTATCCAGCTGCTTATCCTCCACCCACTCCCGAATGGTCTCTGGGCAAATATGAAAAAATTGTTACATCATGATTACCTGCTTACATCCTCCTAGGTACGAACCTCCTTAGCCTTCCACAAGTTCTCTAGGGAAGTCCTAATCTTCCAGACCCCCTCAGTGTGGGTGTCCCCTTTCCCCCTGACCACACTCCAGAAACGGGTTCAGTATTTCCCAGCAGTGAGAGCATACCTAAGACACAAAGCAAATCAGACCTCGCTGTAGTCATGGGTCAGTTCTATAGGGATAGCCTGGTAAGCTTGGCTAGCTCTCCCACTGAGCTTACTGATCAGAATTTTTACCAATTCTGCCACTGGTACCTCATGTAACTCACACTGCCTTTCAAAGTCCTGCAGGTACTCATCCACGTCATCTTGGTCATCCACAAAGGGCTGGATGCTGCTGTATGGCAGCTTACTATTGGCTGGCAAACCCTCTTTAGCACTCCTGTAGTGGAAGCCAGCTGGAGGTGGACAGTAGCCCTCTGGATGTCCCTGCTCAGCATGTACCTCCCGGGCAATCAACCTTCTCATCTCATTCAGTTCAGTGAAGGATGGTGTGGTGGACAGGAGGGCACAGGTTAGTGTGAGGCATCTGATTACCTTGTCTGGCTCATGGGGTATCTGTGCGGGTAGACTGGATGGTTGGGCACCTTCCCCACTCCTCCAGAGCAAACTGCTCCCCATCATAGTGTAGCAGATCGTCCACTAGTGCCTCTTGGTCTCTGGTCCCAGGAACTTTTAACCCCCTCTCTTTGACCACGGCATGAAAATCATCAATAGGTATCTCGTAGTAGCTGGCCATGGTAACTGTCTCTTGGCTAATAGAAGGTATTTCCCGTCACTGCCACCAGTTGTGACGATCTGCTATTCTTATTGGGCTTGTGAAGACTTAGTAGATTCAACAGTACCCTGCAGTATCATTTGAGTTCATTTGGAATCCCCTCTGTAAGTCAGCAGGACCTTTGCCAGACAGTCCCCAGTAACCTCTTCCTTTTTTCAGCAGCAGGAATACAGCTAGAAAATAACTTGAGGAAGCACACCATACACTATGTTTTTCCAAGAGCAACTGAAACTTTATTCACCCTTGGTAAGAACCTAGTTCAAACCTATCCAGCAGAATTGTGAAGTCCTTGTACACCTCTAATAGCAGAACATGGACCATACACAGGAACCACGCCCAGGTTCAGCAGACTAGAATATCAGGAACACTATATAATCCCTTAGAATTAGGATTAATGCACAGAATGACACTTACACCTTGACTATGTAAGTACAGATACCACTGACATACCTTTATTAATTGGCACATTTTATACAATTTTCTGGCACACAGGCTGGCCAATCAGTAAGCCACATCCCTAAATAATAGGCTGCCCCCTGCTTACTGGGATCCCCTGCACCCCTGATGAGATCAGATCATTAATCTCATCCCGTTGATTATATTTAGCCGGGCTGAATAAGTTATTACCAGATATTAACATTGTAACATAATAGGCTAGTGCAATAGCCTGCAGACTAGCTAATATGTTTCTTTACAATAATTCCTATAACATGAAACATAATACATAAACCAATATACATACACTATAACAGTGTAATCACATTTTAACCATAAGCACTAAGAAATACATAACCATAATAAAAAAAAAGGGTAACTCTGGCCAGTCAGGTCCAGGCCATAGTGTAAAACAATCCAGTCAGGCCCTGGGCATGACCCACCCTTCAGACACATTTTCCCCCAAAAGCAATAACAAAAAGAAACCCGACGGTGTCCTATTGCTAATACTTGTTTGATCTTTCCATCTGGTATTTGCTGCCCCTGCCCCAGATTACAGATCTAGCCTCTTATTTCAGTTTTATGACCTTCTTTGATAACTAAACATTCTAAGATAGTTCCTGTTACAATATCTATTGTTTCATCTGGGGCCATATCCACATAATAGAACTTAACCATTTGTCTCCTATATGACTGCCTTAACTTTATATTATACTAGCGACTTGCCCATCAAAATATGACAGCAATTAATTCTGATGCCGTGGTAATGCTTTTTGTCACTGAATGTGAGGTCATGGCCCCTCTGAGCAGCTCCGGCGCTCATCGCCAGACTCACAATAAGCGCCTTCAGTGCTCATTGCAAGCCTCTCGCCCTGTGTATTTTATAAACCTCGGACTTGAGCACCCTTGGCACTCAATGCGAGCCTCTCTCCCTGTGTTACTACCTTGGGTTAAGTGTCACTGGCTTTGATTAAGTGTCACTGGCTTGAGTTAAATGGTACTGCCTTGTATTAAGTGTTACTGTGTAGCATTAAGTGTTACTGATTAGTGTTGCCTTTTCCGTCCTTCTGCCACTTTTTCCATTCTTCTGCTCCGTTTTACGGCCTTCGGCCTCGTTTTTGGTTTGTTTAACTTTTTTCGGCTGTCATTTTTTTTCTCGCTGTGACGATTTTCGATTGAAAAAAAATCCAAACTATGCCTCAAATTAACTTGCAACCTTGTTTCCTGGCACTCCCCCTGAGCTGTGTGTGAGTGTGTAAGTAAATTTGAGTCATATTTGTGTGTTTTTGCAGTTTGGCGGTTAGTCCGTTAAATGCGTATTTTTGCAGCTCTTAATTTCTCGGACGTCGCTAAGTCCCAAGTCGTACGGGCTGCAATATCGCTGGCGTTGCTAAGTTGTGGTGAGTGCCTTCTGCCCTCTTTTTATGTAAGTCCCACGTGTCTCGGGATGAGAGGCTGTGGCGCTTATGTCCACCAGCGCAATGAGCACCCCCCTCTCCCTCCCCTATGTCTCTTTCCCCCTCTCTCCCTCCCCTGTGTCTCTTTTCCCCCCTCTCCCTCCCCTGTGTCTCTTTCCCCCCTTCTCCCTCCCCCTTCTCCCTCCCCTTTGTCTCTTCGCCCTCTCTCCCTCCCCTATTTCTCTTCCCCCCCCCCTCTCCCTTTCCTCTCTCATTTGCAGGCTTGGCGGTGTTAAACCTTTAACTTTTTTTCAAGCCCTCAAGACATGAAGTTTAAATCAGTATTGCTTCCAGCCTTGCTGGCTTGAAAAAAAGTTACGGTTTAACACCACCATTTTTTTTCAAGGTCGTAACTCGGCAGCCATTGGGAGGCCACCAAAAGACACCAACTGAATAGCAAATTAGCTTTCAACCTCACTTATGGACTCTGTGCCTCTCAAGCCCGTAACTCGGAAGCCAGGGCTACTGTGACAATTACCTCTTGTACTGTCTGGTTAATTTAATTTGTTTTGCCAAAACTATCCTAAGACGCCCTGATGCACTGTTCTGTTGGCTATTATTGTCTGTTGACTAAAATGTATTGGACACTTACTAAGTACTAGATTACATGGCTCCCGTAGGAAATCTTCTGAGTGAAATGCTCAAGGAAACCCTAACGTAGCTATCAAACCCTTTTGGCGCTCATTGCAAGTCTCTCCCCATGTCTACTTCCTCCCTTGTGTCTCATTTTCCCCTCTTCTCCCTCCATTGTGTCTCCATTCCCCCCATCCTCTCGCTCCCTTGTGTCACATTTCCCTCCTCCTCTCCCTCCCTTGTGTTTTATTTCCCTCTTCTCTCTCTCCCTTGTGTCTCATCTTCCCCCTCCCCTCTCTCCCTTGTGTCATTTCCCCACCTCTCTCTCCCTTGTGTCTCATTTCCCCCCTCCTCTCTCTCCCTTGTGTCTCATTTATCCCCTCCTCCCCCTCCATTGTGTCTCATTTCCCCCCTCCTCTCCCTCCCTAGTGTCTCATTTCCACCCTCCTCTCCCACTCTTGTGTTTCCTATCCCCCTCCACTCCCTCCCTTATAACTCATTCCCCCCTTGTGTCTCATCCCTCTCCCTTGTGTCTCATACCCCCCGTCCCTTGTGTCTCATTCCCCCCTTCCCTTGTATCTCATTCCCCCCCTTCCCCTGTGTCTGATTCCCCCACTTCCCTTGTGTCTTATTCCTCCCCTTCCCTTGTGTCTCATCCCACCTTCCCTTGTGTCTCATTTCCCCCTGCTCTCCCTCCCTTGTGTCTCACCCCCTCCTCTCTCTCCCTTATGTCTCATTCCCTCTCCTCTCTCTTTCCCTTGTGTCTCATTCCCCCTCCTCTCTCTTTCCCTTGTTTCTTATTCCCCCTGTCTCTTTCCCTTGTGTCTCATTTCCCCCCTCCTTCCCTTGTGTTTCATCCCCCCCTACTGTCTGATTCCCCCTCCCTTGTGTCTTGTTTCCCCCCTCCTCTCCCTCATTTGTGTCTCACCCCCTCCTCTCTCTCCCTTATGTCTCATCCCCCTCCTCTCTCTTTCCCTTGTGTCTCATTCCCCCCTCTCTTTCCCTTGTGTCTCATTCCCCCTCTCTTTCCCTTGGGTCTCATTCCCCCCTCTCTCTTTCCCTTGTGTCTCATTTCCCCCTCCCTTGAGTCTCATTTCCCCCCTAACTTGTGTCTCATTCCCCCCTCTCTCTTTCCCTTGTGTCTCATTTCCCCCTCCCTTGAGTCTCATTTCCCCCCTAACTTGTGTCTCATTTCCCCCCTTCTCTCCCGCCCTTGTGTCTCATGTCCCCCCTCCTCTCTCTCCCTTGTGTCTTATTTCCCCCCTCCTCTCTCTTTCCCTTGTTTCCCATTTCCACCCTCCCCTCTCTCCCTCCTCCCTCATGTCCCCCTCCTCTCTCTCCCTTGTGTCTCATTCCCCCCTCCTCTCTCTTTCCCTTGTGTCTAATTTCCCTTCTCCTCTCTCTTTCTCTTGTGTCTCATTTCCCTCCCCTCCTTTGTGTCTCATACCCCCACCCTCCCTTTTGTCTTATTTCCCTCCCCTCCCTCCCTTGTGTCTCATTCTCCCTCCCTTGTGTCTCATTCCCCCCTCCCTTGTGTCTCATCCCCCCTCCCTTGTATCTCATTCCCCCTCCCTTGTGTCTCATTTCCCCCCTCTTCTTCCTCCCTTGTGTCTCACCCCCCTCCTCTCTCTCCCTTATGTTTAATTTCCCCCTCCTCTCTCTTTCCTTGTGTCTCATTTCCCCCTCCCTCCCTTGTGTCTTATGCCCCCCTCGTCTCCCTCCCTTGTTTCTCATTTCCCCCTCCTCTCTCTTTCTCTTGTGTCTAGTTTTCCCCTCCTCTCTCTTTCCATTTTGTCTCTTTTCCCCTCCTCTCTCTTTCCCTTGTGTCTCATCCCCCCTCTCTTGTGTCTCATTCCCCCCCTTATATCTAATTTCCCTCCTCCATTATGTCTCATTTCCCCCTCACTTGTGTCTCATTTTACCCCCTTGTGTCTCATTTCCCTCTCCCTCCATTATGTCTCATTTCACCCCCCCCCTTGTGTCTCATTTCCCCCTCCTCTCTATCCCTTGTGTCTATTTTTCCCCTCCTATCTCTCTCTTGTGTCTCATTCCCCCCTCCTCTCTCTTTCCCTTGTGTATCATTCCCCCCTCAACTATCTTTCCCTGTGTCTCATTTCCCCCCTCCTCTCCCTCCCTTGTGTCTCATTTTCCCCCTCCTCTCCCTCCCTTGTGTCTCATTTTCCCCCTCCCTCATGTCTCATTTCCCCCTCCCTTGTGTCTCATTTCTCCCCTCCCATGTGTCTCATTCCCCACCTGTGTCATTTCCCCCCTCCCTTGTGTCTCATTTCCCCCTCCTCTCCCTCCCTTGTGTCTCACCCCCCTCCTCTCCCTCCCTTGTGTCTCACCCCACTCCTCTCTCACACTTGTGTCTCCTATACCCCCTCCTTTCCCTGAACCACCAAAAAAAGGATCAGCCTACAGCAGGATGCGCCAGGAGGTAAGTTCCAGGCGCTGGGGGAGGCAGAGGGGGAAATGAGAGAGAGAGGCAGAGGAGGAGATGAGTGATGAGGTTAATGACACTGGAGCTCAATAGGGGTAACAGAGTGTAAGCGGAGCAGTTATTAACCACCCACAATCACATTATATATTATTTAATAACCCCTTCCCTTTAGGGACCTCCCACAGGAACCAAGTAATCGAGCACTAAAATAGATGGACCTTTTCACAAAAGTATTTTCGACCTGGAGGGTTGAAAGGCATCCATAAAGCAAATACTGCCATTGAAGGCTCACCGAAGATTGTATTAAGGGGCTTCAGGAAACTTTGAGTTCACAAGGTTTATCTCTAAAGCAAGGTTAAAAAATTAGGGACTTGGAAAGGAGACTGAAATGGGGCATATTATGCAATTTAAATCTACTACTGGTGAAACAAAGGCAACACATATGAGTATAGAGAGCACAGAGCTTCAGTCTTAGGTTCTGTGAGAAAAAGGTCATGGATATGCAATCCACAAATTCCACTCAGACACGCTGTAGTGCCATATTTAATTAATTTGATCTGTTACTATTTGTGCACGTAATAGATTTATTCTTATTTTGGATAATTATGCAGGACTATTTTAATTGTGCTTTGTAAATAACCTTTCATAGGACAGAGTATTTGAGAAGGTGATTTCAATGCAATTATGAATACACTTGACACCCTATAAAATTACTGATCCATTTCAGTAAGATTTCACAAAATGGCACAACATAGAAATAGCCCTGGTTCATTTGTTCAGTGACATTCTGGTGACATGATATTTAGGTTATTGCTTAATCTCTGTAAACCTTGAGTGCTTTTTAAAATTTGATTCATTGGACTATGGAATTTTAATGGACGAACTAAAAACCTATTTTGGATTTGTGACACCGTTCTCATTAAAACTTTTCCTACTGATATAGGTCATATATTCTTTCTCAGAAGTAGATTCCTCTAGGCTCATGTCATACAATGTTTTTTTTTTTATCGCTATTCAATTTTGTACCTTATATATTACCACTAAGTGTCATTACCATATACAACAATCTGGAAGCTCATATGTGAAAATAAGTCTTCCATTATTTTGCAACAGACATCATTTAATGTCTAGCAGAGGTCACCTAGTAACATACAGTATAACTCATCTGGAAAAGGTTGACTCCTGCGCTTGCTTGAGTAGCATGTTCGGGCGAAGGTAATACGTTTTTTCATGATGTAAATGGGTGGACTATAACTGAAAGGGGGAATTTGATTATGATTTTCCAAGATGGCCAGAGCTTCAATGCAAACAAATGCATTTTTTTTAGCAATATAATTAATCACGTCTTATTTGAAATATTTTAAGCACAGAATATATTGTAGAGGGACACTCTGTCAGATCTATGGTGAACAGGAATGCAGTTCTGGAATGTAGATGCAGGATTGCTGGACTAGAGCAACATGATTAAAACAACTCTATCTCACCTCTGAAATACAGCTAACATGCTTGTAAACTTTCAAAAGAGGGAATGCCCTTAATTGAAACACATAAACTTATTTATATACATGGGGGGAAAATGTCCAGACAGTTCAATCAATCTGGGTGCAGAGTAACATATGGTAATAATGTAATTAAGATAGGAAGGCCAACAGAGCAATTCTCTCAGGAGAAGATCTTTGGTGCTGAATAGCCATATTGTGTCAAATTCACAACTGGCCTCCTAGACCTGTCCCTGCAAACAATAATTGGATCACATTATATGAAATACAAAACTGCATATAAAATACATACTAACATCAGGCATATTCAACATGGATACAATCAGAACAACAAGCAGTTAGCCACACAATGTCCAAAACACACATACACAAGGGGTATTCTCTGGGGATGAGATTCTATAGACCTTAGACAGTCCAAACAGGTGTAAACATGGTTATCACAAGGGGGCCCTATTCTGGAAACAAAAAAGTCAAGTGGTGGCTGGCTCCGGGTTGGGGAAGACTGCACTAGTCTCTAGGCTGCTTTGTGGATTAAAGAGAACCAGGTACCACAGTACTTTATTACAGGCTTCTCCTAATCAGGGATGTTTCCCACTGTATATAGGTTAATTTATATTTTTTAGGTAGTTTGTTAGTTAGAACACTTTTCAGAGATTGTATTCCCAACAACAAATGGGTATGGGAAGCCATGACAAACTCTCACACTTTTTTTTCAAATCTATTACTTACCTAGGGCACCCCCATGATTTCCAAAAATATATAATAATATTTCACTTAGTATTTGTGATAAATTGTAGTTTACATGGTCAAGAACGCTCCTAGAACTATGTTAGTCCCTTGGATATACAATAAAATAAAGTTTCTGGATTTTTATATATTTTTTTACATTTTCCAGCTATTTGAAAAAATATTTCCCACAATAAAAGACTAGCTGCTCTTGTTTCCATAGAAACAATCATTTGAAAGCTAGTAAGAACCGAAGGGCCCAGCTAACTTTCCTTTCTATCAACTTAATTATATTGCATTTAATTATTTTTTTGTTTGGCTTTTTGCTTATCCTACCACTTCCCCTTGAAGGTTTTTCCAATTTAATTAGTTTTTATGAGGAGGTAAGTAGGAACTTGGATCAAGGCAAGTGGAAGTGTTCTTTTTAAGATTTTGTGGAGGGTTTTGATACAGTGCCAACTGTGGGACTATTGTGAAAAAACTAAGGTATACATGAAATGCTGTAAATATCTGCTCATGGAGCTGGCTAAAAGACAGGAAGCAATGGTTGTTGTAAATATAACATACTTGGATTGGACTAATGTGGTAAGTGGGGTTCCTCAGGGTTCAGTATTAGGTCCTCTCCTTTTTAACATATTTATTAATGTCTTCGAAGTAGCACTGGAATGTATTGTCTCCACCAGATTATCCTCTTGCTTCAAAACATTTAAAACCTCACTTAAAATGCATCTCTTTAAAGAAGCGTATCACCTTCCACCCTAACACACTTATCACCTCTCTCTCCCTCTTTTACCACTCAGTATACCTTAGATTGTAAGTCTGCAAGTTTCTATCCTAAGTACTTTGGGGATGCACCATGGACATTGGATTCCTAGCTCAAAGACATGCCCCTCCTTGCTTTGCTATATGTTAATTTGTATGTATCTTTGTCTGCACTTAATTTATGTACAGCGCTACAGAATATGTTGGCGTGTTATAAATAAACTATAATAATAAGATGTTCAAAATTGTCAACAAAAACTATTAGCACTGTTTATTTGTATATATAAATAAATTGAATTACCGCTGTAATGTCACATTTGCATTTTGCTCTTTTGCAGAGCTAAGCATTATAACGGGCAAACCTTTGTAAAACATAAAAAGTATTATAACTATTATATGCAATTATGCTTTAGTGATGTCAACTTTTTTTTCTGTTTATGTCCTCCTACACCAATAAGAAAAGCTTGAATTCATAGAATGATGAACCGGCTTCCATTGTGTAGCAATACTTATTGTCAATCCGTTCAATAGGACTAATGAAAATGTTATCATTCTACAATGGTCACCAATACTGAGAAAGCAGCAAAACAATAAAGCACTGTCTACCCACAGTAAAGACCATGGGTGTAGGAACCCAAAAAAATCAGTGGGGAAAATTCAACTCTATACCTATATATAATATAAATGAATATAAATAATATAAATAAATGATCAAAGCTTCCATGAGAAAGACATATTGCTCCATATTTGGTAACGCATGATTAAGTTTAATTTAGCTATTTTTTATGTCCCCTATTCATTTAATTTGGGAGGATTTGCCCCCCCAGTTCCTACGCCCCTGGTAAAGACTTATTGCACATAAATACATTAGTCTTTTTATTTTTATTTTCTTAAAAAATGTTGCATAAGTACAGTTTTTGAAAAAAAGTGTATATCTGGAGCTATGACTTCTATTTAAACCCTATTGTTGTCATGATGATGGTGTTCCTTTAAATTAGATAGGATCTACAGTTGATGCTGCAGGGACCTCTACCATATATAGTTGTATGAATGGAACTGCACACTTTCTTTTTATAGTGTGTATTATTATTTTCTTCATAGATGTGTTAAAGGATCCAATATAATATTAGTCCAATATGATAACCTTTCATAGTTGCTGTTGTACAATACACACGGAAAGCTCAAAAAATCTATATAATTGTACCAGCACAGTCTGGGATATGATATCAATTGACACCCAGCAGAGCACTAAGTATGTTACACTTACACCTCTGCCAGTATGAAGCTATTGAGTGAAATAGTACTTGATGACTGTTATGTTAAAGTCAATAATGTCATAAAACCGAAGACATATTCTGAGACTATTTTCTGTTCTTTCATCCCATACTGTAGAGATATTGCAGGGTTCTTCCACAAGAAAATGCCTATTCGGTATAGATTAAAATAACAAAGGACTTTAATATTTTCAAGTCTCTTTGACTTTTATTATGTATCCAACTGGGCATGACATATCACCCCGCTGTGAGATATAGTTATACAATAGAAAGAGGGAGGAACGTTTATAGCATTCATGATTAAAATACCCTCTTTCAAGCTCAACTATCTAACACTTCCTCTTATTCGTTAAAACAACTAAACTAATTGTAAATATAAATATCAGAAGAAAATCTGGGGGAAAAGAAAACTTTGAAATACGTGCCTTTTACACAGAAAAAAATAATAAAGGAAGTGTTTGTTTATGCATGCCTCCAAATAGACTCACAGCAAGATCTATGTGCAGAGAGCAGATCAGAAAGAACCCTTCCCAAAGTCATCTGTGTAGGGAAACTCCTAAATATGTTACTTGTGGGTTAACTGATGGCTGATTACATTGCTGAAAGCAGTAAAACCATAAATCTTCCTGTTCACTGAGCTTGGAAATTCTGTTGTCAGCAAATGCTGTAAATCATAGCACAGTCAGAAGTATCTGTAGACAGACCTAAGACTGGTCATTTTTAGCTGTTCTCAGTGAAATAAAAACAAAGCTATCGATCACTTTAACATATAATCTTGTGCTCTTTCACACCATGAAGAGCACTTATAGTGAGGTAAATGTCCCTTTAAGGAATTACTGTATATACTCGAGTATAAGCCGACCCGAGTATAAGCCGAGGCACCCATTTTACAACAAAATACTGGGTAAAATGAGTGACTCAAGTATAAGCCGAGGGTGGGAAATGTGCTGCCCCCTGTGTCCCTCTTGTGCCCTCTGTGTCCCCCTCTTGTGTGAGGAGGGATGATGAGGAGGGAGGTTGAGGAGGGGGGGAAGAGACACAGGGAAGGGAGAGGGGGGAAGAGACACAGGGAAGGGAGGAGGGGAGAGACACAGGGAAGGGAGAGGGGGAAGAGACACAGGGAAGGGAGAGGGGGGAAGAGACAACCTCCCTCCTCAACCTCAACCCCCCATCCTCAACCCTCATCCTCAACCTCCCTCCTCAACCTCCCTCCTCAACCTCACCCCCCCCATCCTCACCCCCCTCCTCAACCTCCCTCCTCATCCTCAACCCCCTCCTCATCCTCAACCCCTCTCCTCAACCTCAACCCCCCATCCTCAACCCCCCTCCTCATTCTCCCTCATCATCCTCAACCTCCCACTTCAACCTCCCTCCTCATCCTCAACCTCAACCTCCCTCCTCAACCTCCCTCTTCAACCCCCCAACTCAACCTCAACCCCCCCATCCTCAACCCCCTCCTCAACCTTCCTCCTCAACCTCAACCCCCCATCCTCAACCCCCTCCTCAACCTCCCTCCTCATCCTCAATCCCCCTCCTCATTCTAACCCCCCCTCATTCTACCCCTCTAAATACTCCCCCTTCTCCCTTTCCCCTCACTTACCTGCATTTGAAGCTCCTGCTCCGGCCTCCGCTCCTTCTGGCGTCTTGACGGGGTTCGCATGTGACGTCACGGCATTAGCATATACGGTCTAGCTCTCACATTTGTATGTTACTACTTAAAAAATACATTTGCTTTTTAATAGCTTGTGAAGACTTGGCCTAGCTTTCCTCCATGGAAGCAAAATTATTTTAATTTCATGGTTGCACTCACCATCTGCAGAGATCTTGGATCTAAGGAAAATAAAATCTGTCACCGCCTCCACTTCTTCCCAATCTATTTTCCAGGAACTAAGATTGCCATTATGCATGATTTTCATCTTTTTTTAAAGTTGAGCAGCTTTCACCCTCATCAATAGGCCCTTTAGTTCTTCCTCACTTTAAACTAACAGAGTAGTATAATCGCTGTATCTGAGGTTATTGATATTTCTCCCAGCAATCATGATTCCTGCATTGGATTCATCCAGCCCGGCCTTACACATGATGTATTTTGCGTATAAGTAAAATACATAAGGGGACGATGTACAACCTTGTTGAAAGGTTCCTTTGAGATCTCTTAATTTACCCATTCGGTTATCTTCTTCACTCTCTTTACTTCGCTCAATGTAGAATGTCTCCTTGTCTATTCTTGCTATCCTCTGGAATTCTGCATTCAGTTGGGCAAATAGTTTTCTATCTCCACCACGTTTCTCTTTCCTTCTTTCCTCTGCTACTTTCAAAGCCTCATCAGACAGCGAGTTTGGCTTCTTAGTTTTCTGTCTTTTGGGGATATACTTTGTTGCTGTTTCCTGGATAATATCAAAACCTTCTGTCCAAAGTTCTTCAGGCATTCTATCATACATGTCTAGTCCCTTAAATCTATTCTTTATCTCCTCTGCATATTCACATGGGATATTATATATTTCAATGCTGCTTGGTCTGATGATTTTCCCTCTTTTTAATTCTTAATAAGAAGCTCATGGTCTGAGCCGCAGCCAGCTTCAGGTCTTGTTTTTGCTGATTGTATAGAGCTGCTCCATCTTTGGCTTCAAAGTATATAGTCAATCTGATTTCAATGTTGTACATCTGGTGATGTCCATGTGTAGAGTTGTTTCAGAGGCTGTTGGAAAAGGTTGTTTAATATGACCAAAGAATTATCAGACAGATTTCTACTAGTCTCTGACCTGCTTCATTTTGTACTACCAGGCAAATCTTGCCCGTTATTCCAGGTATGTTTTGGTTCCCTATATTAGCATACCCATCTCCTATGATGAGGGTAACATCTCTTCTTAGTGTTATATCTAGCAGGTGTTGAATATCCTTGTAGAACTGCACAACTTCAGCATCTTCAGCATCCATGGTTGTAGCATAGACTTGGATCACTCTGATGTTAAATGATTAGCCTTGAATTTGAACACCTCTGCTTATATCAGACAAACATTACATGGAATTGTTCTATTCACATATACATTTTTTGTATATATATTTGTTTAATGGTTTCCACACCCCCAGAGCTGCCTACATGGGCACAGTGAACCTACCAATAGAAACACTGCATTTGGGTACAGATTTTAACCCTTCACTAACCTTCAAGCCAGCAGCAGAGGACATGGGCTGAGGTTCAGGAGGGCATGGGCTGGGGTCCAGGAGGGCATGGGCTGAGGTGCAGGAGGGCATGGGCTGGGGTGCAGTAATCTGTAGGCTGGGGTGAAGGAGGGCATGGGCTGGGTTGGAGGAGGGCATGGACTGGCATGCAGCGGGGTATGGGCTTGGGTGGAGGTGGCGAAATTGAGATAAAAAAACAAATAACTAAAAAGATTGTGAAGGAAAGCATTTGTAAAAATGAGCGAGAACCATCTGTTATAGGAGAAAAAATTTGTGTTCAGTGAACGGTTGACACAATGGTCCAATCTTTTTTATATAAATAGTATTTATTATGAGTTGTCACCATGTTAACATTATCCATGGCTATTAATGAGGCAGCAGATAAGGTATCATCATATACCAAGTGATTCCATTTTTTCTTTTGGTAAGAACTGCAAGAGGGTAGTCCGTGAAGCATGAGGTTAAAAGCTGGGAATGAGTTCGGACAAAGGGAAAAGGAAAGATAGCATTTATAGGTAAACTGCTAAAGAAAATGTACTACAATAAATAGAAAACAAATTAATTTACCATTTACTTCTAAAAAAGAAACCCCATTATTGAAGACATGTGAGGGCCATATGTTGTCACCAGTGGATTATGACCTAGATTACATTGGTGTGGATCATTTTTATGAACAATTGTAATCAAAATAACTCCTATGCAGTCAATTAGGGTGAAACTATTATTATTATTATTATTATTATTATTATTATAGTTTATTTATAACGCGCCAACATATTCTGTATCGCAATACATAAATTAGGTTCAGACAATGATAAATAGAGATTAACATATAGCAAAGCTAGGAGGGCCCGGTCTTTGAGCTAGGAATCCAATGTCCATGGTGCATTCCCAAAGTACTTAGGATAGAAACTCGCAGACTTACAATCAAAGGTATACTGAGTGGTAAAACAGGGAGAGAGAGGTGATAAGTGTGTTAGGGTGGAAGGTGATACGCTTCTTTAAAGAGATGCATTTTAAGTGAGGTTTTAAATGTTTTGAAGCAAGAGGGTAATCTGGTGGAGCGAGGCAAGGAGTTCTAGAGACTAGGGGCAGCACGAGAAAAGTCCCGGAGGTGGGAGTGAGAGGAGGTGACAAGAGTTGTAGAAAGAAGAAGGTCATTAGCAGAACGTAGACGACGTGTGGGGGAGTATTTGGAGATGAGAGCAGAGATGTATGGGGGAGCGTTATTGTTGAGGGCTTTGTAAGTTAGGGTCATGATTTTACATTTTATTCTTGAGGCTAAGCGAAGATGAGTCTAGCAGAGGCATTCATAATGTATTGAAGTGGAGACAGTCAGGTGGTGGGTAGGCCGGCAAGAAGCAAGTTGCAGTAGTCTAGTCGAGAGATGATGAGAGAGTGTATAAGGATTTTAGTTGTGTCTTGTGTAAGATAGTGATGAATTCTGGAGATGTTTTTTAGATGGAGAAGACAAGATTTAGTTAGTGATTGTATGTGAGGGATGAAAGACAGGGCGGGGTCCAGTAGAACTCCAAGACAATGGGCTTGGGACATGGGGTGATGATGTCTTTGTTGACAAAGAGAGATGCGAGGAATTGACACTGTGGGAGAGGGAGAGAAGATTAGGAGTTCAGTTTTAGACATGTTGAGTTTGAGACGGTGGGCGGACATCCAAGAGGATTTACTAGTGAGGCAGTTGGAGATGTGTGTTAGAAGAGAGGGGTATAGATCTGGTGCGGAGAGGTAGGTATGGGTGTCATCTGCATAGAGATGATAATGAAGCCCAAAAGAGTTTATGAGGGTACCAAGTGAGGAAGTGTAGATGGAGAAGAGGAGGGGGCCAAGGACAGATCCTTGGGGTACACAAACAGACAGGGGGTGAGGAGAAGAAGAGGTGTCAGAGAATGATCGATTTGGTAGGTATGATGAGAACCACGAGAGAGCAGTGTCTCGAATACCAAGGGCGAAGAAGATATGGAGTAGAAGTGGATGGTCGACAGTGTCAAAGGCAGCAGAGAGATCTAGAAAAAGAAGAATTGAGAAGTGACCTTTTGACTTTGCGGTAAGCAGCTCATTGGTGACTTCAGTGAGAGCTGACTCAGTGGAGTGTTGGGGCTGAAAGCCAGATTGGAAGGTGTCAAGAAGGGAGTTAGAGGAAATAAAGCTGGTAAGGCGGTTGTAGATGAGCAGTTTGGAGCCAGGGGAAGCAGAGAGATAGGGCGGTAGTTAGATGCAACGTCAGTGTCAGATGAGGGTTTTCTGAGGGTGGGTATAACTGTGGCATGTTTTAGAGAAGACGGAAACATGCCAGTAGTAAGGGAGAGGTTGAAAATATGTGTGAGAGCTGGGATTAGTGTGGTAGAGAGGGGAGAGATGAGCTGAGATGGAATAGGATCCTGAGGACAGGTAGTGAGGTAAGTGGATGATAGCACTATGGAGACTTCATCCTCTGTAGCCGGGTCAAAGCAGTTCAAAGTGGCAGTGGGATTGGGGAAGGGAGAAGACTGGGTGGTGTTGGTTAGTTGAGAGGGTGGAGTGTGTAAACCACTATGAGATAAGAGTTCATTGCGGATGTTTTGAATTTTATGAATAAAATGGTTGGCAAAGTCTTCAGCTGTGAGAGAGGAAGGGATGGGAGGAGGTGTTGGGCGGAGGAGAGTATTGAGAGTGGTGAACAGACGCTTGGGTTTAGAGGACAGAGTTGATATTAGTGTTGTAAAGTACTGCTGTTTGGCAAGGTTAAGGGCAGAGGAATAGGAGCGTAACATAAATTTGTAGTGGAGGAAATCTGCTGAAGTGCGTGATTTCCTCCATAGTCGTTCAGCAGTGCGGGAGCACCTCTGGATGTATCTTGTTTGTGTAGTGTGCCATGGTTGTGGATGAGAGTGAGGGCATCTGCATGTGGATATGGGGGCCAGAGTGTCAAGGGTGGAAGAGAGAATAGAGTTGTAGAGTGAAGTGGCAGTGTCAGGGCAGTTGAGGTTGGTGATGGGGCCGAGAAGGGATTGGATATTAGTAGTTTTATCCATAAATGTGTTCTCCTACGTAAATGTGACCCCTCGCCTTGCATCCAATTCCATTTAGGTTACCCAATTAAATTGTCCAAGGTCATAACCTATGAATGGTTTGTCAGAGTTTGCTAAATCCCCTCACTATCTTCGTTGGCAAAACCTACGATTTTCCCATGTGAGTTATAAAAATACTAGAATACTACTGAAATATTATATAAACCATATTTACTAATACAGATTATTACAAGTTAACTTTAATTATTTTTTTAATTCTCTTTTATTTTAGACTGCAATTTCAGGGTATCAATGCGTATGAAACAAGGTAAAGTTTCAGCATTTTCAGCGTGGGTGGTGACATTTAAGCAAGGCCAGGCTTTTGCAACATGTGAAAGATCAATAATATTATGCAGATGCTTAGTGAATACTGTAAGGTTTTGCAGGCTTTTGATTCGTACATCACATGTATATGTAATCGAAGACTTTAGTGATTGAATATAGTTCACAAGTGTTGACAGATAGGTAGTGAAGCTCCATCTGCATGGACATTTAAACTTCTCTGTGCTGGGAGAACAGCATCTCCATGGGTTCTGAAGCTGAATGCATATCGTATGTAACATGTTTATGTGAGGATTAGTTGATATAGTGCTAGTAGCATAGGGTTATGAATTGGGGAGGGGGGGATATGACAAATCCCTTACAGATTAAATGAATAGGGGAGCCAAAAAATAACAAAATTAAACTTAATCATGCGCTACCAGATTTGGCTATGGGTGCTATGGAGTCTTCCCATGAAAGCTTTGAGACATAATTTATATCAATAATAAGTTGACATTTAGACATAGATAATATATATATATATATATATATATATATATATATATATATATATATATATATTATTTTATTGATTTATTTTTATTATATTGGGCTCCCTTCCCCCCCCCCCCTCAGTTTTTTTTTTGGGGGGTGGGGCTCCTACACCCATGACTAGTACAGTAGTATATTTTGCTAGACTGAATACCAAAAAAGTAGATGCTATGTCACTAAAACCTGCATACCCAGGATAGATAATTTTCACTTATGGTGGCATCAGCCCTATAACAGAAAGAAGGCTCTGAACTTTTAGCACACCCTCATCTGGAGGACAATAATATTTTTTTCTGATCCACAATGCAAAAACATCACTGATGCCAACGTGTCCTTTAAAAGGAATGAAGCCTTGGAAATTATACTTCTCGTGTACTCTTCTATAGCAACCAATTTATTTTATTGTTCAGTATGTATTGTATTCTTGGTACCAAAACAACAGGTTGTTAGGATTACAATATTGAAACAAATTATGATGAAATGTGCTTATTTCCCACAGCATGAGAACAGTTATAACTAATGATTTCCTTGATTAGAACCCAACAAAACACTTCAAAATATGGAACTGAATATATTTTTATAGACCAATTTTTTTGTTTTGCCTTCTAACAATAGAAAGCTTTACTTAACTGACAACATCCATTAAAGATATGAAATAAGAAAAATAATTGTCTGTTGGAAAATAGTATTCTGATTTAACTTGAATCACCGGTAGATTTGAGTTACCCAAGAAATTATTGGGATGCAGAATAAATGAGAACTTAGATGGTGGTATATCATCTTGATAAAAAAAAGGACTCCATGTTTAGTAGAGATCCTGTATAAATATCAATCAATACTCCAGGGTAATGCTTGTGACTGTCACAAAGTTATAATATTAGACAATAAAACTCACATGGATAACTTTTGTAATCTACACAGAATCAAATGTCAAATTGTCATGTTGGGCTAAATTATGGAAGAAAATCAGTGAGATTGAAATTGAGCCTGACCTTCACTTGACGTGAAAGCTACAAATTAAATTTATTGGCTGTGCCTAATTCTCATGCTGTATTTTAACAATGGTCATAATTCAGCTCTGTCTTCTCCAATGACCCTTTTTGTATGTAAATACTAGTGAGCATGTGATATTGGCATAATGATTGGAAAAAAAATCTATTCTGTTTGTTGTGGGAAAAACCAATCACAATGATACTATTGACATTTACCCAATAATTTCAGGATGGACAGTTTACAATTAAACAAGATATCAACAGCAATGCAGTTGATTTATTAAATAGCACTTGGTAGAAGCCAATGTGGATTTTGGATTTTAAACTGCACATTCACTTGTGGTTCCACTTGTGTGTTTAACATCAGCCAATTTCCTTGAATACAGTTCAGCTTAAGTGTTTGATTATATATATGTCTGTCTACTAGGCTTCTCAAGAAAACCATTATATATTCACCATTCATCTTATTTTGCTTGATGCCATTCAGAAATGTTCTGGGTTATTAAAATTACAGATGGAAATTAATTACATTTCTATTTATTCATAACCTGTTCAAATCGAAATATTTATTTAGACGCCCCAGAATTATTAACCAATGTTGTTTCACTGTGTTTGGTGACCAAATTCATAAATATATCCCAGTTTATGTAGCTTTTACTACAGACAATACTCCTTGTACCTTTTTTTTTCTTATTATTACAGTGCTCCTCTACATCAATGGTCCTGGCATATCAATGCAAATTGGTAACTTTTTCTTTATTACTAGCGACTCGCCCGTCAAAAAATGACGGCAATACGATTGTAAGGCAGGTAATGTTGTTTGTGTGCGACATTAATTTTGTTGGTGTTCCAAGATCCTTTGGCGCTCATCGCGTGGCTCTTGGTTGTTTGTGTCCTATGAGCAGCGTTGGTGTTTTTTTTTTTATATGGCAATGAATAATTAATAAAATAAGAGATTAATATACTTTACCTATTGTGAAGTAATATATGCAGGAAGCATTGTGTGGAAGAGCTGGCAATCTGTTTTGATGTTGCTGCAGCATCAGTGCTGTGGAGCTGCTGTGTAAGCGTCATGAATGTGTGCAGTGTAATAGTGTAATAGTGTGCTTGAGCGAGGCAAATCCGTTAGTGTAGCTGTGTACTTCCGCATTGTATAAGTTAGTGTTCTAAAATGGCGCCTGATGTGTGGTATGTGGCTGTTGCAGATTTTGCGTCCTTGTTTTCGGATGTTGTGCGATTTTTTCAGAAAATCCAATGTGTTTGATGGTATTTTGCGTGTTTAGGGTCCTTTAGCCTCATTTTCGTTTTGTTCGGCGGCCATTTTTTCTCTCACTTAGGTGATTTTCTGGTGTGTAAACTCAGAAATTTGTACTTAAATCGAGGTGTAACTTCACTTGCAGAGGTCCTGGGTGCACCCCCCCTTGCTGTGGGTAAGCTTTTTATGTGTTTGTTGTGTGTATTTATTGTGTTTCTAATGTTTTTCGGGTCGTCCTTGTTTTCAGATCTCGTACGTCTTTTTCAGAAAATCCGTAGGTGTTTGATGGTGTTTTGCGTCTTTAGAGTGATGTAGCCTCTCTCACTTAGAGAATATTTCAGTGTCTAAACTCTTTTAATTTGAGTTAAATTGAGGTGTAACTTTAGTTTTCGAGGTCCTGGATGCCCCCTCTTCCTGTAAGTAAGCTTTTTATTTATTTCTTGTGTGTATTTGTTGTATTTTTCATGTTTTCATGTGCGCGTGTTGCGGACGATTTTTGTGAGGTCGTAATGGGTTGTAACGTGTCTCGTATTTTCGTGTTGTAAGTCCGAAAATTTAGCGAGATCCGCAGTTGCTGGCAAGGAGCGCCTTCGGCCCGCTTGCTCACAACTATATATGTGATTGACATTCATATTGGTAGTACATTTGGCATAGCTAAAATGCAACTCTTGGTCCTACATCAAACGGCTCTTCTAAATTCACAGCTCTTCATTAGATTTTTTCAGTTTGTTTCACTGGTTCTTGAGAACTTTTAGTTTTCTTTTGAGAATAACTTTGAATTGTATTCTGCCTTCTGCATACCAATCCAACAGTCAAATGAGAAATATACATATCTATGATGTTTCATTATCCCCTAAATGTTTTATTTTGTTGTGCATCTGCTCACTGCTGAATTCATCTCTTCCCAATATAGCTCAACTCTGCAGAGCCCAATCTAGTCCAAGTATTTTTCACCCCCCTTTTACCCAGCATGCTGTATTTTTTCCTCTGCTGGCATCCAGTGAACCAGATTAAGCTTGTATGAACATGCTCCAGCGCACATTTTTCCTACTTGGCCTTTTAATACAGAGTACTAAAGATACTATTCTTGGGCCCCTGTTCATTTGCAAGCCCGCAGTTTACTTCATACCGGTCGTAAGTATGCGGGCTTGGAATCTTCAACAGTTACAGAGCGATTCAATTGAACAAGCCCGCAGCTACCTGGCCGAAAGCCTAAACCGTAAACCATGCAACCTTAAGTAGCATTTCAGAGCATCATCATGATCAATTAAGCAAGGCCCCAACTACCGATTTAGTAATAGCCAATAGTAAATGAGACTGTCATCATGACGTTAGTAAAACATGGAGGTTAAATGCTAGTCAATTAGCATTTAGAAGACCGATATGGGATCGAAATCGCAATCTGGCAATGTACAAAATAATAAAAATGAATGAAGAAAATGTTCTAGCCCATGTGGGTGGCCTCATATGTATTAACTCCTTGATTACCAAGATTGATATAACACGGAAGGGAAACATATTTTTGATTGCAGATTTACGAGCTTGAGACTGTTGTACAATTCATCCTAATGTCTTTATTGCTTTCCCGTCTTTAAAAGTACAGTATTGATTTTTTATTTGCATTTACAGTGCCCTGAACAGGAGTTTAACCCCCTTGCGTGTCCTATCTGGTACTCCTAAGATTTTCTATATTTGCCAATTACGGGTGTGAGAACATTTGCGGGCTTGATGAATTGTAGCAATTGAATAGCGATTTGTGATTGTAACATTTACAGGCTTGAAAGATCAAATGCTTATCTGGGTCAGAGTTAGGATTTTGACAACCGCCGGAATTTTCAGCCTGTAAAAGACGCCAATTGAATAGCAAATTCGTTTACGGGCTACATTACGGGCTCCAGTAACTTACAATTGCTCAGTTGAATAGGGGCCTTGGTTAGCCTTTAATATGAGTACTTAGTGAGTGTGAGCTACTACCTCCAGCTTATGGTTCTATCATTACCACCAAGCTTTTCAAAATAGTATTATTACATTTCAAAATGTGGCCAGTTTAACACAGACACGGTTAAGAATGCAGTTACAATACTCCACTGTACAATAACTTAAAGGTATATGCCCATCTTTAGACTGGGAAAACTGTTTGTGCGTTTCCCAAATCTATGGTGGCAGTGTATTATGTGTATTATTATGTATATGGCGCATAATACAATATGGTAATTACAATATGTAACTAATTATTTACCACATAATCAGCATACATATTATCAACATAAAACCATCACATATTATAATTGTCAAACTGCGAGTTGTCGTCACGCTTTGCGGCCCTGACGACAACTCGCAGTTTCACAACTCCCCTGCCACGGCTCCCTTCAGCCCTGCAGCCTCTCTGCTCTGGTGGCACGCGCCCAATTGACGCGCACGCACGAGCGGGTGAGACGGGTGCACGGGAAGCCGGGCATACACGCGCGCGCACGCTCACACGAAGATGGGCACATAAGCGTGCGTGCTCGCGTGTTCACGCGAAGACGGGCACATAAGCGTGTGCGCATCTGCAGCATTGAGGTGAGGGAGGAGTGTGGGAAGAGAGACACGAGAGGAGGGGGAAGAGAGACACGAGAGGAGGGGGAAGAGAGACACGGGAGGGGGGAGGGGAGACACAGGGGAGAGAGAGGAGGGTAGAAGAGTAACAGGGAAGGGAGAGGAGGGTAAGAGAGACACGTGGGGAGAGGATGGGGAAGAGATACATGAGGGAGAGAGAGGAGGAGGGGAATAGAGACACGAGAGGAGGGGGAAGAGAGACACAGGGGGGGAAGTGAGATACAGGAGAAGGGAAGAGAGACACGTGATTGAGAGGTGGGGGAAGAGAGACACAGGGAAGCAGGAAGAGAGGCACAGGGGAGGGAGAGGAGGAGGGGAAGAGAGACACAGGGTAAGGGAGAGGAGGGGGGAAGAGAGACACAGGGGAGGGAGAGGAGGGGGGAAGAGAGACACAGGGGAGGGAGAGGAGGGGGAAGAGAGACACAGGGGAGGGAGAGGAGGGGGGAAGAGAGACACAGGGGAGGGAGAGGAGGGGGAAGAGCGACACAGGGGAGGGGGAAGAGAGACACAGGGGAAGGACAGGATGGGGGAGGAGACACAGCGGAGGGGGGAAGAGACGAGGGGCAGGGGGGGAAGAGACACAGGGGAGGGAGGAGGGGTGAAGAGACACAGGGGAGGGAGACGGGGTGAAGAGACACAGGGGAGGGAGGGGGGAAGACACAGGGGAGGGAGGAGGGTGGAAGAGACACAGGGGAGGGAGACGGGGGGAAGAGACACAGGGGAGGGAGGGGGAGAAAGACACGGGAGGGAAAGGGGAGAAAGACATGGGAGGGGGAGTGAGAGAGGGCAGGAGAAACAAGAGAGGGGGGAAGGAGACACAGGGGGGGGGGGGAGGAAGTAGAAGGCAAGAGAGGCTAAGAATGAGCACCAAAGCCACTCATTGCAAGGCCCGAGATGAGCGCTGAAGGAGCTCATCGCAAGGCCAGTAAAGTAGAGGGGGGAGAGGCTCGCAATGAGCCCCTCCTGTCAAGTAGAAAGAGGTAGAGGGGTAGAGAGGCTCGCAATGAGCGCCAAGGGCACTCACTGCGAGGCCTGTGATTAGCGCCGAAGGCACTCATTGCAAACCCAATAAAGTAGAGGGGGGGAGAGGCTCGCAATGTCTGCCAAACACCATTGCCAGGCTTCAATTTTTATTGCCGTCATTTTTGACGGGCAAGTCGCTAGTACACATTATAAAGGCAAACTACTAGTTGGGACAGTGGAGAACTTAAACACAACAAGACATGGGCCCCTATTCAATTGAGCAATTAACCCATAATATAGCCCGTAATTAATTTAGCGAGCCGCGAAAGATCTACAGGTTACAGGCTGAAAATCCCTCCAGTTGTCAGAATCGTAATTTACAACCCATCTAAGCCTTTGATCTTTCAAGCCCGTAAATGCTACAATCACTAAAATCGCAAATCAATATTCAATTGATACAATTCCTTAAGCCCACAAATGTTCGCACACCCGTAAATGTCAAATGTAGAAGAAAATCCTATTGGTACCAGATAGCACTCACAAGGGTGTTTAACACCTGTTTGTAGCACTGTAAATGCAAATAAAAAATCAATACTGCACTTGTAAAGACGGAGAAAGTGATGAAAGACATTAGAATTAAATGTGCAACATTCTCAAGCCCGCAAATCTGCAATAAATGTTTTTTTTTGGGGGGGGGGGTTATGTTTCATTTCCTTGTCATATCAATCTCGGGAATCAATGTGTTAATACATATCAAGCCACCCACATGGACTAGAACATTTCCTTCAGTCCTTTTTAATATTTTGTACTTTGCCGGATTGGGAGTCTGATTGCATATGGGACTTCTAAACGCTAACTGATTGATGCGTAACCTCCATGTTTTATTGATGTCATGATAACGGCCTCATTTTCTATTGGCTGTTTCTAAATCAGTGGTTACGGCCTCGCTTAATTGGTCATGATCATGCTCTGAAATGATACTTATGATTGCACTGTTTACGGTTTCGGCTGTCGGGCCGTAAATTGCGGGCTTGTTCGATTGAATCACTCTGTAATTGTAGCAAATCTCAAGCCCGCAGATTTACAACCTGTACAACGTAATCTGGGGCTTGCAATTGAATAGGGGGCGTAGTTAGGTGGTTATTTGTTTTTTTCTTCTTTTTCATCTTTTTTTTTTGCTTTTTGTGTAAAAAGCCAGGTAGTCACAGGAGGTCAACCAATATGTGAACAGATATAATTATATTGACATTTATGAATCAGTATGGGTTGTTTTAACCTTCTCTCTGATACATTGTGTCTCTTGTGATCAATGTTCATACTGTTTATAATATTAAACTGGAGCGAGACGTGCTGCCATGTAACACGCCCGGCTCCGCTTCATGTGATTTGCCCAGTCGTGCATTAATGAATAAAAAAAAAAAAAATCTACATTGTTTTTTAGATGCTGACACTGTAATTTTATTGTACATTATGAGAACAGTATTAACACTTTTATTAACAAAAATAATTCTCTACCGCAGATGTTCCAAAAACAGGGGCTGCGGACCACCAGTGATTCATCAGGACTAACTCGGGTTGCAAATCATTATGAAACAAAATGATTACAAATGAATACCTGGTTAATACAGAAATATAAACAACTAAATATCATTAAGGTAAGAATACTGTTTATTCATAATGTGCTTTTTTCTATAATTAGTTTTTTTAATGACACAGTAAATGAAATTAAGGAATACAATTTACAGAAAACACCATGCAATAAGACTAAATAAATGAGCTCAATGCTTGAGAGAGGTTCCCAGGCTTTGTAAGATTCATTATGGTGACCTACATAACTACTAGTAATACAAACATGTAATATATGTATATATATATATATATATATATATATATATATTAAGTCTGCGAGTTTCCATCCTGCGCGGTGCTTTAGCGAAAGCGATATGGACACCGGATTCAAAGCTCAAAGACAGGGCCCTCCATTCCTTTCAATGTGTTAATTTTGAATTTGTCGTTGCCTGGAAGTTAATTTATGTATAGCGCTACGGAATATGTTGTTGTATAATATATACAGTTGACTCTCAGTTAACCGGCACCCATCGGGATTGCTAGATGCCGGATAAATAATGTTCAGGATGTTTGATCGTTAGATATAACAGAGGCCTAGATTAGCTGCACATAGAATGTTCTCCTAAGTATATTTGTCAGTGAGGGCTGTTCTAGCAGCAGCAGCTTTCACTCCTCACTTACACACAGATACGTTTGGCTGGAGGGTGCGGTGCTGACCCCTGGGAATGTAACGCCAACCCTACCATACAGTGGATGAGATCTAGGTGCCTGTAAGCATTTTGTGGCATGACTGGCTCCTGCCATTTGTTGAGCCCTGTAAATTTATTTTTTTTATTTAACATACAGTATTCAATCTTTTTTTCTTGTTGCTTGAGTTCTGGTTAACTGAGTCTAGTGTATATAATCAAAATGCACGAACAAAGTAAAGAAGTGCTTAAATATTACACGGTGTTGTTTGGATTGCATTGTTAGGAATGTGTTGAGTATAGCATGTGCATATATATAGCTCATAAAGAACAGACAGACACAAAACATATATGGTCCATGAAACTTTCAGCAATTTTCAAATGTTCCCTGGGAAAACAAAAGTCTGGGAAGTAGTGATCTAAAGTACACACTCGTTAAACTAGTGGTTCTCAAAGCCCTTCCTTAAGACCTTATATGCCTCTCGTTTCATTAGTCATAAGTATATAAAGATTATTGAGGAATATATCAGTTCAGTAAAACCCCTGTTATCCGGCACCTATGGGGACTCCCTATTGCCGAATAACTGTAGTTGCCCCGAATTTAAGGGTCTAAAAGACACTTAAACCCTCCAAAAACCCACTAAATGCCTTTAAAAAGGCATTAGCACCTACACTGTGGCATTTAGGGCCTAAAAATACAATTAGAAAAAAAGTTAGCATTTTTTTTTTGCAGTCTCGAACTGCTGAATATTGCCGGTTATGCCGGTTTAGTGGGAGTTTTTTGAACATGGGGAATTGATGCCGGTTGCTTGAGAGTCCCGGTTAGTTGAGTGCCGGTTAGCCGGGATTCTACTGTAGTTAAAATGTAATCAACTCAAAGAGCTTTGGAGGGTATCTAATCAAAAAAGGTTCAGATCCACTGCTTTAAACCAATATAGTGTAGCACGGAGAAGTATCACACACGCAACAGGCAGAAAAAATGCAACAATACCCCCAGCAAGTTTCAAGTGGTCCTTTATGGGGGCGGAGGGGAAGAAGCTTGGAAAGGACTGCTCCACCAGACCCGTCAGCAATACAATGAGAAGCAATTTCTGTAGCTGAGGGGTTAAGCAAATAGTGCTTGGTAAGCTAAAAAGCACCATTCAGTTATATCCATAGGATTTGTCACAACATTTGCTTTCTTCATGCATGGTGATAGCACATGAATAGCCCTATTGCTGGGGGCCCACTTCTACAGTCTCCAAACTACAAAGAACTTGCAAATTGTTCAAGTTGTCAGGAACTAAAGGGTGATTGTAAAGGGACTATTTATTTATTGTCCATACAGGGTAGCCCCTGCTGAGAGATTAATTGTGGCTTAAACCAAACAGCGAGATATTTAATGTATACATAACAAACAAATCGAAGTATAATTTAAGGAGAAACAGCACAATAATGATTTGGTTTTATTGCAAAAAATATTTATATATATTTTACGCAACGTTTTAACCAATCTTGGAGTAATAAACAGTATCTATTTTCTCTACCCATAAATAATAGTTGTTGTAGCTTAATAGCAAGAAAGCAAGCGCTGGCTGACTTTGTAGTAGATTTAATGTATAATAATAGATAAATAGAGTTATAATGTACTTAACTAGTCTGGAAACGGGTAGGTTTAGCCCACAACCAAATCCACAACAGACCTTGCATAAAAAATCACTACCAGGTTTATTTAAATAAATAAATATAAATATATATATATATATGTATCTGTGGACTAAAACATAGACAGAATGTTTCTAGGAGCCTGTGGAAAAAAATACATTACACGTCTGAAAAATGTTTAGCACCCAGAAGTACAAATTCTAGGAACCCTGACTCCAAGGCTCCTGGGAAATTTCTATGCCTTTATATACCGTATAGACTTGAGTATAAGCCGAGTTTTTCAGCCCTTTTTTTAAGGCTAAAAAGGGCCCCCTCGGCTTATACTCGAGTCTCTCTACCCCCCCTTGTCTCTCTCCCCCCAGTGTCTCTCTAACCCACCCTTGTGTCTCTCTACCCCCCGTGTCTCTCTAACCCCCCGTGTCTCTTTCCCTCCCCCCTCCTATTCCTCAACACCCCCCCCCCCCTCATTCTAACATGCGTGCCACATCAAGACCCGGAAGGAGCGGAGCAGGTAAGTGAGGGGAGAGGGGTATTTAGAGGGGTAGTATGAGGGGGGCGGTTTAGACTGAGGGGTGCGGTTGAGGAAGGAGGTTGAGGATGGGGGGGTTGAGGTTGAGGAGGGATGTTGAGGAGGGGGTTGAGGATGAGGAGGGGGGAAGAGACAATGGGAAGGGAGAAGGGGGGAAGAGACACTGGGAAGAGAGAAGGGGGTAGAGACACTGGGAAGGGAGATGGGGGAGAGACACAGGGAAGGGAGAGGGGAGAAGAGACACTGGGAAGGGAGAGGGGGAGAGACACAGGGAAGGGAGAGGGGAGAAGATACACGGGAGAGAAGGCACAAAAGGGAAACAGGGGGCAGCACATTTCCCACCCTCGGCTTATACTCGAGTCACTCATTTTACCCAGTATTTTGTGGTAAAATAGGTGCCTCGGCTTATACTCGGGTCGGCTTATACTCTAGTATATACGGTATGTTTTTAGCAGCTATAATATCAAGACACTAGAAGTAAAAAAAAAAAAAAATACTTCTGAGCTTGCAAATGAGCATACACAGGGAAGAGTAAGTTTAAATATTTAGATGTGACCAAAAAACACTTTTCACTGATATTATTATATCTGTATATTTGCCTTTTATTATAATACAAATCACCCACAAACTCCTATTACCTAGTTAAGTTTGCTGTTCACCCCATGATTTCTATTATAATAGAACATGAGATGTAGAAATATTTCCCTCATAATAAAACCATGGATAGAATTGTAAGACAATGAATACAAAGTTACCTGTGGATGGAGATAGGGCGATGATAACTTTCAGAATGTAATTATTAACATAGTCTATTGATTTTTGAAAATACTGCAAGTAAGTGCATTATCCACCTTGGTGAACCTAAGTGAATCTGGCACAGTGAGGCTTCTAACTAAGGGCCTCATTCAATTCGGGGCTGTTACTTGCAAGTAACTTCCCAATTTGCTACTTTTGAGCTGCGTACTTGCGTAGCTCTACTTTTACGTTCCTATTCAATTGGCCGTGGTCGCAAGTTAGTCCCCCTTCCCGATAATCGCAAACCCTGCCGTCGGAAGTAGCATCTACAGGCCTGAACATGAAGCTCGTAATGCCCGCTATTGAAACAGCCAATGGAAGCAGAGATAGTCATCATGACATCAATGTTTCCATCCTCCAAGCTATATAAAGCCCATAGGGCTTGGATAAATACATTTGGCAACCATGCTGCAGCATCCCCACATCAACCCCTTGCTGCAGGGATCCTGATCGGGGACCCCCAGCTTAGGTGGGGATTTTAGGTGCCGCGTAAGTACCCCCATGGCATGGGGTTAACCTCCATGGTACCAATAAGCTGGAGTTGTCATTTTGCCATTTATGGGCTTGATGGAAGGGGTAATAGGAGCAATTGAACAGTGTTTGTGATTTTTGCGCCCGCAACTCTTGTGGCCGTGAAAGATCAAAGGTTTTGAGGGAAGTAAGCTGCGATTTGACAGATCGCAATGGAAAGTAGAGCTCAGCAAGTAACACGATCGGGGGCTCCTCAAGTAGCAGGCAACTGAATAGCTAAGTAACTTGCTCTCTCCACTTGAGGGCCCAGATCTCCAAAAAGTAGCAATTGAATGAGGCCCTAATAGTCTTATGGTTTATTATTAAGTTAAGTGGCTTTTATAGCCCAGAATTTCTACTAAAACTCTCATCTGCACTAGTAGAAGTGACAGAATATTTGTTTAAGTGGTGTATTTCTGCCTGTATCAATCTTAGGATAGGGACATGGCAGGGAGATGACAGGAGGACTACCGGTAGTATTGGCCCACACAAATCTAGTACTACTATGACAGTATAAAACCTGTATACACCTTATATTTATTTGTTTCTTCCTTCCAAGATGATATAATGATACATCTATACTGACTCACAAGAGCAGATCTTTCTTTCTGAATTACAGGTTTTGCAACGTGACAGAAATAGACTTACAATTAGGTCAAACACAGTATCATTTGCCTGTCACCACCCAGAATCCTTCTCTGCCGAGGAGGCTCAGAATAATGTGGAGAAACTTTCCAGATTACTCCACCTCCTAGTTTGCTGGAACACGCAGTTTCCTAGAAATGCTTCTGCTGACTGAGGTCACCGGTCACTAATAGTTACTTATAATCCAGCTATCTGACATACTTTAAAAAGTGGAACAACTATATGTCCATTGTCATGCTGATCCACTTGGCTTTCATGGCAGAGATACCGGAGTGGGTTGCCAGTTCCTTCTCCAATGGGCCACAGCATACAGCTCTTGGTATTCCTAGGTGTCTCCCATCCAAGTACTGACCAGGCCCAACCATACTTGGCTTCAGGGTGGTGTGACCTTTTGGTTCCCTGATTGGAATCAAACCCAGGTCGCAGCGGTGAAAGCACTGAGTCTTAACCACCAGAGAACCCATAATCTAGTTCTAGTTGTGATTTGTATGAAAAAAAATGAACTTAAACATCACTGAAGCTAAAAGGAAATGCATAGAGCATATGTATGTCTGTAGTAAGTAAGGCTCATACATCAGTATCACTGCTCATTGGCTTACAGGAGCAAGCCCCCAGATAGGTTAAACATTTAAATCATTTTTTTCTGCTTTGAGAGCTTTATTTGAAAACAGAAAATAAATAATGCTTTTAATGTCTCTTTAAATTTATAGTGTATTAGAAACACTGGTTAACCAGTAAATCACAGGTAGTAAGTCTATTGGTACCCGAAAATGGAGGTAGCACCCCCTAAATACATACATAGCATCCAAGACTCCTATAAAGCCACCTTCCCACAATTAAAGAGAGATGGCACTTCCTTACTGGGTGGCAGGAATAGAATCTGGAATTTATTTTGTAACCCGCTGCTCATTTCCATATTTGGCATCCTATAGGGACCACGGGATCCCCCTATAGATCTTAGTCTTGGTGCATTCGTGTCACTCATAACCATTGCAGTGGGTGCCAGAGTTTACTCTATTTTTGGGTTACTATTATTTTAGCCTGCCTTCTGGATCACTACCTTGTTGTGGTGAAGGGGCTTGTGTACTTCAATGAAGCTGTGAGCTATACCAAGATGGGCAGGTTATAGCAGAGAGGTCTGACAAATATGCGATCCACTGGAGAAGGAACTGACAACCCACTCCAGTATCTATGCCAAGATAACCTTATGAATAAGCATGACCAGAGACATAATGATTGTGCTTGACATACTACTTTCCGTAGGGTCATGGAGAGTCGGACATGACAGATCGACTAAGCAACAACAATTATTTTAGTGAATTTTATTGAGTGCTTTCATTATCCACTGTGGCTTAATTAATTTACTAACTATGTAACTATGTAATTATTAGGTATCTAATGAAAAATAATAAGTAATGTAATTACATATTTTGGATCCAGTGCCTTCCAATGAATTAACTGACATCATAGGTATGCCAAACTTATGAATGGCCTCTATGAACTCTAATGTAATATATGTCCAGCAATGCTTAGATCATATATGGGACTGGTAATGACTCGCTAGGTACTAAAGTGTATCTGTACAGAATACAGATTTCATTCTCAAGGTTACAAGCTGTCATGTGATACACAAATGTGATTTACTAAGCAAGAGGATGAGCGTTAATCCGCAATCTACTACTGCACATCATGCATTAGGGGTTCTCAGGTCTACAAGCCATTTACTAAATCTTAATTATTATAATAAGGAGCTTGATAATGCCCAATGTAGACTTATGTATCCAGCCCCTATGATTGTTTTTGGGGTCTAACACAGGCAGTTTAACAGCTGTTTCCATTGGCTCAGGAGCAATTGCATGTAAATAAAGCCAAGCTAAAGGCACAAGAGTAGTTGGCAAAGATGCGGTGGTTGTAATAACTTCATTATTGATGTATAATAACATTAAACCTTTTCCTATAATATGGGTCTGTCAACCATATAATGAAATTACTAAAATATAAAATGAATAGAAGTTACATTTACACAATCTATATCACATTGTGGACACCTTTGCATGTCCCAGCTCAGCTTCCCAGAATGCAGTGTAATAACTGTTTTTCTTGGAATTCTGAGCTGGAAGCAAGTTTTTTTTTAACTTGTTTTAAACATTCAAATGTGTACACAGATGTACTATTTATTTACTGTACGGTGGAGGGCTTCTATCGCTCTTTTGCCCACCATATTATAAATGATTGTTGTGGTGAACTACCTACTGATAAGGACCACAACACAGGCTGAGATCCCGCTCCATGCTGATGATAGCCAGTAAGCTTGAAACAGCTGTACGTGGATAGGATTCCCAGCTTGTGTATAATTCGACCTTGGCTTTGCATTAAATCTGTGTAATACAGCATGCATACGCCTAAAGGAAGCCATGTTTGATAATGGCTATGGATTGAAGAGCGAGGCATTTGTGGGCACATTTGCATGTCCAAGCTCAGCTTCCCAGAATGCAGTGTAATAACTGTTTTTCTCGGAATTCTGAGCTGGAAGCAGGGTTTTTTTAACTTGTTTTAGACATTCAAATGAGAACACGGATGTACTATTAATTTACTCTTCTGATACTGCCTCCCCTGCAGCACTCTCGCATGGGGGTTTTCACCTCAGTCACACACCTAGACCTGGGAACAAACAAGGTGGTGGTGTGGGTGTATTACTTTCTTCTCGCTGTACGTTCCACCTCATACCCCCTGTCCCATCCCTCCAATTTTGTCTTTTGAAGCTCATACTATCCTCCTCTTCTCTCCTATCTCTCTACGTGTTGCTGTAATCTATCGCCCCCCAGGTACTCCCTCTCAATTTCTCGATCACTTTTCCACCTGGCTCCCACACTTTCTTTCCTCCAACATTCCCACACTGATACTTGGCGACTTCAACATTGCCATTGACACCCCCACCTCCTCAGCAGCCGCCAAACTACTTGCACTCACCTCTTTTACCAATATTACCTCTACCTCCAACCTAGTCATCCACCCTCTCCCTCTATCTGACCATCACCTCCTTACCTTCAACCTCAACACATCTTCCTCCCATCACTCTTCTTTAACCCCAGCCACAATAACCCACAGAAACCTGCTAGAACTCGACCCTACCCAACTCTCCACTGTGCTCCAACCTCTTCTCAGCACTATCACCAACCTCAACTGCCCTGGCACTGCCACCTCACACTACAACTCTACTCTCTCTTCCACTCTTGACACCCTTGCCCCCATAACTACACGCAGACACCCTCAATCTCATCCACAACCATGGCACACCACACACACGTTACATTCATAAGTGCTCCTGCACTGCTGAACGACTATGGAGGGAATCACGCTCCGCAGCAGATTTCCTTCACTACAAGTTTATGCTACGTTCCTACTCCTCTGCCCTCAACCTGGCCAAACAGCAGTACTTTACATCACTAATATCAACTCTGTCCTCTAACCCAAAACGTCTTTTTGCCACTTTCAATACTCTCCTCCGCCCACCACCTCCCCCCATCCCTTCCTGTCTCATGGCTGAAGACTTTGCCAACCATTTTACACATAAAACTCAATCTATCCACAATGAACTCTCCTCTCACCGTGGCTCACACACTTCACTCTCTCAACTAACTCAACTAACCAACAACATCCAATCTACCCCCTCCATTCCCACAGCCACTCTGGACTACTTTACCCCTGCAACAGAAGATGAAGTCTCCATCCTAATATCATCCTCTCACCTCACCACCTGTACTTCAGATCCTATTCCATCTCAGCTCATCCCTATCCTCTCTACTACACTAATCCCAGCTCTCACACATATCTTCAACCTTTCCCTTAACACTTGCACATTTCCATCATCTCTAAAACATGCCATAATTACACCCACTCTCAAGAAACCCTCATCCGATTCTGACGTTGCATCTAACTATCGCCCTATCTCTCTACTTCCCCTGGCTTCCAAACTGCTGGAGCAGCTCGTCTATAACCGCCTTACCAGTTTCATCTCCTCTAACTCTCTTCTAGACCCTTTCCAATCCGGCTTTCGGCCCCAACACTCCACTGAGATAGCCCTCATAAAAGTCACCAATGACCTGGTCACCGCCAAGTCCAAAGGCCACTTTTCTATTTTGCTTCTCCTGGTTCTCTCTGGCGCCTTTGACACAGTTGACCATTCAATTCTACTCCACACTCTCTCCTCCCTCGGCATTCGAGACACTGCTCTCTTGTGGTTCTCATCATACCTCCAAGAACGATCATTTAGCATCTCCTTCTCCGGACATCTTCTTCTCCTCACCCCCTGTCTATTGGCGTACCCCAAGGATCAGTCCTAGGCCCCCTCCTCTTCTCCATCTACACATCCTCACTCGGCACCCTAATAAACTCTTTTGGGTGCCAGTACCATCTCTATGCAGATGACACCCAAATCTATCTCTCAGCACCAGATCTATCCCCCTCTCTTCTAGCACACGTCTCCGACTGCCTCTTTAGTATATCCTCTTGGATGTCCGCCCACCATCTGAAACTCAACATGTCTAAGGCTGAACTCTTAATCTTCCCACCCTCTACTACAGTTTCAATTCCTCACATCTCTCTCTGTCAACAACGCCATCATCACTCCCACCTCCCAAGCCCGTTGTCTCTGGGTTCTACTGGACCCTGCCCTCTCTTTCATCCCACACATACAGTCTCTAACCAAATCCTGTCTTTTCCATCTAAAAAACATATCCAAAATACGCCATTACCTTACACAAGACACTACTAATATTCTAATACACTCTCTCATCATTTCTCGTCTTAACTATTGCAACTCGCTCCTTGTTCTCCTGCCCATCACTCGCCTCTCCCCACTTCAATCCATAATAAATGCCTCGGCCAGACTCATCTTCAGTACACATCGTTCAGTGTCGGCAGCTCCTCTTTGTCAATCACTTCACTGGCTTCCCTTAGACTCCAGAATAAAGTTTAAAATCTTGACCCTAACTTATAAAGCTCTCAACAACAGCGCACCCCCATACATCTCTGCTCTCATCTCCAAATACTCCCCCACACGCCCTCTTCGTTCTGCTAACAACCTTCTTCTTTCTACCACTCTTGTCACCTCCTCCCACTCCCGCCTACAGGACTTTTCTCGTGCTGCCCCTTATCTTTGGAACTCCTTGCCTCGCTTCACCAGACTATCCTCCTGCCTTAAATCCTTCAAACATCAATAAAAACGCACCTCTTTAAAGAAGCCTATAACCTTCCTCCCTAACATGCTCAGCACTACTCTCTCCCTACTGTACCACATACACACTTCAACCTTTAGATTGTAAGTCTGCGAGTTTCAATCCTGCGCAGTGCTTTAGGGAAAGCGCTATGGACACTGGATTCCAAGCTCAAAGACTGGGCCATCCACTCTTTGCAATGTATGAATCTTTAACTTGTCATTGCCTGTAACTTAACTTATGTATAGCGCTACGGAATATGTTGGCGCGTTACAAATAAACGATAATAATAATATATATGCTATAATCCATACTAATTTAAGTGTGAGTTATGTTGACAGACTCTTCCTGTCATAAATTAATAACTGACTATTGGTAATAATATAAATTATACTTCTATCATGGGGTTTAAACACACAATGTTGAATACCGTGAGCTATCTCACCTGTCTATGCACACAGAATCCTTCACACTCTTCAGGTTACAAAAACTCCCATCAGGACCACCTTCTGGTCAGATCTTCACTTTATCCCATATACACCGGATTAGGGGATGGAGTGGAGCTGATCTGCTAAAATTTGAAATGTTAAGGTTCAGGTGTAAGTTTTAAAAGGTACACTGCAACTACAGACTGTCAGCCTTATTAAATAGCAATTCGGCAAATTCTAAAGGGCTCTATATAAGCACAGAGCATATTTTTTTGACAGAAGTCTTTAGTTAGTGAAGACCTTGATTTTGGATAGAAGTTCACTAACTAAAACCTACTGTAAAAAAAATATGCTCTGTGAGCCCTATTCAATTGGAAAAATCACAATTTAATAAGGCTGAAAATTGGTAATCCGTAATTAAATAAACAAATGAAATACTGTTATATGAGAACTATGTTGGCCCTTGTTATTATGTAATCATTGTCAGAGAACTATTAGAAAGTATGATTTGGCAGCAAAACAAATGGTAATAATGCACCAAAAAAAGCATTTACGAAAAAAAGATGGATGAGAGACAAATAGTATGCAATTTAAAGAAGGTCATACTTGGACATATGATTGTGAAAGAAATGAAGACAGGAAAAACAAAGATGGAACTAAGGGTAAAATAGATTATAGGAATGAAAGTTTGAAATAAGTTGGGGAAATTAGGGAAAAAAGGAAGGGTAATAGAGAGAAATGGGCAGTGAATGGGGTTTGAGACAAATGGAGCCAAAATATGGGTCAACTGCCATGGCTCATTAATACAGGTATGAAAAATATTAGCTGCTCAGTATCTAGTAAATAAGTCAATTTTACTTTAACAACGCGTTTCACTCTTTAGTCCATATGGTCCAATTGATTGCAACAGTATATTATGGGTGGTAGGATTGGAATCATGAAAGACGGACTAGGAATATATCCCCCAGGAAACAGCTTTGATTATTTTATGGTGTAATTGTCAGTGCATGAAATACGAGGTGTGGGATTGTGGTGTAACAGTAAGTGCTTAATGTCGGAGATCTTGCTGCACTTAAATCTCAATTAACTTGAACTAAATAGCTGCTGTTTGACGGTTTCAATTGAAGGGTAGAACAAAAACACAAAAATGTTTCTACTTCAGTAAATACTATTATCCGGGTTGTTAATTTAATACCCTCCCTCTCGATGAGTACATTTCCTAATCTCCCCGTTAATGAAAATTAGTCAATACTTGGAACAGCCATCCAGCATTTTGTACGGCAATAATTCTTAGAGAAAGCTGGTAACATCGACACAACTGGCGTCCTAATGACATATTTGGGAAATACCTTAATAACTAAACATTTGCTCCTGTTCCTCTCCGAATTTTTAAATTTACGCGTTTTGCTAACTCACAGAAAGCTATTATAAAATCACTGGCAACAGACATATAAAATTGGCCATCTTGCGTAAAATTACACATTGCAAAATGGTTCTATGTAAAAGAAAAAAATATTGCAAAGGTTAAAAAAATCCTCCCTTTCACAAACTTACATGTAGGGTTTCTCTAGCGCTATGAAGAATGATTTCTTCTCTATATCTGCCTGTGCTCCCTCCACCTCCATGCCTCTCCACCCCCTTCTCCATGCTGCTTCTTTTCCTCTCCCATATCATCTCTTGTCTTCCCTCCTTGCTCTCCTATGAATCTTCTTCCCGTTGCCTCTATTGTTTTTTACCTTGTTTTGTTCCTCCACTACTCCTCCATTTCTACTCCTCCTCCTGCCTCCTTCTTTCTTCCTTACCCCTCTCTCAATTGCTCCTTTTCGTCCCCTTTAGGTTCCTTCTCTTCATACCCCACGTTCTCCCTCTTCCATTGTATCTTCACTTCCCCTCTCCCTTCTGTCTCCTTCCACTTCTCTCTCCTTCCACTCTTCTTTTTCTCTTTCTCCCTCTCATCCCATCTCTCTATTCCTCCAATACTCCCTTACCCTTTCTTGATCTCCTCATGCTTTCTCTGTCTTGCCCCCCACTCTGCATGCTTCTTCTCTGTCTCGCCCCCCACTCTGCATGCTTCTTCTCTGTCTTTCTCCATTCCCCTTTCTAATTCTCCCCACCATCATTCCGCATCTCTCCCCCTTCTTTGCACACTCCTATTTTCTCTTCTTCTTTCCTTCCTTCATCTTTTTCCCTTTCTTTCGTTATACCCTATTTTACATTTCTCTTTCCTTTTTCCCTTTCTTCCCTGTCATTTTCCTTTTCTTTTTCTCTCTAGTCACCCCTCTTTCTCTTTTATATCTATATGTCCCTTTTCCTATTCTCAATTCCACTCTCCTTCACTTTTTTATTTCTCTTGTCTCTCTCCTCTATTCTCTTTGTCACCGCTTTCATTCTCCTTTATTCTCCTCTATTTGTCCACTTCTTTACCCCTGCTCTCCTTTTCACCGCTTCTCCTTTCATGCTGACTCTCCACTCCTCTGCTCTCTCTTTCTCCCTCTCTTCTTCTGTTCTCCTGTCTCACTTCCTGTTCTTCCTTCTCTTAGTAATCTATATTCGACTTCCCCTTTTATTGTCCTCTGTTTTTTCTTCTCCTCTCTCCTAAAACACAGGCATGCCTATCTTTACTGACCTTTTAAAGGGACGTGGAATGAAAACATTATATTGTGCATGTTTTAAATACGATAAAAGTGCATTTTTTCATGAAAAATGTAGTAAAACTTGTTTAAAGGTATTGGAAACCAACGGGAAATCCCTTTTTTTGAGAAGAGTATGCACAACTCTAGATCTCATTGGCAATCACTTATGACTCATACAGCTGTATTGCTGCACATTGGCTGACATGGACAAATCCCCAAAGACAAGTATGCATTCAAATCAGTATATTTTGCTCCAGGAGCTTCCTTTTCAAAAGTGAAAAACCCATTATTCAACATTATCAAATGTCCTCTTTAAGAGGAACACAAAAAAAATGCCTTCAATAACTCTGTAATGCAAAGACACCAGGACACTTATTCTCCCCTGTTTCTGAAACTTGAAAGGAACTGGAGTAGCTGCAAGAAGACATATGGTCTATGAAAGACCCAGGAGCTTTAGAGGAGTCTGTCTAATTAAAATTCTGCACAATTAAAACATCGAGTATGAACTTTGAATGTAAATTTACTATTGGAAACTGCTTTTTAAAATAATTGAATATGATTTATTATTAACAATCAATGCCTAATTAAAACATCCATCCTGAAGCCATGCAGGGTTGCGTCTGGTCAGTATTTGGATGGGAGACCACCTTGGAATACCATGATCTGTATGCTTTATAATATATATATATATATATATATATATATATTATAAATAAATATTATATATGTATGTATATATATATATTATAAATTAAGAGTCAAAGCTTCCATGGGAAAGACATATTGCCCATATCGGCCCTCTAGTGGCCAAAACGCATGATTGTGTTTAATTTTGCTATTTTTTTGTGTCCCTTATTCATTTAATCTCGGGGGGAATTTGTTCCCCACATCCCCCCAGTTCCTATGCCCTTGCGCCCACCTTCACTCCACCCTTGAGACATCTGGCACTCCTCTCCTTCTCCTTATTAACCATCACTGCCGATAATCAGGAAAACAAGTAGGGTAAAAGTGGAGGTGAAAACAAACAAGAACAAGCATGGGGTCCTAAGGATTAGAATTTTCTTATCTGAGAAAGTGATATATTTTCCTTATATTGGAAAAAAATTATGAAAATTAAATATCTTTATTCTGCCCTAGTAGTATTTGGGGGTGGGGGATGAGGTGCTTTTATTTGGACAGCACAAAACCTAATAGGCCACTGGATAACCTAGAATAAGGACTATGAGCCTCATTCAATTGAGCTGTTCAGGAGATCCGGGCTCGGAAATGGAGCCCATAACTTAATTTGCTATTCAATTGGCAACTTCTTGCGGGCTCCGATCGAGTTACGTGCTCCGAGATGCGATTCATAGCGATGTGTAAAATCGTAATTTAATGCCCTCCAAGCCCTTGATCTTTCACTTTCGCAAGGCTAAAATCGCAAATCGCTATTCAATTGCTCTGATTTCGCCTCCGTCAAGCCCACAAATGGCAGAAAATTCAACCACTTACTGGTACCAAGGAGATCTCGCAAAGTGCTTAATGACATATACGGAGCACTGTAAATCCATATATAAACACGCGCTATCGGGCCGGGACTTGCGGTCCCGGCCAATTGAATAGCACCATAAGTTACGGGCTTGCAGCAGGCCCGGAAACATATGTCCTACTCTGATCGAGTTGCAGCCTCCAAATTTAATGAGGCGCTATGCCAGTAATGTTCTCCCTCTACTGAATGGCTTTATTCACATGGCTCCTGACTTTCTAGTTCATCCTGTAGACCAAATTGTGTCCCATAACCATATGCTTGGCATCCTTCCACGGGGACATCTAAAGAGGGCGAAACCTCAGACTAAGAGTGTTTGTGAAGACTACTTGGCCCTGATCCGTGTCTCCTCGGCACACACAGCAGATCTTGCCCATAAATACTCTGTTTTGATCAATCAAGTGTCTTCTAGTACAGTCAGGATCTGAAAAAGAAAGGTCCAAATGTGCTGGAAGATAAAAATATACTAAATACAAATACTTAACGTACCACTGAATAATGAAAGATATATATGTCTGAAAACTGTGACTAAGAGCATAATTTGGTTTTTAGCTCTAAAACCTAGTTTTTTTTATAAAAAAAAAAAAAGTATTCATTTTGGAAAGCTTTTCTGGAACTTGAAGGCATCCATGATACTTGGTGGAGGTTGTGGGTTTGTGAGAGGGGTGTTTACATTTCTCAAGAGCGATAATTGCATCTTGTGGCATGTGAGGTGGAAGGGGTGTGGTGACAAATTTGTTTGTAAAGCCGCCATGGCACTATACAGGGTTTAAGTGCAAGGCGAAAACAATATTAACACAATGCAAAATAATAGAGGGCCCTGTCTATGAGCGTAAAATCAAATGTACATAGGGCTTGTTTCCAAAGCACCTTTTGTAGTCATTCAGTTGTGTCTGACTCTCTGTGACCTATGGATTGCAGCACGGCAGGCACATCTTCTGTCTGGTTATGCTTATCCCTAAGAGTTTCATGCTAAAGATACTAGACTGGGCTGCCAGTTCCTTGTCCACTGAAACTCTCTGCTATGACCTGCCCATCGTGAGTGACCCTAAATGGCATAGCTCACAGCTTCATTGAAGTACACAAGCCCCGTCACCACAAAAATATAGTGATACAGGAGGGGCAATTCATCTTACAGGATTTAAAACTCGCAGATTAAATTAGTAAACAAAGTCTTTTGATATCCCCCTGTTCCCACTGATAGATTAAAAAACACGCCCCTGTGATCCAGCTTTCAGGAATTGATGTAATAAAGACAAAATTTATTCATTTTTATAAATATCATTCTGGCTTACCCAAGTGGCTTTTTTGTTGAACTACAACTATCCTTTAAAATAATATAAGTAAATGTACCTGCTTTCCTCCCCTTCTGGATCGCTGCCTTGTCATGGCGAAGGGGCTTGTGTGCTTCAATGAAGCTGTGAGCTATAGTATGTAGGGTCCAAGATAGTCAGGTCTTAGCAGAGAGGACAGACAAATCATGGTCCACTGGAGACGGAACTGGCAACCGCCTTCAGTATATTTGCCATGTAAATCTTATGGATAAGCAAAATGAGAAAAACAGATGTACCTGGCATGCTGCGTCCATAGGGTCACTGAGAGTCAGACACGACTGAAGAACTGAACAACAACAACAACCGGCCTTTCCTACTCACTCCATCTTTTTATTCACAATCTGGGTGACCATATTCCATTGTAAATGTCTATAAAAGAAAGTCCAGAAATAATCCAGATATTACACTTAAGGCCTTTGCTGGAGTAAATAGTCAGGAGAAAAATGATGAGGATAAACCCAAAATAATAAATAAATAAATCAGCATTACATTTAAAAGCTTTTTTTATTCAATTATACATTTCCGGTGGCAGACATTGTTTATTTTTCTGACTTGATTTGTTTCCTGGGAAAAACCTCAGCTGCCGATGCAATCTTCATTCAGGTCTCTTGAGAGGGATACCTCAATTATGTGCAATTTAACATAATATAAATTACAAACACTGCTATAGATCACTCATATTTTTAAACTTTCTTTTGGATTGCAAGTCTTTGAGTTTTCAATCATGTAAGGTGCCTTGTAAAAAGCACTTTGTATGTAAGATTTTAGGGTTCCCTGGTGGTCCAGTGGTTAGGATTTGGTGCTTTCACCACTGCGACTTGGGTTCAGTTCCAGTCAGGGAACCAAGTGGTCACACCACCCTGAAGACGAGCAGGGTTGGGCCTGGTCAGTACTTGGATGGGAGATCACCTAGGAATACCAGGAGCTGTATGCTGTCGCCCACTGGAGAAGGAACTGGCAATCCACTCCAGTATCTCTGCCATGAAAACCAAGTGGATCAGCATTACCATGGTCATAATTATGTTATGGTCCATAAGGTCACAGGGAGTTGGACACGACTGAACAAAAAAACAATGTAAGATTTTAAATTCAAAGACAGTGCCCTCCATTTTTTGCCATTTTCAATATTGTATTTTTTGTTGTACTTAACCCTTGTATAGCGCTACGGTATATGTTGGTGTGTTACAAATAAACAATAATAATAATGCTTAAAACATGATCTTTTTAATGCATAATAGAAATTTTGGACTAAAGCACCCCTGTAAAACAAGGCTTGGGTATTATTTTTACAAAATGCTTTTTTTGAGATTTTTTATATTAAATAAGTATAATCTTACAAATAAATAATTACAGCTTTTTATCGTTTAATTGGATTTTGCTTTAATGATTGCAGACATTTTGTCTTTGTAAATGGATTAGAAACCCCTCGAGGAGCGGCATGAACAATTAATTCATATTAATAATTATTAATATTAATATTAATAAGATCTGTATTCATTTTAATGAAATAATTATTTTCCAAATTGTGCGTTTGCGTCGTCAGATTTGTCCGATTCTCGGTGATCTCATGGACCATAACACACCATGCTGATCCACTTGGTACTCATGGCAGAGATACTGGAGTGGGTTTACCAATTTCTTCTCGGGTGGGCCACAGCATACAGCTCCTGGTATTCCTAGGTGGTCTCCCATCCAAGTACTGACCAGGCCCAGCCCTGCTTAGCGTGAGGGTGGTGTGACCTCTAGGTTCCCTGACTGGAATCAAACCCAGGTTGCAGATGTGAAAGCACCAAATCCTAACCACTGGACCACCAGGGAATCAGAGAATAAGACCCTGCGGGATATCTTTCCCACTCAATCCGCAGATAGACTCACAGGCTAAAATATATCGACACATGGCACAATAATTCATATAAACATAAGATTTTCTCTAGAATGCTTTTATGTTCCTATCCTGAGCACCTCCTAATGTTTTTATTTTGTTATATACGTCACAAGCTTTTACCAAACTACAGTGCCTATTAAAACAAGTTACATTTCATATCGTATGTATGAGGTAATTGTGTTCTTGATGGAAAAAAACATTTTTTATGTGACATGTTGTCTTGCTCCAACTGTGCCGGAGGACAGGATGGGAGCCAGAGGGGAAATGTGTGAGGTCTGGACGGGGCCTGTTACCCATCACTGGACTAGATTAATCAAGTGTGATGTTATGAAAAGGACAGTTTTCACAGTTAAAAGTGGAGTTAAATAGTGAGTGAAATACTGCCAGTCTGAATGGGATGCCAAGAATAACTCAATTAACACGAACAATTGACTTTTCTGACATAAAAGGGGGGTTTTTGTTGATGTTCCATTAAAACTGTTGGTTTTTCATGCCGTATTTAACACTTCTTACTGGAGCACTGTAGTGTATTTATAAGTAAACCTTATATGTTTGTTTGTAGAACAGAGACTATTAAAAACAGGAGGTAGTTTAAAATAAATAAAAGTTAAAGTTTAATATTTAATTTTTTATTACTTTTTAAATTGACTGTTTTACTTAAAACAGAGCTGCTTTTCTCCACCTCGCTTTGCCTTATCAGGGGGTGGGGCTATAATCACAACATATGACAACATTAGCCACAAGCAATGCCTACATAACCAGTGCCCGGTAACTCAAGCTCAATATGTCTAAGACGGAGCTCCTCAGATCAACTGTTGACAATGGTGTACAGACACTTAATCCCGCAACATTTAATCCTACGACAGTTAATCCTGCGACAGTTAATCCCATTGACACTTAATCCCCCGATACTTCATCCCGCTGACACATTATATACTCACAGATAGGCTAATATTGCAAACAATTTCACCAACAGTAATCCATCAAATAAATGGCCAGATTGGCTGAAATTAAGAAAACCAGACATTGCAATCATTTTTTATTTGTTGCACATGAAAGAGGGTATTTTCTTGCCTAACTCACTTGGAATAGTATTAATCTTCTCCACTTAAGTGTCAATGGGATTAAGTGTCGCGGGATTAAGTGTCACCAAACCTTGACAATGCCATCACCATGCCCACCTCTCAGGCTCGTTGTCTTGGGGTTCTACTGGATCCCGCCCTCTCTTTCATTCCTCACATACAATCAATCACTAAACGTTGTCATTTTCACCTAAAAAATATCTCTAAAATACGTTGCTATCTCTCACCAGGCACAACCAAAGCTCTAATTCATGCTCTTATCATTTCTCGATTACTGCACCTCCCTCCTTGCTGGCCTTCCCAACACCCATCTGTCTCCACTCCAGACCATCCTGACTATACCTTTCGCAAAGATCAGTGTCGGCAGCACCTCTCTGTCAGTCACTCCACTGGCTTCCCGTAGACTCAAGATTCAAATTTAAAATCATGACCCTAACGTATAAAGCCCTCAACAATAACACACCCTCCTAATTCTCACCCGCCCTCTTCGCTCTGCTATCCTCTCTTATCACCTCCTCTTATTTACACCTTCAGAACTTTTCTCGTGCTGCCCGTATTTTTTTAAACTCCTTGCGTCGCACTACGAGAATGTCCACCTGCCTCAAAACCTTTAAAAACTCATCTGTTCAAAGAAGCTCATCACCTTCAGCCTTAATACGCGCAATGTATTGTGGCTCATCTTCCTATACCTCACCCATACCATCCAGACTGTAAGTTTGCAAGTTTTCAGTCATGTTAGGTTCTCCAGGGAAAGCACTTTGTAGAACAACTGATTGCCTCGCGAGGTTTGCAGTTGCATCCCCGGCACGCTCATTGCAGCCTAAGTGCTGCGCAAGGCTCGCCTAAGTACTGCGCCGCTGGCGAGCCGCACTTTGCAAGGCTCGCATTACGACTGCGACGCAACTGCGTGAGCAATATCACAAACGTTAAGAACAGGGCAAAGATCCACAACTATATATTTGAAAATTGAAAAATCATAATTCATATCCTCACCTATGAGATTTTGAGTATGTAGACCAGGGGTGGGGAACCTTTTTTCTGCCAAGGGCCACCTGGATATTATTCAACTTAGAAATTAGAAATTAGTTTGCTTTATTTGGTCAAACATTTAATTAACTCATCCCTTGTCTTTGTCTATCTCTCATGTCTATCGCCCCCCACCCCCCAGTCGGTATTCATCTCTCTCTCTCTGTCCTATGTCTGTCTCTCCTCTCTCTCTCTCTCTCTCTCTCTCTCCTTTATCTCCCTTTCTCTCTCTCTCTCTCTCTCTCTCTCTCTCTCTCTCTCTCTCTCTCCTGTGTCTCTCTCTATCTCATGTCTCTTTCTCACTCTCCTGTCTCTCTGTCCTGTCTGTCTCTCTCTCCTGTCTCTCTGTCTCTCTCTCCTGTCTCTTTCTTGTCTCTCTCCCTCCTGTGTCTCTCCCTCTGTCCTCTCTCTCTCTCTCTCCTGTCTCTCTCCCTCCTGTGTCTCTCCCTCTGTCCTTTCTTTTTCTCTCTCCTGTCTCTCTCCCTCCTGTGTCTCTCCCTCTGTCCTGTCTCTCTCTCTTGTCTCTCTCTCCTGTCTCTCTCCCTCCTGTATCTCTCCCTTTGTCCTCTCTCTCTCTCTCTCTCTCTCTCTCTCTCTCTCTCCCTCCTGTGTCTCTCCCTCTGTCCTTTCTTTTTCTCTCTCCTGTCTCTCTCCCTCCTGTGCCACTCCCTCTGTCCTGTCTCTCTCTCTTGTCTCTCTCTCCTGTCTCCCTCTCCTGTCTGTCTCCCCCTCTCTCTCTCTCTCTCTCTCTCTCCTGTCTTTCTCTCTCTCTTGTCTCTCTCTCCTGTCTCTCTCCCTCCTGTGTCTCTCCCTCTGTCCTGTCTCTCTCCTTCCTGTGTCTCTCCCTCTGTCCTGTCTCTCTCTCCTGTCTCCCTCTCTCTCTTGTCTCTCTCTCCTGTCTCTCTCCCTCCTGTGTCTCTCCCTCTGTCCGGTCTCTCTCTCTCTCCCTCCTGTGTCTCTCCCTCTGTCCTGTCTCTCTCTCCTGTCTCACTCTCTCTCTTGTGTCTCTCTCTCTTTCTCCTGTGTCTCTCCCTTTGTCCTGTCTCTCTCTTCTCTCTCTCTCTCTTGTCTCTCTCTCCTGTCACTGTCTCCTGTGTCTCTCTCTTCTGTGTATCTCCCTTTGTCCTGTCTCTTTCCCTCTTGTCTCTCTCTCCTCTCTCTCTCTCTCTCTCTCTCTCTCCTGTCTCTCTCTCCTGTTTTTCTCCCTTTGTCCTGTCTCTCTCTCTTGTCTCTCTTTCCTGTCTCTCTCCCTCCTGTGTTTCTCTCTCTGTCCTGTCTCTCTCTCTTTCCTGTCTCTCTCCCTCCTGTGTCTCTCCCTCTGTCCTGTCTCTCTCCCTCCTGTGTCTCTCCCTCTGTCCTGTCTCTCTCTCTGCTGTATCTCTCCCTTCTGTGTCTCTCCCTCTGTCCTGTCTCTCTCTCTCTGCTGTCTCTCTCCCTCCTGTGTCTCTCTCTCTTTCCTGCCTCTCTCTCCTGTCTCTCTCCCTCCTGTGTCTCTCCCTCTGTCCTGTCTCTCTCTTGTCTCTCTCTCCTGTCTCTCTCCCTCCTGTATCTCTCCCTCTGTCCGGTCTCTCTCTCTCTCCCTCCTGTGTCTCTCCCTCTGTCCTGTCTCTCTCTCTCCTGTCTCACTCTCTCTCTTGTGTCTCTCTCTCTTTCTCCTGTGTCTCTCCCTTTGTCCTGTCTCTCTCTTCTCTCTCTCTCTCTTGTCTCTCTCTCCTGTCACTGTCTCCTGTGTCTCTCTCTCCTGTGTCTCTCTCTTCTGTGTATCTCCCTTTGTCCTGTCTCTTTCCCTCTTGTCTCTCTCTCCTCTCTCTCTCTCTCTCCTGTCTCTCTCTCCTGTTTTTCTCCCTTTGTCCTGTCTCTCTCTCTTGTCTCTCTTTCCTGTCTCTCTCCCTCCTGTGTTTCTCTCTCTGTCCTGTCTCTCTCTTTCCTGTCTCTCTCCCTCCTGTGTCTCTCCCTCTGTCCTGTCTCTCTCTCTGCTGTCTCTCTCCCTCCTTTGTCTCTCCCTCTGTCCTGTCTCTCTCTCTGCTGTCTCTCTCCCTTCTGTGTCTCTCCCTCTGTCCTGTCTCTCTCTCTCTGCTGTCTCTCTCCCTCCTGTGTCTCTCTCTCTTTCCTGCCTCTCTCTCCTGTCTCTCTCCCTCCTGTGTCTCTCCCTCTGTCCTGTCTCTCTCTCTTGTCTCTCTCTCCTGTCTCTCTCCCTCCTGTATCTCTCCCTTTGTCCTCTCTCTCTCTCTCTCTCTCTCTCTCTCTCTCTCTCTCTCTCTCTCTCTCCTGTCTCTCTCCCTCCTGTGTCTCTCCCTCTGTCCTTTCTTTTTCTCTCTCCTGTCTCTCTCCCTCCTGTGCCTCTCCCTCTGTCCTGTCTCTCTCTCTTGTCTCTCTCTCCTGTCTCCCTCTCCTGTCTGTCTCCCCCTCTCTCTCTCTCTCTCTCTCTCCTGTCTTTCTCTCTCTCTTGTCTCTCTCTCCTGTCTCTCTCCCTCCTGTGTCTCTCCCTCTGTCCTGTCTCTCTCCTTCCTGTGTCTCTCCCTCTGTCCTGTCTCTCTCTCCTGTCTCCCTCTCTCTCTTGTCTCTCTCTCCTGTCTCTCTCCCTCCTGTGTCTCTCCCTCTGTCCGGTCTCTCTCTCTCTCCCTCCTGTGTCTCTCCCTCTGTCCTGTCTCTCTCTCTCCTGTCTCACTCTCTCTCTTGTGTCTCTCTCTCTTTCTCCTGTGTCTCTCCCTTTGTCCTGTCTCTCTCTTCTCTCTCTCTCTCTCTTGTCTCTCTCTCCTGTCACTGTCTCCTGTGTCTCTCTCTTCTGTGTATCTCCCTTTGTCCTGTCTCTTTCCCTCTTGTCTCTCTCTCCTCTCTCTCTCTCTCTCTCTCTCTCTCTCCTGTCTCTCTCTCCTGTTTTTCTCCCTTTGTCCTGTCTCTCTCTCTTGTCTCTCTTTCCTGTCTCTCTCCCTCCTGTGTTTCTCTCTCTGTCCTGTCTCTCTCTTTCCTGTCTCTCTCCCTCCTGTGTCTCTCCCTCTGTCCTGTCTCTCTCTCTGCTGTCTCTCTCCCTCTGTCCTGTCTCTCTCCCTCTGTCCTGTCTCTCTCTCTGCTGTCTCTCTCCCTTCTGTGTCTCTCCCTCTGTCCTGTCTCTCTCTCTCTGCTGTCTCTCTCCCTCTTGTGTCTCTCTCTCTTTCCTGCCTCTCTCTCCTGTCTCTCTCCCTCCTGTGTCTCTCCCTCTGTCCTGTCTCTCTCTCTCTCTCTCCTGTCTCTCTCCCTCCTGTATCTCTCCCTTTGTCCTCTCTCTCTCTCTCTCTCTCTCTCTCTCTCTCTCTCTCTCCTGTCTCTCTCCCTCCTGTGTCTCTCCCTCTGTCCTTTCTTTTTCTCTCTCCTGTCTCTCTCCCTCCTGTGCCTCTCCCTCTGTCCTGTCTCTCTCTCTTGTCTCTCTCTCCTGTCTCCCTCTCCTGTCTGTCTCCCCCTCTCTCTCTCTCTCTCTCTCTCTCTCTCTCTCTCTCTCCTGTCTTTCTCTCTCTCTTGTCTCTCTCTCCTGTCTCTCTCCCTCCTGTGTCTCTCCCTCTGTCCTGTCTCTCTCCTTCCTGTGTCTCTCCCTCTGTCCTGTCTCTCTCTCCTGTCTCCCTCTCTCTCTTGTCTCTCTCTCCTGTCTCTCTCCCTCCTGTGTCTCTCCCTCTGTCCGGTCTCTCTCTCTCTCTCCCTCCTGTGTCTCTCCCTCTGTCCTGTCTCTCTCTCCTGTCTCACTCTCTCTCTTGTGTCTCTCTCTCTTTCTCCTGTGTCTCTCCCTTTGTCCTGTCTCTCTCTTCTCTCTCTCTCTCTTGTCTCTCTCTCCTGTCACTGTCTCCTGTGTCTCTCTCTTCTGTGTATCTCCCTTTGTCCTGTCTCTTTCCCTCTTGTCTCTCTCTCCTCTCTCTCTCTCTCTCTCCTGTCTCTCTCTCCTGTTTTCTCCCTTTGTCCTGTCTCTCTCTCTTGTCTCTCTTTCCTGTCTCTCTCCCTCCTGTGTTTCTCTCTCTGTCCTGTCTCTCTCTTTCCTGTCTCTCTCCCTCCTGTGTCTCTCCCTCTGTCCTGTCTCTCTCTCTGCTGTCTCTCTCCCTCTGTCCTGTCTCTCTCCCTCTGTCCTGTCTCTCTCTCTGCTGTCTCTCTCCCTTCTGTGTCTCTCCCTCTGTCCTGTCTCTCTCTCTCTGCTGTCTCTCTCCCTCTTGTGTCTCTCTCTCTTTCCTGCCTCTCTCTCCTGTCTCTCTCCCTCCTGTGTCTCTCCCTCTGTCCTGTCTCTCTCTCTCTCTCTCTCCTGTCTCTCTCCCTCCTGTATCTCTCCCTTTGTCCTCTCTCTCTCTCTCTCTCTCTCTCTCTCTCTCTCTCTCTCTCTCTCTCTCTCTCTCTCCTGTCTCTCTCCCTCCTGTGTCTCTCCCTCTGTCCTTTCTTTTTCTCTCTCCTGTCTCTCTCCCTCCTGTGCCTCTCCCTCTGTCCTGTCTCTCTCTCTTGTCTCTCTCTCCTGTCTCCCTCTCCTGTCTGTCTCCCCCTCTCTCTCTCTCTCTCTCTCTCTCTCTCTCTCCTGTCTTTCTCTCTCTCCTGTCTCTCTCCCTCCTGTGTCTCTCCCTCTGTCCTGTCTCTCTCCTTCCTGTGTCTCTCCCTCTGTCCTGTCTCTCTCTCCTGTCTCCCTCTCTCTCTTGTCTCTCTCTCCTGTCTCTCTCCCTCCTGTGTCTCTCCCTCTGTCCGGTCTCTCTCTCTCTCTCCCTCCTGTGTCTCTCCCTCTGTCCTGTCTCTCTCTCTCTCCTGTCTCACTCTCTCTTGTGTCTCTCTCTCTTTCTCCTGTGTCTCTCCCTTTGTCCTGTCTCTCTCTTCTCTCTCTCTCTCTTGTCTCTCTCTCCTGTCACTGTCTCCTGTGTCTCTCTCTTCTGTGTATCTCCCTTTGTCCTGTCTCTTTCCCTCTTGTCTCTCTCTCCTCTCTCTCTCTCCTGTCTCTCTCTCCTGTTTTTCTCCCTTTGTCCTGTCTCTCTCTCTTGTCTCTCTTTCCTGTCTCTCTCCCTCCTGTGTTTCTCTCTCTGTCCTGTCTCTCTCTTTCCTGTCTCTCTCCCTCCTGTGTCTCTCCCTCTGTCCTGTCTCTCTCTCTGCTGTCTCTCTCCCTCCTGTGTCTCTCCCTCTGTCCTGTCTCTCTCTCTGCTGTCTCTCTCCCTTCTGTGTCTCTCCCTCTGTCCTGTCTCTCTCTCTCTGCTGTCTCTCTCCCTCCTGTGTCTCTCTCTCTGTCCTGCCTCTCTCTCCTGTCTCTCTCCCTCCTGTGTCTCTCCCTCTGTCCTGTCTCTCTCTCTCTCTCCTGTCTCTCTCCCTCCTGTATCTCTCCCTCTGTCCTGTCTCTCTCTCCTGTCTCTCTCCCTCCTGTGTCTCTCTCTCTTTCCTGCCTCTCTCTCCTGTCTCTCTCCCTCCTGTGTCTCTCCCTCTGTCCTGTCTCTCTCTCTCTCTCCTGTCTCTCTCCCTCCTGTATCTCTCCCTCTGTCCTGTCTCTCTCTCCTGTCTCTCTCCCTCCTGTGTCTCTCCCTATGTCCTGTCTCTCTCCCTCCTGTGTCTCTCCCTATGTTCTGTCTCTCTCTCTCCTGTCTCTCTCCCTCCTGTGTCTCTCCCTCTGTCATGTCTTTCTCTTGTCGTGTATGCGCTCCTCCTTGCTGCCCAGCAGTGGAGTGTGCATGCACGTACCGCTTAATAATGGCTGACGATTGTGCAGGGCTGGAAGGGCCAAACCACCCCTGATGTAGACCATGCCATACTTTTGTGTGCTATACTTGAGATTTTTCAGTAATAATGGAATTCCTATATCTTACCTGAGTTTGCCCATTCCTGAGACTTTGGTCCCAGTTTTTTTCAATCTTTTATTATGTCATAATAAACCCTATCTTTTAATATATAAAATAAAATTTACATTTTAATTTAGCTGACTTTTGTCCTCATATGATTTCATTTTCACATGATAGTGACACTGCTCTGCAGATCTCAGCACTGTGCTGCTGGCTTGAAGGTTAGTAAAGTGTTAAAATCCTTACCCAAATGCAGTGTATCTATTGGTTGGTACACTCTGCCTATGTAAGCAGCTCTGGGGGCGTGGAAAACAAGAATCATTTTTAAATAAAATATATCAGTATGTGTACAGAATGACCCCATGTAATGTGTGTGTCTAATATAAGCAGCTTGTGATTAGAAAAAGGTAAAAACAGGGAAAATTAGATTTAAAGTCACATATGGCTACATACAGCCTTATTCTATTGCTGCGATTTTGGGATCCGGTGTCGCAAGTGGAGGTCGTAGGTTACTTTGCTATTCAAATGCCTTCCGTGTGCGGGCTTGCTGCAAGCTGCGATCTATTGCGATTCATAAAAATTCATAAAAGTTGCGGCCTCTAAAATCACAAATCGCTATTCAATTGCTTCCCCTCCGTCAAGCCCGCAAATGGCAAAAATTTAACCACAGGGACCGAGGAGGTCTCGCAAAGAGCTTACTGACAAATCGGAGCACTTTAAATGCAAATATAAATTAAATCCAGCACTGTAAATGATGGGGAACACAATGGGTGACATTAGAATTAAAAGCACAACATTCTCAGGCTCGCACATCGCCGAAATATAATACTTTATTTCATGTTTAACTTCCTTCCAAAGTCCTACGGGCTTCAACCTCCAAGCCCGTAGAACTTTGGAATCCAACCTCCATTTTTTTCTAAGTCCTACGGGCTTGAATAAGGAGTTACGGGCTTGGAGGTTGAAGCCCGTAGGACTTTGGACGGAAATTAAACATTGAATAAAGTATTATATTTCGGCGATGTGCGAGCTTGAGTATGTTGTGCTTTTAATTCTATTGTCACCCATTGTGTTCCCCATCATTTACAGTGCTGAATTAAATTTATATTTGCATTTAAAGTGCTCCGATCTTACGGGCTTTAACCACGAGTTTCGTGCTTGCACCCGCGATCATGTTCAAGCCCACAAATGCTACTGCAGAGTTTCTGTTTCTCGCAACCAGCGCCTAACTAAAAGAAGACCTTCTTGAGCCCGCAACGCAATCTCAGAAAATCGTCTATCTGCGATGGAGTTATGGCCCCAAATTGATTGAGGCTGATTGTCCCTTTAACACTATTTAGTATGCTGCAAATACCACTAAGGTTTACATGGAAAATTCTAGTACTTTCACAAATGTTGATGGCGTTGGCTTTTTTTGAGGTTTACGGTAACAAGGTATGAACTGCGGCTGGGTGCATTTCCAGTTAATTACACTTAAAATGGATTTTACCTTTCTACCAAAGCACTGTGTCTATTTCGGGATATTTCCATGGACCTCTCTCCGCCTTGCTGTTTAAAGACCAGTAAATCAGATATTTTTTGTCAGGAGGTTTCTCCGTGCTCCAGCAGTAGGTAACATAAACACACTGCTGTAGGTCTCTCTGCTGTAAGAAATTACTTTGGAGGGTGGCACAGCTCGTGGGAACCTTGAGCAGCTCTAGAGGAGAGGCAGATATCATCTTACTAGTTGGATAAACACCATGCCTAACACGGATAGAGTCAAAACAGGTGTCCACAAAGTGCTTTAATTAACTTAAAATTGTTTAATTAGCTTAAAGGACCACTGAAGCCAGATAAAAAATGTCAGTTTAATCAATATTTAACTTCATAACATTTTCTTTTGGTAATGTATTATTATAATAAAGGAATAACGCATAATTCAGGCTTTATATTTTGCCGTCATTTTGTTATTCACATTCCTACCTTGATAGCAAGGTTTATATCTTGCCAGTGCTGCACTTGCAAAATAATATACATAGGCCCCCAAATTATCTTGTGTGTTTGGTGTTACATGGAGGGCCCTGGCGCAAAAATAATTCAGCATGCCCCTAATTTTTTTTTTGTATTGGATGCAACGTGTCAACATTTAATATAGATAATAATTATATATATATGCATATAATATATATACTATATGTGCATATAATAATTCAACCTTAGCTTTGCTCAAAGCTGTTTGATACAGCGGGTGTTACCAGCAGCCGCGGAGCAATTACATGGAGGGCCCTGGTGCAAAAATTATTCAGCATGCCCCTAATTTTTTTTTTGTATTGGATGCAACGTGTCAACATTTAATATAGATAATAATTATATATATATGCATATAATATACGTATATACTATATGTGCATATAATAATTCAACCTTAGCTTTGCTCAAAGCTGTTTGATACAGCGGGTGTTACCAGCAGCCGCGGAGCAATTACATGGAGGGCCCTGGTGCAAAAATTATTCAGCATGCCCCTAATTTTTTTTTTGTATTGGATCCAACGTGCCAACATTTAATATAGATAATAATTATATATATATGCATATTATATATATATACTATATGTGTATATAATAATTCAACCTTCGCTTTGCTCAAAGCTGTTTGATACAGCGCGAGTTACCAGCAGCCGCGGAGCAATTACATGGAGGGCCCAACTGCAAAAATAATTCAGCATGCCCATCATTTTTTTTTTTTGTAAAGGGTCCCACATGCACACATGTAATATATATAATAATTATATATATATGCATATTATATATACTATATGTGTATATAATAATTCAACCTTATCTTTGCTTAAACCTGTTTAATTCAGCGGGCATATGCTTAAGAGAAGCCATCTTTAAAAATGGTTATGGATTACAAGAGCGAAGTCTTTGTGGGCACATTTGCATGTTCCTGCCAAGGTTCCCAGAATGCAGTGTAATAACTGTTTTTCTCAGAATTCTGGGCATGAAACAAGTTTTTTTAACTTGCTTTAGACGTTCAAATGTGAATACAGATGTACTTTTTATTTACTGTACTACTGTACGGTGGAGGCTTCTATCGCTCTTTTGCCCACCATATTATAAATTATTGTTGTGGTGAACTACCTACTCATAAGGTCCACAACACAAGCTGGGATCCCGCTCCATGCTGATGATAGCCAGTAAGCTTGAAACAGCTGTACATCGCTTCTCTGCCTTTTGGCTAAGATCAAGTGTAGTACCGACCCCGAAATGGCTGAACTGCAACACAGTCATGATGGGTCGGGAAACCTTGGTCTGGCCAGGGGCCGAGTAAGTTCTGAATGTCCAGGTTTATGGGGACCTTATGGTTTGTGGGGGTTCCTTTATTTTTGATTTTGCCCCCAGCCTCCGGGTTGGGGGAGCACTGTATAGTGCACCCCAAGCACTTAGCCGGAGAGACTTGTGAGAGAAGTCTCTCCGGCCTTGCACTAAGTCAGATGGGGTAGGTGGCAGCTGCCTCATCTGATGCTGGCACCCATCACTTATGATTTTTGAGGGCACCGATTTTTTGCACAGTTTTTATGATTTGGATACGGATCCCGATTTTGGCACGACGCACTCCACTCATCGGTGGAGCCTAAGGGATCTCGCTAGTCCTCCTTGAGGGCGGGGCCTTATGGCCGGGGACCCCTTAGGTATGGCCTGGACGGAGTATGTGGCAGCTGCTCCCCCAGAGATCAGAGCCAGGGTGGGCTGGTGGCAGCTGTCCACCCTGGCGAAGATAAGATCAACGTCTGAGGGCTCCGGCCGAAGACGTGGAAGACCCCCCTCATTCCTAGGGCGAGGGGGGAAAACGAGATTCTTCTCGACCTCCTGGCCGGAGCCCAGAAGAACAAAGGGGTCCTCAAGCCCTCAAGGCGGGGGGACCTGAAGGCTTCATCGGTGTCACGACACTAATGAGCATGGATGTCACGAGATGCACTTCACGAAGCGCACACCTGGACATAAAAAAAAAAAACAGCTGTACATGGATTGGATACTCAGCCTGTGTTTATTCCAACCTTGGCTCTGCATTAAAGCTGTGTAATACCGCATGCATAAGCTTAAAGGAAGCCATGATTGATAATGGCTAAGGAATGAAGAGCGAGGCATTTGTGGCCACATTTGTGTGTCCCAGCTCAACTTCCCAGAATGCAGTGTAATAACTGTTTTTCTCTGAACTCTGAGCTGGAAGCAGGTTTTTTAACTTGCTTTAGACATTCAAATGTGAGCACAGATGTACTTTTTATTTACTATATATATATATATATATATATATATATATATATATATATATATATACACACAGTATCTCACAAAAGTGAGTACACCACTCACATTTTTGTAAATAGTTTATTATATATTTTCATGTGACAACACTGAAGGCGTGCCCCTCTGTTACAATGTAAATTAGTAAGTGTACGGCCTGTATAACAGAGTAAATTTGCTGTCCCCTCAAAATTACTCAACACACAGCCATTAATGTCTAAACCGTTGGCAACAAAAGTGAGTACATCCCTAAGTGGAAATTTCCAAATTGAGGCCAAAGTGTCAATATTTTGTGGGGCCACCATTACTTTCCAGCACTGCTTTAACCCTCATGGGCATGGAGATCACCAGAGCTTCACAGGTTGCCACTGGAGTCCTCTTCCACTCCTCCATGTTGATATCACAGAGCTAGTGGATGTTAGAGACTTTTAGTATATTTATACATTTAGTATATGGTGAGCACAAGCGTAAGAGAAGCTCTCCACCGTACAGACTGTACTGTACTCTTTGAATCCAAAAATAGCAATTTTCTACATAAAATTCAGAGTGTGGTACATTGTCTTCTCATTGCATGTCCATACCTTTTTAGACCTGCAGATGAGCTTACAAATGTATATTGTATGTGTGTATATATATATGATACTTTTGTATATAGTTTAGAGTGCTTAACACTGATTCTTATAGAATATAGTATAAGTGAAGGGGAATTAAAATCTATTTCCATATATTTATTAGAAGTACGTAAATAACGCCGCAATTAAAGGCCTCTAGTGATTGAATGCAACCATTAAGTGCCCACCGTCAAGAATAAGGTTAACAGCCTTATTAAATTGCAATTCAGCAAATTCTAAAGGGTTCATATCATATTTTATCTACAGTTTTTAGTTAGTGAAGACCTTGCTTTTGGATACAAGTTCACTGACTAAAAACTTCTGTAAAAAAAATCTGCTCTGTGCTTATATAGAGCCCTTTAGAATTTGCCGAATTGTAATTTAATAAGGCTGCATATGTTTTATATATCAGCCAAATACTTCCCCATCAATACTTGATGCTCTCTAGACGAATTAACCAGCGTATTGAGGACCTATACATATATATAGGGGTCACTAGTACCTAAAAATTCTAGAGAGTGCTCTCTTTAAAAGTTGAAAAACTACAGCGCATACGATTTAGCAAAATAATAAAGTGTAAAGAATTAAAAATAAATAGGAGGCTGATAATATTGAAATATTGAAACGTGCTATTGGCTTAATAAATTGAAAAGAGATTATATTTCCCTATTAATGAGTTCTATGCGACACATTGTATAATTGCTGGTGCTTGGAGATGATATATACATTGGTATAATATCACATATATAGTTGTGAACATGCGGGGTGTTGCTCACGCTTGCGGGCTCACGCAGCGAACCAGCAAGAACTGCGTCCCTCGCAAAGCGAGGGACGCAGTTCCCCGCAAATGGCCGCATTCGCGGAGGTGGAGGCTCAACGTCGACTGTGTTAACACACACACACACGACTTTTAAACAAAAAAAAAAACAACCTCCCAGCCCAAAAAAAAACAACGTAATGTCCCCGCAAATGCGGATCCTCGCGAAGCGAGGGTCCGCATTTGCGGAGGTGGAGGCTCCAACGTCGGCTGTGTTAACACACACACACACGACTTTTAAACAAAAAAAAATCTCAAAGGCGCCTCACACCGGTTACACACACACCGCGGACGAGTGCCGAAAGCCGAAGGCGCTCCATGACAGCAACTGAGGCCCTCGCTTCCGCAAATGCGGGTCCTCTCGAAGTGAGGGGCCGCATTTGCAATGCGGGTCCTCACAAAGCACTTAGAAAATGAGGCAACCTTAACGTAACAGACATCGACACGCACTCAGAATCCCACTATAACGGCCGACCCGCGCGCCACTACAAACAGTGAAAACACACCAAATACCCACAAAAACAACATAAAAAGCTTACCCATAGCAAGGGGGGACACCCAGGACCTATGAAAGTGAAGTTACACCTCCATTTAAGTCCAAATTCCTGAGTTCAGACACCCGAAAATCCCCTAAGCGAGAGAAAAAATGGCTGCCGAAAAAAACGAAAACGAGGCTCACCTCGGAAACCTGCATTAACCTCAGAACCAACCTTAACGTAACAAACACCCACACGCACGACAAATGGCGGAGCTGCGCGCACCTAAAAACAGTCAAAACACACCAAATACTCACAAAAACTACATAAAAAGCTTACACATAGCAAGGGGGGGCACCCAGGACCTCTGAAAGTGAAGTTACACCTCCATTTAAGTACATGCTTCCGGAGAAGACGAGAAGGCCGGAGACATCGCGGAAAGGTAAGTATAATGTAGATTGTGTTTATTTTACTTTGCTTTATGTTTGCTAATGTAATGTTTTTTTTTTACAGGACTACCGCCGCACAACACGCAAAGATGGCCGACGGAACATGGCGGACGGAACATGGAGGACGTGACATGCTGGAACGGGACATGCTGGAAAGGTGAGTATAATATTTACAATATTTAGAATATTTAGAATGTTTACAATGTTTAGAATGTTTAGAATGTTTAGAATGTTTAGGTATTTCATGTAAACGTGTTGTATTCATTTTTGGAAACTTTTTTACCGTAGGTTGCTGATCTGAAGAAACATCTCAAAGGTAAGTGGTCTTAATTATTTTATTGTACCTTACAATAAGGGTAGCTATCACATATATAGCTGTGAGCGTACAGGCCGTTGCTCGCGCTTGCGGGTTCGCGTAGTGAGCCCGCGGCCCTCGAGTAGCGTAGCGAGGTCCGCGGCTCGCAAAGCGAGCTAAGAGGCCGCGGCTCACAAAGCGAGCCTCGGTTGCTGGCGGCGCTCCATGACAGCAACTGAGGCCCTCGCAAAACTAACGTTAATACGGAGCACTTTGGCAATTGCAGGCGAGCCTCGCATAGCGAGGCGAGCCGTTAAACCGCAGCCAAAAAATACGGACGCAACTCGCGAACATGAAAAAAAAGAAAAACACAATAAATACACACAACACATACATAAAAAGCTTACCTACAGCAACACGAAGCATCCAGCACCTCAAAAAAAATACTTACAGCTTCACTTAACTAAAAATAAAAGAGTTTAGATGCTACAAAATTCTCTAAGCGAGAGAAAAAATGGCAGCCGAACAAAACGAAAACGAGGCTACAGCACTATAACCACGGAAAACACTTACGGATAATCCGAGAACACGCTTACCACACATTACCCGCCATTTTACGCTAATGCGGAAGTACACAACTACGCTAACGGTTTCGGCTCGCGCACGCACACTATTACACTGCACACGTTCATCACGCTCACACAGCACCTGCACACCACTAATGCTGCAGCAACATCAAACAAAGTTCACAGATCTTAAACACAATGCTTCAAAATAGGTCAAGTATATTCATTTATTAATTATTATTATATATTTCAGTAGTACACACAAATCAACATTAGCTACCTTACAATTCCATATGTATAATAATAACTAAACAACTTTCCAAACATACACATCTCATTGCCGTCATTTTTTGACGGGCAAGTCGCTAGTATATATATATAGATAGCATGTATTGTATATTAGATAGATAGGGGGATGTATTATTAGATAGTATTGTATATTACATAGTGGGATGTATATTACATTATATAGTGTCATGTATATTAGATAGTAGCATTTATATTAGATAGCGGCATTTATATTAGATAGCGGCATTTATATTAGATACTGGCATGTATAGTAGATAGTGGCGTGTATAGTAGATAGTGGCATGTATATTACATAGTGTTGTATTGTATTTTATTTAATTGTATTGTATTTTAGTTTATTTAATTGTGTTGTATTGTATTCTATGTATGTACTATATGTATTTCATTTTCAGGTGTGTAATTTTTTTTTTTACATTTGTACTGACGGGAGGTTGTAATGTATTTTTTTATTTTCTGTAATGTTTCTTTTTGGGGGCGGGTCACTTAGGTTTCTTTTTTGGGTTCTGTAATGTACATTTTTTATTTTTGGTGATTTTAGTTTTTCTTATTTTATGTCATGTACATTTCTGCTTTTTGAGGAATTTAGTTACTTGAGGCACACAGTACAATCACATTGTGTGACAAACAGCATTTAAACACTTTCTTTTATTGACCGTCATTTTTTAGAAACGGTTCCTGAAATGTCAAATACGGAAATTAATAATTAAACAACTTTCCAAACATACACCTCTCATTGCCGTCATTTTTTGACTGGCAAGTCACTAGTATACAATTAAAAAAATGTGCTATAATGTTAATCTTATATGAAGCCTTAGCAGCAGGTTGTAACAGACTCCAGATAAATGGTACACATATATCTAAATAAATTAGACTGCACTGGAAGCAGCATCCTGTACATTGCACCGCTTGCACCGGCAGTAGCCCTGCCCATGGGCACTAGCGAATGCACATTCATGGACCTGTGCTGAATATTAATTTGCAACAGTCGCATTAGGAAGATTGAGGTCTTACTATCAAGGGAGAATGTGAATAACAGAATGTCTGCGCCCATTGTGCAAAATAAAAAAAATAATTTGTGAATAAGTAGTGTTTTCCCTTTCTTTTAATAACATATTAATACATGATAAAGCACAATATTGATAAGCCTGATCCTTTCAAATTAAACAGTTTCTGGTATAACATCCTTCCAGCCGTGCCCTGTTGGTTCAGTCATGTCTTGTTCCCCGCCAAATGCTGGCGCAGCAATTTATGAGTACGACAGTGCGTCTCTCTTATTGCAAAAATAATTACGGCTTTTAAGCTTTGTTTTTCTGTCTCTAATTAGCCCTGCTGTAAGAGGATGTTTTGAAATGACACCAACGCTTGCTGAATTAAAGGTGAAAAGGAATGTAACTGCATAGGAGTTTTGGAAATATAAATGTCTACAAATTATATGTTGAAGTACTACTGTGGTCACATTTTTTAAATGTATTATTTTAAAGAGCTACACTTAAAATATGCTTTAAGAAGTTGAAAAAAATAATAATAATACAGCCTCTAATTTAAAGGTAATATGTAAGTCTCCCTGTTCTCCCCTCTCTCTAACCTAACCCCTGCTGCTTATATCAGACACACACATTACATGGAGTCATTTTATACATACACATGGTTTCCACCCCCCCAGAGCTTCTTACATAGGGACAGTGTACCTACCAATAGAAACACTGCACCTGGGTACAGGTTTTAAATCTTTACTAACCTTCAAGCCAACAGCACCTCCATGCAGAGATCAACAGATCAGCATCTGGCTCTTCCTGCCTCCATCTACAAGGGGACTACACATCCCATGATTCCTTTCTGCACAAACTTCCATTACTGATTTTTACATTGTATTAAAGTATATAGCTGCCTGTGATTATCCAAAACAAATCATGAACATTATGCTAATTTGATCAGGGATATCCACGGATGTTAACTAACAAAAGCAACTTCAAGAGATTTAGCAAACATCAGGGTAAGTTTGTTAATGTTTATGTTGGTATTTTTCAAGCAAAAAACTTTTTCATACACTACTGATTCTCCTTTATCAGATGCTTCATAATCCAGGAAATTTAGATATGTCTTTAATGTATTTTATATGAAGTTCTGCTGCTGTGAAATCCACTATTTTGGCTTCAGCTTCTTTTTTAATATTCTTTTTTGTTATTTAAAAATAAATACAATGAATTAACATCTTTATTGTAGATATAATCAATATAGAAATGTATTTGTTCTTTTATATAATTTTCCATAACATTAGTGGAGAAAAATCAAAATCTCTTTTTTCGTCCTTTCTTTCTTAATTGTTTATATAAGTTGCTTAAATTGTTTTTATTTATTTTAGCACAGTGAATAAACTAAGAATAGTTGTAAAAAAAAGAAATAATTGGGTGGGAAAAGAAAATGGATATTGTGATAATTTCAAAAATTATTATTTTTACTTCTCATTTTTTCTTTCTCTTTCTTCAAAGTTATTTAGGTTGTTATGTTATTACATTATTTATTCATTATCAATTAATGAGTTGACACCTTTTTGATATTTCTGCTAAAATTAGCATAACAATCAAAATTTGTTTTGGCCAATCACAGTCAGCTATAACATTGTAGAGATCTGTAAAGCCAGTTTGTGCTCTAAAGAATCATGGGATGCGTAGTAGTCCTGTTTTTACCATGGAAAAGGAAGTAAGGATGAGACCCAGACACTGCAATGTAGATCTCTGCATTGTACTGCTGCTGGCTTCAAGGTTAGTAAAAGGTTAAAATCTGTACCCAAATGCAGTTTATCTATTGGTAGGTACACTGTGCCTATGTAAGCAGCTCTGGGGGTGTGGAAAACAAGTGTTATTTTTAAATAAAATAAATTTATATGTATATAGAATGACTCCATGTAATGTGCATGTCTGATATAAGCAGCCTGTGTTAGATTAGAGACAGAGGAAAAACAAGGAAATGTAGAAATTACATTAGGGCTACAAACAATTATTCAGTGGTAATTTAACAATCTTGCGTTGTTTACACAATTTGGCGCATCCTGTGTGATGAAATATAAGTCCCACCCACATAGGGAATGCCCACAGGATACAAATGGGACATCCAGCCTAGGTGTGCCTAGATGTCCTAGTCCTCGCCCATCCATAATCTATCTTGAATAATCTAATCTTGAATAATAATCTAATATAATTTCAGATATTCAGCTGTTAGGTAAACGATTTATCAGATTCCCCATCCAATGTCAGAATTTCAATTTGAATAGTTTGTAACAACTGCCTCAGATGCAACTGATGAAACAGAGTATTGAAAATGTTCTTGTTTTGAATAAAACTGTTTTTTCTTTAGATTTTCATTTGAGCAAGTTAATTTCTAATTTGTACATAGTATAGCTAATTTCACTTTCCATTCCCCACGCCACATCTAGGTTTCCCTGTATTTCCCTTTTATCAGACACACACAGTACATACAGGGCTGTATCTACCTTTTTGGAGCGCCTAGGCACTGAAGTGGAGGAGCACCTGCGAGTGAGTACATAAGGTATGCACAGACTCATTTCTGCCTTTTCTGTGCATGTAAATTCCATTTCCTTGTTCTAGGTGGTTACCCCCTAGTAGCCAGTCTATGGACTGCAGCATTTAGTTTTTTTAAAGTCACATTTTTTTTTTAAATGGCGCCCCTCACAGGTAAGCACCCCTAGGCGGCTGCCTAGTTCGCCTAATGGGTAATCTGGCCATGAGTACATGGAGTCATTCTATACATATGCAGATTTATTTTATATTTAAAAAATGTCCACACCCCCATATGTGCCTACATAACCAATAGAAACACTGCATTCAAGTATGTTTTGTAACCCTATACTAATCTTCAATCCAACAGTAGAAAAAATGCAGAGCTTCACTCGTGAGTTGCATCATTTGAAAGAGGAGAGAGAGAGGTGTGGTTTTGGAAACTAGGCCTACAAATCCCATGATGCTTTGCTGCAGAGACTGCTGTGTCTGTCTCTGAGTGGCCAAAACTATTTTTATGTTAATTTTATCAGGGTTTTTAAGGGAGTTTAACACTCAAAGAGGTTTAGCAAGCTTTAGGGTAAGTTCAATCATTTTTATTTTGGTGTTTTTTAATGCAAAACAATGTTTTCATACACTGCTGATACTCCTCTATCAGATGCATTAATAATCCATGAAATGTAAATATACCTTTAACAACATTGCGAAATAGCTTGCCCAGCTAGGCTTTGTACAGATCTACACTGTTGCTGTGCATTAACTGTATATAAACCATAAGGAATATTTACGGTATATTAGACTGTTATGCTTTAGAAAGTCGGTTTGCCACAACCCGTATTATGAGTTTTAGTCACTATAGTCTATAATATGTAAATGTTATTATAAAGCTTCTCTTAAATAATGTGCGCAAATATACAATTATCACCTCTTGTTATCAACAATTCACATTCGCAGGCAATTACAGCTCATTCATAATTTATACCGTACACTCACAGTACAAGACAAATGTTCACAATGTAATCCATTAATGCCCATGGCAATGTGTTGGATTGCAAAGTATTATTAAAAAATGTATATTATTCATTATCATCATATTACATAATTTAAGATAGGAAAATTGCTTTTCTGTCTGGAGATGTGTGTATGTGTAAGGAATGTATTCTGTACTAAACAAGAAACTCTGAACGAAACTGAAAAAATACATTTTACAATAAGTGCGGTGGGTTTTTTATTTGCCCTGTGAAGCACAAGCTCCACTTAGAAAGTCATTTTGGAAATGCAATAAAAGAAAAAAACAATATTTTATTTATGTATGTTTTATAATTTAGGTTTGGTTTAATTAGTTTTTTTTGAACATTTAGATTTAAAAGCAAGGTCTTCTGCAGGTGGCAGTTATGGAAAATCTTATGTTGGAAAGAACATCTTGTGGGGGCGGGACGATGGTCCCTTAAAAATAATATTTTTTTTTATTTTTTTTAAGGCATATTATGAATGCATCTGGCAGAGAATCAGTAGTGTATTGCATGAAAAATACCAAAATAAACATTAAAACCTTACTCTAAAGTTTGCTAAATTCCCGGAGTTTCCAAGCAGTTAATTTTGAGAGTTAACACCCCTGGAAATCCTTGCTAAAATTAGCATAAAATTCATAATTTGTTTTGGCCAATCACAGGCAGCTAATACATTGTATCAATCTGTGATGGCATCATGGGATGTGTAGTCGCCTGCCTGCACAAGGAAGCAAAGAACAGCTCAGACATAGCTTTCTGGATCTTTGCATTGTGTTGCTGTTGATGTGAAGGTTAGTACAGGGTTAAAAATTTACTTGAATGCAGTGTTTCTATTGGCAGGTACACTGTACCTATCTAAGCAGCTCTGGGGGTGTGGAAAACAAGTTTTATTTGTAAATAAGATAAATCTGTATGTGTATATAATGACTCCATGTAATGTGTGTGTATGATATAAGCAGGTTGTGTTAAATTAGAGAGAGGGGAAAACAGGGACACAGATATACCTTTAATTAGGCATTGATCATTAATAACACATGTATCCAATTATTTAAAAAAGCTACATTCAATACAAAACTTTTCAGTGTTCAGACTCAGCTGCGGTTTGTCTCCACCCACAATAAGGTCAGTAGGGGAGGTGGATTTGACCTGTGGGCAGATGCTAATCTGTAACAAAGTTTTGATTTCCATTGGCTGATCTATTAGGTTTCACTTGGCAGTTAGATTTGTTTTTGGGTCTATGATTGTTTATTTTCTTATCAAAACTAGTTGTTCTTAAAACACTTTATAATTGTCTGCCAGCCAAGCCCACACCCCTTAATGACCTTATCAGGGTGGAGGCAAACACTCAGCTTGATACTGATACTCTAATCTTTGAACATGAATTTATTACTGAATATTTCTATTATAAACAGGAAATGTATTAATGGTCAGTGAATACTTGGCTCTTCTTGTCAGGCCTGAGAATGGCCACTAAAGTGTCATATTTATAGTATGTTCTTATGAGGAACCTGACTTGCTAATGTACAAAATTATTTTTTTTAGAAAGGTTATAATAAATAAACACAGCAGTTCATTTTTAACTAGTGTATTCAATTTTGTTTTAATGGCACCATACATTTTGCCTTTGTTCCTAAGATTGAGAGAAATGAAGAGAATCATGGATTTAGAAAGATGAAACTTTGAATGGCCACTTGACAGTAGAACTAAATAGCATAGCAACTCACTCTCAGGTTACAGGTCAACAATATAAGTGCCCATGACACAAACAGATTCTCCTAATATGACTTTCTCTAAAATGCTTTTATGCTCATGGTTTACACAGCTGCTAATGCTATTAGTTTGTTACATGCTTAACAAACATGTGACCAAACTGCAGCTGACTCAACCAGTCATTTAGCCTGCTTTAAAATGAGATAATTTAAAGGGCCACCTAATTCAGCACAATGGATCCCCTGGTGGCCCAGGGGTTAGGATGCAGGTACTTTCATCATAGCATCCTGGGTTTGAATCCAGCAGGGGAACCAAGAGGTTGCACTGGGCAGTACTTTGAGGGGACAACACCTGGGAATACCAGGAGCTGTATGCTGTGGCCCACTGGAGAAGGAACTGGCAACCCACTTCAGTATCTCTGCCATGAAAACCAAGTGGATCAACATGGTGTGCCACCCATGAGGCCACGGAGAGTCGGCACAACTGAGCGACGCCATCTACATTTACAATTCAGCACAATTTAGACCACATCACAGTAAAGATTTCCTAAAAGCATGTTGAAATACTTTTTATTAATTTTTGAAATCCGTCCAGTAAAGTAAAATACTCTTCTTCGCGTGCCTTCAAACTTTCCCAGCATCAGCGTCTTCTCTAAGCAATCTTGTCTTCTCATCATATGGCAAACATATTTGAGCTTTAGCCTCATGATCAAACCATCCAGTGAACAGTTTAAAGTCCTTATTGACTGGATCTTCTTGCAGTCCAAGGGACTCTATGCTGTCTTCTCCAACACCACAATTCAAAGGCATCAATTCTCCTGCGTTCAGGTTTCTTTATGGCCCAGCTCTCACAACCCTTTGCTACTATTGGGATTACCGTTGTTCTAACTAAGAGGACCTTTGTTGATAGTGTAATATATTTACTTTTTATTAGCGTGTCCAGACTTGACATAGCTTTCCTCCCCAAAAACAAACATCTTTTAATACAGTCACCATCTGAAGAGATCTGGGATCCCAGTAAAATAAAATCTGTCTCTGCCTCCACTTCTTCCTCATCTATTTGCCAGGAACTGAAATTGCTGCTAATGTGGAATAGTTACACATTTTACAAGCATATGCAGTTTTTTCTAATCTACAGTAGTCCTTTAATTCATATAGACGCAAAAATAAATAAAAGGTACGAAACATAGGAGAGAAATGAGAGTCTTGAGAAAAGAGCACATTTACACCTGGAGATCAAGGTGCTTATCCTTGTATACACTGTTTATGTTTATACAATAGGTGCTTTATTATACAATAGGTGCTTTATTATACAATAGGTGCTTTATTTGTTTGTTACTGTAACATTGCCAGTTGTAGCAAAATAAACACAATAGAGGTGTGCGCGGTGACACAGTGTAACAAAATAAACACTGTACAATAATACAGAAATACTTTTATTTCCCAGTTGTGTATTTGTGATAACACAAGGTATTAATACAAAATAATAAACACACGGTGTGACATTTCAAGCCAGTGTAACATTTCCTCTCACCGCACTTTATAATACTCTTTGTGGTTTCCCACCTCATCTTATGTTTGTTTCATATTTTAGTGAAACTAGGCCATTGTGAACTCGTTATTTCCTATAATGATAAATAACACTGCTCCGCCTGCCAGATTTCCTTTACAATAATAATCCCATGATGACTTAACATCCAATCACAGGCAATGTCCTGGGATGCTTTTTCTCAATGATCCAATGGGATTGGCTGATAAGACACCATGGGACTCATACTATCAATAAGAACAGATAGAGGGTAGAGGCAGCATGTGGATCTGCCTTGGTTGTGGGGCAGATTTGTTGTTATAGCTTAGTTGTTCAGTCAAGTCTAACTCTCCATGACCCTATGGCAGCACACCAGGCACATATTGTGTCCGATTGTGCCAATCCATAGGGTTTTTATGCTGGCTCCGTGGAAGGGAGGAGTACAAATGCGCCATTTACAGTAATACAGTTTAAAAATATGTCTAAAAAAATAATACAAATAAATACATAACAAGGGAAGCTTGAATATAAAACACCACAGATACAAATTTTTTCTATGAATGTTTTACAAAACAAAACTTGATAATAGATACAAATAATAGTTGTTTTTAGAAATTTAAAATAAACACAACCTTAACCTTACATTATTATTTTTAAATCATCATTTAATAAGGTGCTTCATTTCCTTTTCTCAGCTGCTTCTTACAGCTTTTCTCTCAAGAGTGGCTGTTATTGTAAACTAATGAGCTCTCCATAAGTCCTACTGAATGGACTGGCTATTTTAAGCTGCCATATTCCTATTGTGCAGTTAGACGCCTCCACTGCATTGCAAGTCTCTTCCAAACAGAGGAAGTAGGTCAGCAAAACCCACAATTGTCCATTTCACTGCAGCATAATTGCATATACAATGTAATACATCAAAGGTTGTGTTTTATTTTAGCTGAACATATTGTACATTAGGAAATGCAGATCTTCAAAAGAGTATATTTAAAACAGGACTACAGTGTTGCTGTAAGACATACTTTATACTGGGTGCCAGCTTTCCATTAAAGGCTTTTTTCGGCCTTCACAAATTGGAGAATTTATCTGCAAATCAAAATCCATAGAAAACAAGTTTAAAGGTTTGTCATTAAAATTTACTTTGTGTATTAATATTTAGTATTTCCCAGTTATTGCCGCTCAGACCGAACAGTTGATTGGTGGCCCATTTACAAATATCCAGAACGGTCCAACTTGTATTGTTTTAAAGGGCTGCTGTAAATTGGGGAAAACTTCATATGTTAGTGAAGGTAGCACGTCCTTTGTGAGCTGCACAACAGCGCACCGTCATCAGTACACCGTCTTCAGTGATCGCTGACACCTGTGCCCCAGACAAGAGAGCGACCAACAACTGCGCGCCACCCTGCATCCCATCACCTCTACTGCACCTCATCAACTCTCCTCTTCTGCACCCGATCACCTGCACCCTACTGCACCTCATCTCCACACTCTGTCCCCTGCACCCATCCTCTCTCTCTGTCCCCTGCACCCATCCTCTCTCTCTGTCCCCTGCACCCATCCTATCTCTCTGTCCCCTGCGCCCATCCTCTCTCTCTGTCCCCTGCGCCCATCCTCTCTCTCTGTCCCCTGCGCCCATCCTCTCTCTCTGTCCCCTGCACCCATCCTCTCTCTCTGTCCCCTGCACCCATCCTCTCTCTCTGTCCCCTGCACCCATCCTATCTCTCTGTCCCCTGCACCCATCCTCTCTCTCTCTGTCCCCTGCACCCATCCTCTCTCTCTGTCCCCTGCACCCACCCTCTCTCTCTGTCCCCTGCACCCACCCTCTCCCTCTGTCCCCTGCACCCATCCTCTCTGTGCCCATCCTCTCTCTCTCTGTCCCCTGCACCCACCCTCTCTCTCTGTCCCCTGCACCCACCCTCTCCCTCTGTCCCCTGCACCCATCCTCTCTCTCTGTCGCCTGCACCCATCCTCTCTCTCTGTCCCCTGCGCCCATCCTCTCTCTCTGTCCCCTGCGCCCATCCTCTCTCTCTGTCGCCTGCACCCATCCTCTCTCTCTTTGTCCCCTGCGCCCATCCTATCTCTCTGTCCCCTGCGCCCATCCTCTCTCTCTGTCGCCTGCACCCATCCTCTCTCTCTCTGTCGCCTGCACCCATCCTCTCTCTCTTTGTCCCCTGCACCCATCCTCTCTCTCTGTCCCCTACACCCATCCTCTCTCTCTTTGTCCCCTGCACCCATCCTCTCTCTCTGTCCCCTGCGCCCATCCTCTCTCTCTGTCCCCTGCGCCCATCCTCTCTCTCTGTCCCCTGCGCCCATCCTCTCTCTCTGTCGCCTGCGCCCATCCTCTCTCTCTGTCCCCTGCGTCCATCCTCTCTCTCTGTCCCCTGCGCCCATCCTCTCTCTGTGTCCCCTGCACCCATCCTCTCTCTGTGTCCCCTGCGCCCATCCTCTCTCTCTGTCCCCTGCGCCCATCCTCTCTCTCTGTCCCCTGCGCACATCCTCTCTCTCTCTGTCCCCTGCGCCCATCCTCTCTCTCTGTCGCCTGCGCCCATCCTCTCTCTCTGTCCCCTGCGTCCATCCTCTCTCTCTGTCCCCTGCACCCATCCTCTCTCTGTGTCCCCTGCACCCATCCTCTCTCTCTGTCCCCTGCGCCCATCCTCTCTCTCTGTCCCCTGCGCCCATCCTCTCTCTCTGTCCCCTGCGCACATCCTCTCTCTCTCTGTCCCCTGCACCCACCCTCTCTCTCTGTCCACTGCGCCCATCCTCTCTCTCTGTCCCCTGCACCCATCCTCTCTCTCTGTCCCCTGCGCCCATCCTCTCTCTCTGTCCCCTGCGCCCATCCTCTCTCTCTGTCCCCTGCGCCCATCCTCTCTCTCTGTCCCCTGCGCCCATCCTCTCTCTCTGTCCCCTGCGCACATCCTCTCTCTCTCTGTCCCCTGCACCCATCCTCTCTCTCTCTGTCCCCTGCCCCCATCCTCTCTCTCTCTGTCCCCTGCACCCACCCTCTCTCTCTGTCCCCTGCGCCCATCCTCTCTCTTTGTCCCCTGCACCCATCCTCTCTCTCTGTCCCCTGCGCCCATCCTCTCTCTCTGTCCCCTGCGCACATACTCTCTCTCTCTGTCTCCTGCACCCACCCTCTCTCTCTGTCCCCTGCGCCCATCCTCTCTCTCTGTCCCCTGCACCCATCCTCTCCCTCTGTCCTCTCTCTCTGTGCCCTGCACCTATCATCTCACTTTATCCTGCTCCCTCCAACCCCTCTCTCTGACTCCTTACTCCATCCTCCGTCTCTCTCCCCTGCCCTCCACTCCCTATCTGCCCTTCTGCAGTCTCTCTGGCAGATGGTATGCAGGGTGGCGCGCAGTTGTCGGGATGCAGGGTGGCGCACTCTTGTCTGGGGCGCCGGTGTCGGCGCACGCTGATTACGTTGCGCTCATGATGGTGCTCTGTTGTGCAAAGGTTGGGGCGCTGTTAGTGAAGAATAGGATATTACAACTATGAGCTTAAAAGAGAGGGAAGGGAATTTACTCATTCAGTCTTTAGGTCATTTAAGTTATCTTGCTCAAAGTAATTGTGATATAAAATGTTGTTTAGTCGTGTCCGACTCTTGGTGATCGTTCTTATCCATATGGTTTTCTTGGCAAAGATACTTTGCCAGTTCCTTCCCCAGTGGGCTGCGTTTTGTCTGATCTCTCTGCTATGTGCTGTTTATCAGCTTATTGTTTGCACAATTTATATTTATTATCCACTGATTCGGGTTATGGGTTATTTTCCTTGCCTCATTCCTATATCTCTACACATGTTATACAAGAGGTGATGCGGAGCTGCTTTGTGAATAAATAGCATATTATTGTGCAGCACACAAGACATACAGGAGCTTGGGGAAATCTGCCCTTTTTGATGTATTGTTAATTAAATGCTGTACAAGCTACCTGTGAACCTCGGTGTAGTCCCTGGTGTGCTGATGAGATAAGCTGCTCTCTCACCCTCATTATATGCATTGCTGCTAATTACTATCTCTCTTCTATACTGTACCCAATACATGCTAACAATGTACGCCACATGTGGTGAACCATACAATGGGGTATGAAAACCGCTAACAGATGAATAACACGCTGTTCTAATTTATATTACATATAATTTAGTCCTTGTTTATACTGCAGACTTCAACATGGGATGCACCTTTAGGCCCTCATTCAATTGCAATTCGGCCAATTGAATATGGCTATAAATAAGCACATAACATAATTTTTTAAAATACGTTTTTAGTTAGTAAGCATCTATCCAAAAGCAAGGTTTTCACTAACTAAAAACTTCTTTAAAAAATATATGCTATGTGCTTATTTAGAGCCCTATTCAATTGGCCAAATTGCACTCTCCAAGTGTCATTTTCTCGGTTGCATTTACTATCAGGACTGAGCAGTTATTTCTGCAGAGGCTCAGCCAATGTCACTAGGCCTCCCACCATTGGCTCCACAGATTCACTCTCCAACGGTCATTTTCTCGGTTGCATTTACCATCAGGACTGAGCAGTCATGCCTGCAGAGGCTCAGCCAATGTCACTGAGCCTCCCACCATTGACTCAACAGATTCACTCTCCAACGGTCATTTTCTCGGTTGCATTTACCATCAGGACTGAGCAGTCATTTCTGCAGAGCCTCAGCCATTGTCAATGGGCCTCATACCATTCAAGCAGCACATTCACTATCCAAAGGTCATTTTCCCATTTTTATTTACTATGTTTTTTTCTGTCTCTAGACCTGTTAGAGCTCTACACGCCACCACCTTTCTTCAGCCTCTGAACTTTTATGTATATATATATATATATATATATATATATATATATATATACTTGCTCTCTCACCTACCCCTTTCAAATCCATCTCTGATTTGTGTTAATGCTAAACCTGCACTATACATTATCACCTCCATTATTCACAGCTTATACACCAACAAACTCACAGCCTTATTAAATTGCAATTTGGCCAATTGAATAGGGCTCTATATAAGCACAGAGCATATATTTTTTTTTACAGAAGTTTTTAGTTAGTGAAGACCTTGATTTTGGATAAAAGTTCACTAACTAAAAACTGTAAAAAAAAAATATGCTCTGTGCTTATATAGAACCCTATTCAATTGGCCAAATCGCATTTGAATGAGGCCCAAAGACAGGGCCCTCTACTTTCTGCAATTTGTTCAATATTGTATTTATTTTTTCTTTGTAATTAACCCCTGGATAGTGCTACAAAATATGTTTGCTCGTTCCAAAAATAGGTAATAATAATCATTTGCATTGAAGCTTGCAATTCTTATCTGAGAATCCACTTTTCTTATCCACCTACTAAGCAGATTCTGATATCTCTTGGAAATGGCAGATCACAGCCAATAATTGCTGAATACACACAGCGGAACTGTGTGTAACTGCATATAAAGCTAAATGCAAAAAGTTGGCATGCTCAGTCCCCAGTGAGTAATTTATATAATTTATCTCATAATTCCTGGGATCTAAGCATGCTAAAGCCCCTATTCAACTGAGCAATTGTTGTTTACGGGAGCCCGTAATGTAGCCCGTAGACTAATTTGCTATTCAATTGGTGTCATTTTGAGAGCCGTAAACTATCTCCGGGTTATGGGCTGAAAATCCCTCAGGCTGTCAAAATCGTAACTTCCAACCCATCTAAGCCTTTGATCTTTCAAGCCCACAAAAATAACAATCACTAAAATCGAAAATCCCTATTCAATTGCTACAATTTCTCAAGCCCGCGAATGTTTTCACACCTGTAAATGGCAAATGTAGGAGAAAATCCTACGAGTACCAGATAGGACTAGCAAGGGGTTAAACACCTAATCACAGCACTGTAAATGCAAATAAAAAAATAATACTGCACTTTAAGACGGGAAAGTGATGAAAGACAATAATTAATTAACAGTATCAAGCCCGCAAATAGGCAATGAAACATTATTTTGTTTTATGTTTCATTTTGGTGTCATATCAATCTTGAGAATCAAGTACTTAATACATATCAGGCCACCCACATGGACTAAAACAGTATCGCCATGCATTTTTATTATTTTTTACATTTTCAAATTGCGAGTCTGATTGCAAATGGGACATTTAAAAGCTAATTGATTGACGTGTAACCTCCATGTTTTACTGACGTCATGATGACGGTCTACTATTGTTTGTTTCTAAATCAGTAGTTTAAGCCTATTCCTGTTCCCATACCTCACCCATACCATCTAGACTGTGAGGGCCTCATTCAATTGAGCAATTGTAAGTTACTGGAGCCCATAATGGAGCCTGTAAACTAATTTGCTATTCAATTGGCGTCTTTCTGCGAGTCGCAAATGGTCTACGTGTTACGGGCAGAAAATCCCTGTGGTTGTTACAACCGTAACTTACACCCCATCTAAGCCTTTGATCTTTCACTTCCGCAAGAGTTACGATCTCTAAAATCGCAAATCGATATTCGATTGCTACAATTCCGCAAGGCCGCAAATGTTTTCACACCCGTAAACGGTAAATGAAGAAGAAAATCCTACGGGTACCAGATGGGACCCGCAAAGGGGTTAATCACCTATCTGCAGCACTGTAAATGCAAATAAAAAAAATGATTTAGCGTCCTTGCTAATAGTGTCCCGAGTCCCGCGGCTCGTATTTTTTGTGTAAGTCTGTATTTAGTCATTGCGTGTTAGAGGTTTTTTTTTCAAAGTCCCGCTTCTGTGGGTGTTTGTAACAACTTGTAAGGCGCCGTAGAGCCTCCACCTCCGCAAATGCGGCTCCTCGCTTCGCGAAGGTCCGCATTTGCGGCCTGCAATGACCCTTCGGCCTCCACAAATGCGGCCCCTCGCTTTTGAGTGTCCGCATTTGCAACCCGAACTGCGTCCCACGCTTCGCGAGCTCGCAAAGTGTGACAACGTTTCGTAGTTTGACAACTATTATATGTGATATATGATATAACATAACTAGCGTATTGCCCGCCAAAAAATGACGGCAATGAGATGTGTATGTTTGGAAAGTTGTTTAGTTATTAATATACATATGGAATTGTAAGGTAGCTAATGTTGTTTTGTGTACTACTGAAATATAGAAATCAAATTAATAAATGAATAGACTTTACCTATTTTTATGCATTGTGTTGAAGAGCTGACAATCTGTGTTGATGTTGCTGCAGCATTAGTGGTGTGGAGCTGCTGTGTAAGCGTGATGAACGTGTGCATTGTAATAGTGTGCGTGCGCGACCCGAAACCGTTAACGTAGCTGTGTACTTCCGCATTATCCTAAAATGGCGGGTAATATGTGGTATGCGTCTTAGTGAATCATCCGTTCGTCGTTGAATGGTGGGTAATGTGTGGTATGCGTCTTAGCGGATTATCTGTACTTGTTTTCCGTGGTTATAGTGCTGTAGCCTCGTTTTCGTTTTGTTGTGCCGCCATTTTTTCTGCTGGGCTCATTGCCAAATACTACGGTTTAATGGCTCGCCTCGCTGTGCGAGGCTCGCCGGGCGCTGATCGCCTGCGGCGCTCATCGCTAAGCCTGCTAAAGTACTACGGTTTAATAGTAAATATGGTAAAAGGGTCAAATGACGGTCAATAAAAATTAAATGTTGTGAAATTTGTTTGCAACACAAAATGACTCAGCTACATTTGGCCCTTTTTTTTTTTCTTAAAATAAATATACATTTTTTTTTTTTTTACTTTTTTTTTTTTGAACTTTGAACTTATATTTCATCAAATGCGTTGTTTTAGGCGTGAAATCCGAAGTTGCGCGAGACAAAGGCGTTAAATCTGTGTTAATGCGTAATTGCGTTTCGTAAAATGTACTCGCTACTGTCTTTTTACTCATTGTGCGGTTAATCCACATCCTTTGTCTCGTTGTTTTTCGAGCACATACGTCTGAGGCTGTGTTTTACGCAGTTCGTAGTAGTATAGCCTCGTTTTCATTTTTTTCGGCGGCCATTTTTTTCTCGCTTAGCCGATTTTCAATCTTTGTAACTCGACTAAATCAATGTAAATTGGAGTTCCAACTCACTCCCAGACGTCCTGCCTGGTTCCCCATGCTGTAAGTGTTTTTTTTATTGTTTTGGTTCCGCCGCTTATCTCGTAATTTTTTTAATCTCGTATTTTTTTTCTAAGTGCTACGGTTTGACGGCTCGCCTTGCTACGCGAGGCTCGTCTGCAATGAGCGCCTGCGCCGCTCATTGCCAAAGTGCTACGGTTTAACGTAACGGCTCGCCTCGCTACGCGCGGCTCGCCGGCAATGAGCGCCGCAGGCTACGGTCTAACGGCTCGCCTCGCTGTGCAAAGCGAGCCGGGCGATGAGCGCCTGCGGAGCTCATCGCAAAGTCGTACGATCTACGGTTTAACGGCTTGCCTCGCTGCACGCGGCTCGCCGGGCGATGAGCGCCTGCGGCGCTCATCGCTAAGTCGTACGCACTACGCAACACAGCGTGACGACGATTCGTAGTTGGACAATTATAATATGTGATATAGGGCTTCCTTATAAAGTCCAGATTAAACAAATAAAATACATTGAGAATTGATCTCGTAGTAACCAAAAGCTACAACAAGGTTGAACAGATATGTCCTGCAGTCACCAACAATCTAAGATCATATTATAAAATAATGGATAAAAATGTTGGGAAAATGTCTTATTATACATGATATAGATAAGCGTGTAATTTCTGAGGCTTCGTGATTAGAGAAGAAATATTTCAATAAAGGCAGTGGCCAATTCAGACTTCAAAACAAAATCTTAAGTATTCATCATCCACACAATCTTCTTTCAACAATTTGCCTAAAATGTCGAAACAATGTATAAATATTTCAACAATTTACTAATTGGAGGAGTCCTGTTTGTATGGGGTAGAATTAAAATTTACTATAATGGAGAACAGGTTAGGAACAACTTAAAGGGCCACTGTAGTTCAACAAATGACAAAGTTTTATATGCTTCAACAATTGGACAGTGTTTAAATGGATTAATAAAAATGGATTAATAATGTAATATCGCCCAAAATAAGCGTGTTTGCAATTGATTCTTATTTAAAAAAAAATATTTAGTGACTTCTGGCAATATAGGATTTATATGACATAAAGATGGTGGGAAAGTCAAAAATATTTATTGTAGGTTTTCTCACAAACTATCAACTTTGTGATGTAGAAATGTGAGTATAATCATTCATATCCGGTAACTTTTACTTTCTGTAAATCTATTGACTCAATTTAAAAAAAAAAAAAAACTTTTTTTTTTTTTTTTTTTTTCGACTTACAAATATTACTTATTAGGGCCAGTATATTGACTGCTTGGCATTGGAAACAATCTACTGTATGCATATTACAAGACTAAATAGTCTAAATTCAAAATAATTTACAAATTTAACTAAAAAAATATTCTTTTATTAAAACTGATAGAGAATATCAGTTTGAAATTCAAAGAAATGTGCAAATTATTTTTTATTCTTCCTACTCTAAACCTGTTCTGTTATTATGAAATTAGAAGTATCATGTTATATGTTATAAGAAAAATATCCCATATGATGGATATTAGGCATAATATGATAAAATCTTTTTCTTTTTGGAGAAACTTTTTTTAAATTTACATTTAAATATGTTTTTTAATTCTACAGTGTTTTTATGAAATCTGTTATGTATTTTATAATATTGATACCTTTTTATCCTTATATATAGATGGGTAGGGAAAAAAGAAGTGCAAAATGGTCCTGATAGTGTAGCTTAGTTAAAACATTTTGTTCTAGCTGCCATGAATTATTTTGTGGCTCCTCTAAACCCCACAAGTAACATTGTTATCTTGGACTCTTACACATCTTATTGCTAATATCCAGGACTAGTAAAATAGACATGAAACTTGTTGCGGGGACTGTGACATGATGTTTTTTGTGTGTAGTGTAGTGTGGGCCACAATAATTAATGTTGGGATACTATATCATGTTATATTAACTGTAATATTGTTATTTTAGCTGTATCTAGCGGAGATACATGATTGTTAGTGGGACAACAAAGGGTTACGTTTCTACAAGAATTTATATGGATCTATGACCCCTGAGAGCAGACAGGCATACACTCTCTCTGACCTCAGATAGTCGTAAAAGTTGATAAGCTCACCAGACAGATTACTCCCATCATTCTTGACAGCACAGCAAAACCAGGGGGGTGGGGTTGACTATAGAACTGTAGGATGGTTTATTTGGGATTGTAAAAATATCTGTTTTAAGCAAGAATTAAGGCCAGTCTGTTTTGCACTAAGCAACAGTGCATATGTTCTTCTTGTATCCTAACGAAAGGGATCTGATGGTGCCTGCCTCTTCAGGAATGATGTCCTGATCTAAATTGTTTGCTGGAAGCTGTGAGATTGAACACAAAGGACACGACCAAGAGTGAGAAAATTGAGGTGCACATGGCCCCTCAAACCTGGGTCATAACATCATCCAATAAAACGATACTATAAAATAAGGTATTACACTCGCAAATATAACACTCAATCTCAATGAGGTTATGATAGTAGTGTAAGACCCTTTCCCATAGCTGCTCCCTCCAAGACCCCTTTCCCTAGCTGCTCTCCTTTACTTACCTCCTGCCTTCATGAAGCACATGTGTATATATACATATATTATCTCTACATAGCAGCCAGTCCCTCTCAGCATCCACCTCACAAAACTTCTTTCCTGATCATTATTCCCTAGCCTCTTCCCTGATACACATCCCCAGCATGCTGAACTGCACCACTTGTACCTCTGCCCCTGGGTTGTGGGTGGATTCTCCTCTTATTTTGTCTATAAATATGTTCATAAAAATATTAAGCAATTTACTTGTAACTACTTACAGTTAGGTTGAATTAATATAGCTTTAGGGAGCCTTTGAAGCAACTCTGCTCACTTTGTAAAAATAGTTACCCTGTCTTTAAATCTTTTCTAAAAAGCTTTACATCCATGTTCAGGAAATGAGAAAAATTAAGATAAAATGAAACATAATTGAGGTACGAAAATAAATGAAGGCATCAGAATAACAGAACTACAAACTGACATATTTAAAGGCAAAGTAATCTAAAATTATTTTTTTTAAGTGAAAAATTCAAACTCTTATGGTAGTTTAACTTTGTAACTCTATTGACTTTCCCATACTAAATCAGTAAAAGGCTCATAAAGAGTTAAAAGGACTTTACTTCCAGGATCCTTCCAGTTCCTAAAGCGGTAACCCTGAGCCATGCTCGTGATTACACATTTCCTCCCCCTCCCCTTCCCCTTACTATGTAAGCTACTCATCGTTCCCCTGCAGCACTTCTTCTGGCAGTGTCCGGGTGTCCCGAGTGACGTCACATCAATAGCGATTCCCGGCCACAGCCAGAAGATGTGCTGCAGGGGGAGGATGAGCAGCTTACACAGTAAGAGGATGGGGGAAGGGGGAGGAAGGAGGGGGGCAAGGGAGGAGAAGGGAGAGGGGGAATGGGAGGAGAATGGAGAGGGAGAATGAGAAGGGTGAGGAGTAAGGGGAGGAGAGTGGGGAATGGTGTGCTGCAGGGGCTGAGGGGGGGAAGTGGCCACTACACTACATAAAAAATGTAAATGTAGGAGCAGGGGGCGGAACAAGAGGGTCTGGCCTTGTCAGTATCCCCAAGTGTACCTTAGGGAGGTTAATAAATAAAAAAGAGAAAAGGTTAGTGCTTAAAGCTGAATATAGTAAAGATATTGAAAACGTTTTAATTGACACTATAAACTATACATATAATATAATATGCAGCAATTATGCTTCTTACATAAAAATATGGAGGAAAGATATATAGGAATACAAAAACTCTGTATTAATGGTGGAGTTTTATTAGGAATAGAGGGATCAAATTAATGCCCTTCTTAGGGTGCTAGAGTGTGCTTTGTCTGACCTCTCTGCTATGACTTACACATCTTGGGTGACCCTACAGGGTTTAGCTCACAGCTTCATTGAAGTACACAAGCTCCTTCACTATGAAGTACACAAGCCCCTTCACCAAGACAAAATAAATTATATCAAATTTAAAATTAACTGAACAAGGCTATCAGGATTATTTTATTAAACAGCAAGAAAAATGGATTAGGTCATATATTAATTACAAATAGCCCAACCAGTTCCAGTATATAAATTATTTGGAGTAATTCTGTTCATTTTAAGAATCTAGCATGCCTTCCTTTTCTTTAGTAATTTATACTTGTCCTCGCTATTCAGTGATGTGTAATAGTTTCTAAATCCATTGTGGACATTGGGTTAATTAATGTACCTAATGTGATATTTATTAAAATACACATTTTTAGACCCCCCTAAGAATGTTCAATTTATGTTAAATAAATCAGATTTTTAGTTTTCTACTTGTGTTTCCAACATACTGTAGTTTACCGCTGCATTCTAGAAGATAAATAGTATAACTAGAATTACAGTTTGTAAAGTGCTGAAATCTAGTATTACCCAGTCACTGTTGCTAACATTTGTTTGGTTTCATTCTTGAGAAATTTACGAAAAGGTCATCTTTTGTGGTTACATTTGTATGGACCTAATTGACTATTTTTGATTGGGTTGTGTTATTCACTTCTGGTTATACTCTTAGCAATTCTATTTTTTTGAGTTCTTACTCTTATAAATATTATTTGTGGGTTCCTAAGTAACTCTCTCCCTATTAGGGGGTCCTGTTGTAAGATTAATACTTTTTTAATGCTTTTTACTTCTTGTGATGCTCATGAAAACTGGGCTAATAAAGTAGAATGTTTGCTTAGACAACATTTGTAAACTCTTATGGATTTTTGGAATATGGTACAAACATAGCGTTTTTGGCTCACTATTGAATACATGTCTGTGTTCAATTTGGGTATTAATTTAATGGCTTAATGACTCCAGTAATAATTAATATAGTTTTTTTTTATGAATGTTTTGTGGGGTCCATAGGGATTCGGGCATTCTATATGACAAAAATCTTATACCTTCCTTATTATAATCCTCTTTGTACTACTATTCCTGCTGTTTTATCTGCTTGTTTAATGATAACATTACCATTAGATAATTCTTGTAGTGCATTTCTTTCTCTTTTTGAAAGATTACATTTGGTTATTTTAAAATTATCACACTAATTCAGAAAGTAATTTTGTACAAATTTATAGACCTCCAGATATGGACTTCTTCTCGGTATGGTGTTAAACACCAAAGCTGGTTTGAATAAAGTATGAATGTAGTTTTCAGATATATTTAGATTTTTATCCTTCAAATACATTAAAGATCTTCTCATTCAAAACCTAATTCGTTTGAGGTTTTTGATCTGCAATATCTGTCTTATCAAAAGCTTGTTGCTCTTTGTTGATATAAAATCTGTGGAGTGTGAATTGTCTCATATATGCATATAAATCATTCAGTATCTGTGTGTTACATGGTTTATTTGAAGGATAAAAGGAAAAACCTTTAAAAATACCTTTTCTTTGTGAGATTCTGTTAATATATAATTTGATACTTTATAAATTCTAGAATATTTGTTCTGAATATTAATGTGATGTATATGTAACAATAAAAATATGGAATATATTTTGACTGTATGAATATATGTATATATATATATATATATATATATATATATATATATATATCATAAAGCTAGTTTTTATTCAAGTAGAGAAAAACAATGTGATGAATCTGCTGGTCTATGGAAGCATCCATAATTTACATTTCTGAAGGAAAATGCCATGACGTTATTGTTGCAAGCTGCCTGCTTCCAAGGATTTATGGGGAAGGGAGTTCAATACCAAGCACTCCAATGATTTAAGTCCTCCACCCTTCTCACTCCTTACCACCCCTTCCTCAACTCTTTAGTATTTAGGAACAAGCTGTCAGTCTAGTCTGCAAGGTATCAATAAATTTGCAAGGTATCAATAAATTATTAAGTCAGACAAGATGGAAACTTTCTATACGCAAACAGAATATTCAAAACAATTTTCACTAAAATGGTTTTATGTTTAAAGTGGCCCTTTATTAATTATTATCTTGTATATAAATCAGGGAACAAATGATAAGCCTCTGATTTACTTGGTCCTTGTATTCAGTGCAGTCTCTTGCACCATGAGAATGCTTGGTCTCTTTTTGTGTAATGCCCCGAGGACAATGGACCCAGTATATCAGTAATTAATTACAATCAACTCAAAGGAAATGATTCTCTGTGGGTGGATCAGAGATACTGATTGATAGGTCTAATGGCAAACTTCAAGGTTGGTTTCTTATATTACTCAATTGTTAATGTATTTGTTATAAACTAGTTTTAACCCCTTCTGGGTTGCTACTTTGTCATGTGAAGGGGCATGTGTACCTCAATGAAGCTGGGAGCTATACCATGTAGGGTCACCCAAGATGGGCAGGTCATTGCAGAGAGTTCAGACAAACTGCAGTCCACGGAAGAAGTAACTGGCAATCCACTCCAGTATCTTTGACAATATAACCTTATGGACAAGCACAACCAGAGACATAAGTATTATGAGACCAAGTCAATTAAGCAATTGGAAGTTACTGGAGCTCGTAAGTGAGGTCGCAAGTTAATTTGCTATTCAATTGGCATCTTTTTGCAGGCTCCAAATGGGTTACGAGTTACATCCTTGAAAACTTTGCGATGGTTAAACCCGTAAATTACAGCCTCACGAAGCCTTTGATATTTCATTTTCTCAAGAATTACGATGGCTAAAATCGCAAATCGCTATTCGATTGCTCAATTTCCTTAAGCCCGCAAGTGTTTTCGCACCCGTAAATGGCAAATTAAGGAAAAAATCCTACGAGTGCTAGAGAGGACCCGCAAAGGGGTTTAACCTCTGTCCGTAGTACTGTAAATGTAAACAAAAAAACAATACTGCACTGTAAAGAATGGGGAAAGTGATGAAAGACATTATAATTAATTGCACTGCAGTCTTAAGCCCGCAAATCGGCAGTATATAAGATTTATTTTTATGTTTCATTTCGGAGTTAAATCGATCTCGGGTTAATACATATCAGGCCACCCACATGGACTAGAACAGTAGTAGTATTCATTTTCATAACTCTGTATTTTGTGGTTTTGCCAAACCTAATTGATTGACATGTAACCTCCATGTTTTACTGCCGGAATAATAATTATTTTCTATTGGCTGATTCAAAATGGCAGGTTACGGGCTTGCTTAATTGATCATGCTTTCGCCCTGAACGGCTCCAAACTAGTGCAGATTTTATGGAGTTGGCTTTGGGCCAGTAACTTGCGGGCTTGAGCAATTGAATAGCTCCGGAATCGGAGACGAACGGGAGCCCGCAACACACACGCAGACATACGGCATACATTGGCTTGCAATTGAACCGGGCCCTATGTCTGCAGTGCTGTGGTCTCTTGGGTCACAGAGGGTTGCACATGACTGAACGATATTACACACACCCTCCAAGACTGCCCGGAAGGAAGAAATAGTTGTAAATCAGAGACCTTACAACATTGCAGCTTTTATCACAAATATGGCAAAGAGGATTATAGGTAATATTATGATAAAATCTGACGTAGATTTCACATTATCCTTACAATTATACATTGTATGTATAGTCATGCTGGTGGTATTACCTTAATGTATACACTGACTATTGGTTGTCTCCAATTTACTGCCAAACGTTGTACTTAATCCGGCTTTCCACTTCATTACCTAGTTATGTCCAAAGAACATTATGCCAAGTGTAAGAAACACAATATCTTTGTGTAATGTCCAGATGTTTTGATGTATCAAATGTCACTCAGATTGTCTAAGAAATACAAAGAAATATTATAGTCTCTTTTATGCTGTCGCACATATAGTTCCCTCTCTGCCTGTCCAATATCATCTGTTGTCAAACTTTAGTGGTCTTATAAGGGGGCCTCTATAGAATAGTTAGGTAATGCTTGTTATTACACTTTTACTGTGCCTTTAAACAATTACTAACTTTCAGTGATTTCCAAGGCAATTAATCTATCAGGATCTTTCCTAGCCAGAACAAAGTAGTGTGGCTAGAGTGGACCCGCCAGGGGGAAGGGCCAAATAGGAGGCTTATACTGTATTCATTAAAATCTCCATGGTGCTTGACACCTATTCACACAATAACAGCTAATAAATTAGCACAAACACTGCAAAATGTTAAATTATATCCATTGTGTTGAATAATGTCTGTGAGATGGACACAAAAAAAGCTATTAAATAAGAACAGGGCGCGAGTTACGGGACGGAGAGGCAAACTCATAAACCATCTGTTGGACGTTGGATGCGCATTCGGGAAAGTAATCAATTAGTCAAACTCGTAGTTACGGGTTTAGATGGAGCCAATGGCAACAGAGATCGTCAGAATTACGTCACTGAAAAATGGAGGTTGGATTTCAAAGTCTTACGGATGTCAATTATGAGTTACGATCGGACCCACATTCCAGACATAATGCAATATTGATAAATCCATAAATATGATATTCTATTACATGTGAGTTCCATTATATGTATTAACACGCTTGCCGGGATCGATATAACACGGAAATAAAAGTAAAAATAAAGTATTTTATATTGCCGATTTACCTAACATCACTTTCCCTTTTATTATATACTGGTGACTTACCCGTCAAAAATGACGGGGCAATAAAATTGTAAGGCAGGTAATGCTGTTTGCCACAGATATAAATTTTTTATGTGGTTTGAGATCCTTTGGCGCTCATTGCGAGCCTCGCGCTGAGCGCCTTTGGAGCTCATTGCGAGGCTGTTGGTTGATGTATTTTTTTTTCTGATAGGCGCTTTTGCCGTTATTGTTTGGTCGGCGCAGATCTGCTTTTTGCGCTTATTGCAAGGCTTTGTGTGCTATGAGCAGCGTTGGCGCTCGTTGTGAGGCGCGCAGTGAATGGCTTTTGTGTTTATTGCAAAGGCCCTCACAGTACAAAAAGGTTTACATTGTGTGTCAAACAGCATTCCCTGGCTTACAATTTTCTTGCCATCATTTTTTAAATTTTTTTTTTTGTTTCAAAGATTTTTATTCAACAGCTTTTATGTTACATAACAAACAATTACATTGCAAACATCTGTTAACTGAAATTATTAAGATAATTGTGTCTATTGTTATTAAAATATAGTATTCATATCAATAAACAATCATTCAGTCAGATATCTCACATTTTTTTCCTTTTTTGGTGATGGTTTTAAGTAAATACACAATTAAAGTTCCACTCCTAAATGTTCCTCACTACATCCATTCCTATGATCTCCCGTGCCACCCTCAGTACCTTTTGTCGTCTAGATGAGTTGCCTCTCCGCTTCCCAGCTCTACCCGTTCCAGTCCGCTCCACACTCCACTCCCCGGACAAGTCACCGCTGTCAGCCAAAATTTAATGTTCTTTTCTGTCCAGACCTTACAATGTGCTATCTGGAGACTGAATCCAAGGTCCCCAAATTTCTAGGTAAATGTGGTGAGTGTCCAACAAAGTGTAAGTCATTCTTTCGTTAATGCAAAGATAATTTATTTTGTTTATGACTTCCTGAAATTGGATATGACTGCTTTTCCATCTTCTAGCAATTATATTTTTGGCGGCTAAAAAAATCATTTGGGCCAATTTGTTCCCCTTATTGCCCAGCCCCTGGTAATGAATTCCCAACAGACAAGTCGAGATTGATGGTTCTAGGGGAGATTTAAGAATTTGTGAAGCTAATTTGGTAGCTTCAATCCAAATAGTAGCCACTCTAGGACATTTCCACCACGTATGAATAAAGTCTCCCCTTCCCTGGCATCCTCTAAAGCACCTATCTGAAGTTGTTGGAGATAGCTTATTTAGCCTGGCAGGAGTCATGTATGCCCGGTGTAAGATTTTCAATGAGGTTTCTAGCAAGCTATAGTTATATGAGCCCTTAGATAGGCTCAGAAAGGATTCCGCCCATTTGTCCCCTTCCCAGTTTTGTTGCATGTCTATCTCCCATTTCAATGTGTAAGCAGGCTTCCACGAAGCCTTTGGGGCATTAAACATAGTGTACAGTGAGCCTAAGGTTCCTCTAATTAAGTTTGTGTTTTTACATATTATTGACATCCACGATTCTTTGGGCGGGCCATGAATCCTATGTATTTACTCAACCCAATGTCTAATTTTGATGTAGTTAAACATTTCTTGGTGTGGTATCCCTATTTTCCTGTTCATTTCTGCCCAAGAAATAATTCTGTCGCCCTCAAACCATGCCTCAAGTTTGTCTAAATTGTGTGTGGTCCAGAATGCTTTGGAGTCAGCTGTGAGGGTGGTCGCTAGAGAGGTTGATGTAAAGATTGAAGTAAGAGGTGATACGGGGTGAGTCAGTTTATGTTCCTTCCTAGCCCATTTCCATATTTTCAGCGTAAATTTAGTTATAGGGTTATGAATTTGGGAGTCAAACGTGTGCGAACTCGGAGCCCATAAAATGATTTCCCATTTTAATGGGGCCATTTGTAGCTCTTCAATAAAAACCCAATTGGGCTGTAGGGTGGTAGAATGTATTAACGGTATAGAGGCAATTTGAGCTGCCTTAAAGTAGGTATTGAAATTAGGGCAGGATAATCCTCCTCTAGACTTATGTTTATACATAGTATGTCTGGCGATCCTAGGAGGTCTATTCCTCCAAATAAATCTAAAGACCTGGGCTTGAAACTGTGCCAATTCCCTGTTATTAATTTGGATCGGCAGAGTCCTGGCCAGATAAAGCAGCCTCGGCAAGATGTTCATCTTGACCGTGGCTATTCGGCCCGTCCATGAAATCTGCCTTTTTGTCCAGCTGTCCAAGTCCCTTCGAAGAGTCTTAAATAGGGGTGGGTAATTGGTTTTATAAATATCCGCTAGTGAGTTAGTCAACTTTATACCTAGATAGTTGATGTAGGAGGCAGGCCATAGAAAATTATGTACCTTTTTCAGTTGGTCCAAGATGTCCCCAGGAATGCCCACACTTAAGGCTTCTGTCTTGCTATGATTCAATCTCAGTCCAGAGAGAGTGCTATATTCATTGATTGTGCCCAGTAGGGCGTCTATGGAGGAGCCAGGATTCGAGAGAGTGCACAGTAGGTCATCAGCAAACAAAGAACATTTTAGATGCTGATGTCCCACCCGCACCCCCTCTATAGAGGAGTTTGCTCTTATCGCCTGGGCCAAGGGCTCTATGGCCAAAGCAAAGAGCAGCGGGGACAGAGGGCACCCCTGTCTCGTGCCTCTCTCTATCTTAATACTAGCCGTCTGGGAGCCTGGTAATTTTAAAGTGGCCTTGGGTAGCATGTAGTAAGTGTGTAATAGGTTTAAGAAGTTGCCTTCAAACCCAAACTTTGCTAACGTGGCAAATAGAAAGGGCCACTCTAAGGTGTCAAACGCTTTCTCTATGTCCAATGCAAGCAGGCAGACCGGGGTCCCCCTAGACCTAGCCAAATGGATGACATTTAGAGTTCTCCTGATGTTGTCGCCAGTTTGTCTGTGCGGAATGAACCCTGAATGGTCTTTGTGAATCAAGGAGGGAAGGAATATTGAGAATTTTTTAATTTTTTGATGGGTAAGTCGCTAGTATATATATAATCACTGGACCCCAAAAAATTTAACACAGACAAAATAGAATTTGGATCTATTCATAAAGAGAGTATGAAAACATCTCCAAGATTGTGGTCTGATTCAGCTGTGAGCCCAGACACCACCCAACATGGCTTACACAGCTGATGTTAATTTGTTAAATAGTTCACAAGCAAGTGCCTTTTTTTCTTGAACTACAGTGGTCCTTTCAATTTGCTGTGATGCTATCCCTTAAGGAAGCATCGAATACATGCTGCCTTCCTGACAGTGAGAGGTAATTAGAGGTCAAATTCAGTGATGTTTCCCTTTTCTCTATTTTCTGATTGAATGTTATTTAAAGGTGTATATATAAGTTTCCTGGGTTATAACATTTTTGGTAAGAAACAGGCAGTGATTATCAGAAATATGTGTGTTATTTTGATAAGTTCAGTGTACTTACAAAGTTATATGTAGGAGAGTAAAATCCAGCTTTGCACACCTACAGAAGGTCACATAACCAAGTATGCATTGGAAGGGGGCCAAGTACTGAGTTTGACATTTCTGGTAGATACCACAGGAAGTAACTGCTGCTGGATGGAATCACATGTTGGGTGGGATAACATTAATAAATGTTATTTGTAATTAAAGGTTTATGTACATTCTGAAATATTTGGCCATATAAAGATAATGTAGAATATTCAATAAATGTGCCAAAGAATCCTTAATTTTATATTTAGAAAATGTTTTATGCTTGTTTGTAATTGTGAATCACAAGGATAGAGAGAGACTACATATCCCAGGCTGCTTTGCAACACAGGAACCCCAGAATATGATACAAATGTATAAACTAACCTATGCTTTCTCTTGGTTGGCCAAAACAAATTATGAATTTTATGCTAATCTTAGCAGGGCGTTTCACGGGTGTCAACTGAAAATATTTAACAAACAGTAGGTTGAGTTTGTAAATCTTTATTTTGGTATTTTTTCATGCAAAACATGCCTGCATGCACTACGAAATTTCCTCTATCAGATGCATTCATTATCCAGGACACTTAGATATGCCTTTAAGCCTGTCTCGGTGAAGGATTCTGGGAGATCCTACATTTGCACCATATGCCCACAATGGAGAACCTAACTATAGGTCCCAGTGTCTCATTGGAAAAATCAATTAACCTTGCTTCCCACCTCTTAGAGAATAGCAATATAAATGTTTCATATTCAGAAACAGCACAAGGAAAATATCAGAATTTTCCAGAAAATGTCTCCCACCTTCCTATATGACTTACGTAGAAAAGTGGTTCATTAGCAGGTCACAGTGAAACAAATGGCACGTGAAGGCTCGAAGAGAGCGAGGAGATTTTCTGCAATGGTGAACATGGTTTCCAGAGTAACATAAACCTTGTGTGTTTTCACAAGGAAATGAGTCATTTGTTTCTCTTGGCTCAGTTCTTGTTTTCTCAAAATTTCATATTTTAACTGCCTAATAGATTCTGAAAGTGCCAAAGCTTTCCAGGCTCTTGACTGGTATAACATCATAATTAAGGCGATCAATGGTTTTACACTACAGTAATAGGCAGTGCAAGAGATATTAAAACAAATATGTTATATAGGAAATGTCATATGTGTGTGTGTGCGTGTCTGTATGTGTTTTGTGTAGTTTTAAGTAGATGTGGTAGTCCAGTTACATATTTACACATTTGTTTAGTCGTTCATACATGTCCGACTCTCCGTGACCCTATGGACAGCAGCATGCCAGACACATCTGTCAGCCACTGCCCCTCTGAGCTCCAGCGTTGTTCATTGCTTCAATTACCTCATCCATCCATCTCCACCTCTGCCATAATATAATTATTATTATTATTATTATTTTTATTATAATTTATTTGTAATGCAATCGCAACTCCTAATATGCCTGAATTAGAAAATGTATATATATATATATATATATATATTGTAAGTACTCCAGAGCACTTGCAAAGGCTTCTTTCCCCCTCCCCACTCACTACCAATGTTTGCCTTTCCTACCCAAAAGTTATCCCTGTTCCCTGATCACCTTCTAGAAGTGATCTTCATAACCATGGGGGTCCATTGAGAACCCCTGCAGCATTGGGATTAATGTTATATGCCGCAAGGTAATGATAGGGACCCCCATGGTGGGGGTTAACTTTTAGGGGCAATGGAGGTTGCACTGGATTATCAATTTGGATGAGACCCTCATGGATATGTCGATGGGATGATCAGGGATGGGGAATTGGTTTGAGTGGGAAAGGGAGGGACAAGGAATGAGCGGAGAAGGTGATCACCGGGGATTCCCTTTACTGCATGTATGGATGGAGGATTCTATCGGGATTCTCATTAGTGTGAGTGTGTTTGTGCTCAGTAATATTACTGAGAGCAGCCTTACCCATAATCCTGAGCCATGTAACTTTTCTTCAAGGCTTGGGTTTACGAGTTGTGGCTGTGCTCCGTAATATTACGGCTTGGGAGCATTGAATAAACATGTAACATTGCTGCAAAAAGCTCTGTAGCAATCTATTTGTGTCGAATAGAATAGGGCTCTAATTATTATTTTTCTTCCTTCACTTATAAATTAATGAGCCCTTTTTATCTCAAATCTCTATCTGGTAGCAGTTGGCCACTATCCTGTAGTAGGGCCTGATGTCTTTCACTTATTACACAAGCAGAAGATGTCCCTGACTCATGGTGTATATAGCGGTTATCTCATTAGCTTAGTTGTGAAGTATGTAACCGACAACAATGTTCTTGTCACAGAAATGCATCAAGGCCAATGTCAGAGCGTATGAATGCACTGTCACTTTATTATCAGTAAGTAACACTGCCCTGTGACTCCCTTCTTCATATTTACTTGTCACTCCCCATCATCTCTTTCTTCTCGTTCTCCTGTGTCATTACAGTATTGATCGCCTTTGCTCTCACATCAGTTACACTAACAAATTCCCTGAGCTCTGATCCTGAACAACCTCAGTTTAACCCCCTTTGTCCGTGCCGCCGATGCCACTAAACTCACTGCCATTTGTGTGACTGAGCGCAAAGCTAGTGAATTCTTTAGTGTCTGAATCATTTAGCATTGGATGACTTATTCCAATGCTGTAAATATCTTGAGACAAATATAGTTAATTATCAGACTGTTTTATGCAGAACATAGTGACCCTGCTAATTTTGGCTTTGGTAGGGTCCCTTCATATACCTAAATTGGATATAATTGTGTGTGCTTTTGGGAACTCAAAGTAATTATGCTTCCCATATACAGCAAGCCAAAATGGCACTCGTACTTCATCAGAAATACTTAAATGCAGCTGGCAGCTGCTAAAATATGTACAGTTCTGTGTATGACTAGGACCACTGTATAATGCACAGAAATTACATATATTATATTATATACATTTTATTTTTTATTATATATATATAAATATATATATATATATATATTTATATATTTATATTTAAAACATTGTGTCTAAGATTAGAGCATAAATATATCAATGCAATTCTTGGTTGCTGGAGCCGTCCATGACACTTTGTCTAAGTTATGTATGTTAGAAGGGAGCTTGAATTTATTGTTGCAAATTACCTACTTCTATATATGTGTGTGTGAAATGGGCAGGCGTCAAATTCTAAAATATCCAATTATTTAACAAAACCCTCTTCTCCCTCTCAGACACTAATTCCCCCATTATCCAGCTATCAGGAAGTAATAAAACCAGACGATGGAATCTTCTTTATATAAATAGAATCTTTGAAAAATCGTTGAAATTCTTTATTTTTTCTCTAAAAATGTATTTGTGTTCATGGGTTGCACAGCTGCTAATGTTGTTTGTTTGTTATATATTTCACAAATGTGTACCCTTTACAGCTGCTCCAGCATATATTTTCCAAAATGTCAGTTTTATTGTACAACTAGCGACTTGCCCGTCAAAAATTACTGCAATAAAATGTAAAGCCTGGGAAAGCTGTGGCCCCTCTGAGCACTTTTGGAGCTGATCGCAAGCCCTATGCTGAGCGCCTTCGGCGCTCATCGCGTGGCTCACAATGAGCGCCTTGTGAAGTGTTAGTGGTTTGGGTTGTATTACTGCCTTGGTTTGTGTTACTGCCTTTGTTGAAGTGTTATTGCCTTGGTTACTGTGTTGCGTTAAATCTTACTGGTTCAGCCTCTTTTTTAGGTTCTTGGGGCTGTTATAAGTCCTTGGGACTCATTTTCGTCCCGTTTAAGTTTTTTCGGCAGCCATTTTTTTCTCACTTAAGTGATTTTCGTTTGTGAAAAAAGGCGAAACATGCCTCAAATTGACTTGCAACCTCACTCACAGGCTCCCTGTGCTGTGTGTGAGTTTGCAAGTGAATTTGAGGCATATTTTTTTTTTTTTTTTTGTAGTCCAATAGTTCGGCCGTCAAATTCGTATTTTTGCGAGGTCCGCGGCGCTCATCTCCACCAGTGCAATGAGCACATTTGGCACCCATTGCCTGGCCGCAACTACAAGCCTCCCTTTGCAAGGCCCGCAGTTGCAGCCTGGCAACTGCGGGGCCCACTATTTTAACATTGCGTTACCAACAACTTTTGGCAAGCCTGCAATTATGACAACTATATATGTGATCTACCCCCACCCCCAACTGGTATATATTTTGGCCAGTGCCTAGGGCCCTAGATTTACACATGGCACTGTGACACCTCAAACTTATAGTGCGGTTTGTCAATGTGCTGTAGTAAAAAACACAATATATGTAGCCAGTCCTGTAAAAGGAATCAAGCAATAATTTTATTTCTTCTTGAAATCCACTAAATCCTGTATCATTTATAAACAAAGATTTATTGTTTAAAATGTCCTTACTTTTTTAGCTTTAAGATACCGTATATATAGATTTAGTCATTCAGTCAAACAATAAAGAAGAATCTACTGGATTAAAAGCTTGTTTATAGCAATACTAAATCATATAAATTGTGCAGTGTTTGGGACATCAATACTAAAAAATATTAGAACTTGTCATCTTGAAAATAGGACAATAAGGAGACTTACTTTATTTTTTCATCTGCATAACAAGTACAAATAAGATACACTCTGAAAACATTAAAGGCAAATTTAAGTTTTCAGGATTACAAATGCATTTTATAGAGGAGAATCAGTAGCGTATGCAAACATTATGTTGCATGAAAAATCTCCAAATAAACATTAATAAACTTCTCTAAAGTTTGCAAATTTCTTCAGTTTTCTGGGAGATAATTAATTTTGGCCAATCCCAACATTGTTGCAATCTCTGGGAAGTCAGTCTGCAAAGTCTTTTTTTTTCCACCACAAGGAATCAAAGAGGAGCTCAGATATTGCTACTGTTGGCCTGAAGGTTATAACGTAAAGGGTTAAAAACCGTACCTGAATGCAGTGTTCCTATTGGTTGGTACCAGATGCCTTTGTAACAGCTCTGGGGTGTGGAAAACAATTTAAAAAAAATAATAAATCTTGTGTATAGAATGGCTCACTGTAATGTGATTTTCTGATATAAGCAGCGTGTGGTAGATTGGAAAATCTTAGATATACCTATTATCACAAACACGAAGAACTGATAGATTGCCAGAAAACACATTAATGCTATATATTTTAGATATTATATAAGGTAACCATTTAAAATTCAAATAAATGTATCCTGGCATTTTATTAATTATTATTACTTCTATATCCAAGAAGAATTTTACTCTATATAACTGTGGCTTATGTACAAGTTTTGCATTTTTTATCTGTTCTAATATTTTATTCAAAAGCGTTCCTATCCCAAGGTGATCATTATTTTGAACCTGAGCCTCACTAGCCCTGATTACAGCAAGTAGATAATTTTTTATTCACTTAAAACAATCACATTTCTTTCCTTACTCTGTAATGGTGTCCAACCATGGAATTCCAGGAACGTTGGGTTACAACCATCAAAGTGGATGCTTTAATATTTAGATATACTATTAATAAAACCTAGAATGCATATTATTATCTATTTTTACATAGTACTGTCATAGTTTTCAGAGCATGGATTATGGATAGAAGCAAGCGATAATGAGTCAAGTCATATATTTTTCATGGGCCACATTCCTGCTATACAAGCTTGGGGAGATAATGGGTAGTCCCACACGAGACTGCAATCAGAGCAAGGATAGAGAGAGCAGTGAGATGACAGATTGTCTCATATCTCCCGAGTCTAGCTCTGTTCTCTAGATCAAACAGTCTCCATTAGAGATTGCATTTGTTCCCCATCTATAATTTAAAAATAGTATTAAAAGCAGCTGTTGTGGTGCAGGGTCAGTAAGTGTGAAGCGATTGTTTCGTATGAATATTCAGCCTATTAATATTATTATGACTGCATGTACATTTACACTGGCATATTCTATTGTGAATATTATTTATTACTGAATTAGACATATCTGGATAATCTAGCCGCAACTAAAATAAATCAAGAAATACATTTTTTTAAACATCTGAGTGTTCCATTATCTGTTTTTGTATTTTTCTTTCTAAATTATTTTATTGATTTTATTTTTCATAGAGCAAATAAACCATCATACAATTAAAATAAATGATAAAAAACAAACTTATATAATTCTGTATCTATTAACATATTATTTATAGGTGTCTGAAGTTTTATTTGAATTAATTTTAACTGATTATAAAATATGACTAGTTTATAGCAATTAATAAACAAATAAATATATTTATAATAAATCAGTTCGTATTTATGTCTCTGTACCCTCCCTACTCTAAAACTTCACTGTATTAATTATTATTATTATTATTTTAATCCTATAATTGTAATATGCCAACATATTACATAGCGCTGTACAGGGGTTAAGAACAAATCAAAACAATTTTAACACATTGCAAAATAATTACATATTTTCAGCATTTAATAATGTGAAAAAGATTTTGTTTTAATTGATCCTTTGATTTATTTACTATTATATCCATATGATATGCATTTTTCTATGTGTCACCATTTTAGATTCTGTTTCTTCAAGTTGGATGGAACAGGGAAGAATTCAGCTGACTGAAATGAAATATTTTCCTTAGTACCAGTGCTTTCAGTAGGACTAATGGAACTAATGGATCAGTATAAAAAGCAAGTCCCTGTTGGGAAATCATCTAAGTCAAGTAGTTAAATCAATGCAATGCCTGATCACAGAGGAACAATTATTGCATATGTTAGTTCTTTTTTTCAATGCTGCACTTATTTTTTATTTTTTTTATTTATAAAAGATGTTGCATGTTATTGAGTGACATTCTTTAAGAGAGCAATCTATATATTGTGCTTTTGGCGCCTGTGGTCAGTTTGGATATTCCTCTTCTATTATATTTTTTATGTTTTTTTATATAATTTTTACTCTCTGGTTTTCTTGTTTTTTTACTCAATGTATCCAGCTGCATTCCTTCACTCTATTTTCCCTGTATATATATATTTCTCTCCGTAATGCCCTGTTGTTGCTTCCTACTCATTTCCCCTCGCCCTACATTGTGACGAGGACAGGAAGCAACTTCTGCTCCTTCCCTGTGGCTGAAAATGCTATTTTCACCACTAACGTGTGGCAGCCATAAAGGCTAATTGCTTGTTGCCTAGTGCTTGGCACAACCTCAGTCTGGATTGCCGATTGCCACAGGTGGCGAAACAGACAAAACATCTATTTTTGACAAGGCTTAGTCTAAATAGATTAGCTGCTACTCATCAAAATGTCACTCTCTTTCCAATAGATTCGTTGGATTCAAATACCATTAACATATCATATTTATACTATGCTGTCAAAAAAACATGATAATGGGGAAAATGTTGTTAGAATACAAAAATGTAACCTTTTCTTGTTAATTATTGTATTTGGTTCTGCTTTAGAGTCACCAAACTCTTGATTTTGTTTGATAGAATTAGACACTTAGAAGGAATAGGAAGAACTTTTATTCAGGTACCATTTCTGTTCAGTTTAAATACTGCCTCTATGAAGAAAATAGAAGCAAGCCCTAGTAGGATCATTCAATCATCTTCTCAACTTTTGCTATCATTAGCATTGTGAGTATTCATCTTGCATTGCTCCAGTACTATCAGTCTGGTAGCACAGTAACAGTGATAGTATTCAAAGGTTCAACCTCCCCACACTCTTCCTTGCTGTGCCTCCAGGGTCTGTGCTCAGCCCCTTGCTTTTATACCTCTACATCTCATCTCAGCCTATGTTTCCCGTTTGACTCCTCCTCTTATTTCTATGTTGTCATTACCCAGGTCTCCACCTCTTATCCAAAGTTCATCCAATTTATCATCTTGCCTCATTGCCATTCAACCCTAGATGGCATCACACAAAAACATACATGCTATACTTTCCTTCCTGCACCTCCGCATTTCCAAGACCTTCTACCTCCCTCCCTCTTCCACCCCTACAGCTTAAAAACTTAGAGTCGCATTATTATCCTTATCTGTAACGCGCCAACATATTTTGTAGAGTTGAATCCAATTCTACTATCCCTTGCTATATCACATATATAGTTGTGGATCTGCGTGGTTGTCCGGAACGTTTGCCATGTTGGTAACGCACTTGGGAGCCTCGCAAGGGCAGTAACACTTACACCAAGGCAGTAACACTTACACCAAGGCAGTAACACTTACACCAATGCATTAACACTTACACCAAGGCAGAAACACTTACACCAAGGCAGTAACAATTACAACAAGGCAGTAACACTTACACCAAGGCAGTAACACTTACAACAAGGCAGTAACACTTACACCAATGCATTAACACTTACACCAAGGCAGAAACACTTACACCAAGGCAGACACACATACACCATACAAAAAATATGTTGTGTGCCTTTATAGAGCCCTTTTAAATTTGCTGAATCGCAATTTAATAAGGCTGCAAGGCAGTAACACTTAAGCTTACACCAAGGCAGTAACACTTATACCAAGGCAGTAACCTAAAGTACACGGGGTGAGAGGCTTGCAATGAGCAATAATACAGAAGGTGTAGAGAACCCTGCTGTTGCAAGAGCTTACTATCTAAGGCCCCTATTCAATTGGAAGCCTGTAATCACGTTCAAACGGAACTGTTGGCTGTGGGTTCCACATTTTTTAAATATATAGATCTATTCAATTGACTCAAGCCCGCAATTACATGCTCACGGCCCCAACAGGGAAACTATGAACCCGTACGTAGCATTTCAGGGCATGATCAATTAAGCAAGCCCGTAAGTTACAATTTAGACAGAGACAAAAGTTTAAACTACATCAATTAGTGTTTAGAAGTCCGATATGAGATCAGACTCGCAATCCAGAAATGCAGAAATCAATAAAAATCAATAAAGCAACAGTTCTGGTCCATGCAGGTTCCATGATATGTATTAACTCAATGATTCCCGGGATTGATATAACACGGAAATAAATAAAAAAACATTACCAAAAATATTGCAGATTTGCGAGCTGGAGACTGTTGTGCAATTAATTGTAATGCCTATCATTGCTTTCAAAGTATTTTTAAGTACAGTTGTGTGTGTTTATTTGTTTTTACAGTGTTACGAACAGATGTTTAACTCACTTGCGAGTCCTATCTAGTACTCGTATATTTTTTTGATACATTTGCCATTTATGGGTTGAAGGCAATTGTGGGCTTGTGGAATTGTTGTGATTGAATATAGATTTTGCATCTTTAGCACTGGTAACATTTCATCTTGAAACAGCAAACGAGGAGATAGAACAGAGTTACAGTTTTTGACAACAATAGTGATTTTGAGCCTGGAGCTCGCAAATGGAATGCGAGTAGCTAAAAGTAGCCAATTGAATATCTGTAACTTTTACGGGCTCCATTACAGGGTCATGTAATTGTGATTTGGACAATTGAATAGGGGCCTAAGTGGTTAAGGATGTTTGACACAAAAGGAAAGGAGGTTGCTTGTCTGTTGTTAAGTCTGATTTCAGGGGCGTGATCACATGATCTGACAATATTTAAGCAAGCCCGTAATTTACTTCTTAGACACAGTCAATAGGAAATGAGACCGTCATCATGACATCAGTAAAACATGGAAGTTAGATGTAATCTGCAATCTGTGGCTAAGAATTCATTAGTGTGAATAAATAATATTTGTCAATTGGGCTCACAATCAAACTATCAATTATAATGTCTTTCCATGCCTTCCTATGCTTTTATAGTGTAGTATTTTGTGTTTAATTGCTGTTACAAGTGTTAAGTGTTTGAAAAAGCCCTTGCCAGTCCTATTTAGTAATCGTAATATTTTTGACAGTAATGTGATACTTTTTTTCAGTTGTGGGTAAGACTTTACTTGCGAGCTAGAGCCACGGGTCTAATAGAATATTTAATTTGTGTAACTTATTTATAGATATTAATATTCGAGCTGTGCTAAAACCAATGGAGTTCTACGATCAGTTTTGCGTCTTTGGCTGGCACGTAGTGATTGTGGGTGGAACTCGTAATCGGAATGAGAGTAGCTAATAGAATATGTGACAATATTAAGAGCATATCAAGTGTGTATGCATTTACAAATTGGGCAATAGAATAGAGCCCTAAGTTAGCTTAAATTAGCCAGGTTACCCAACTAAGGGGCCCATTCAATTGGCCAAATTACTTGAACTTGTGAAGTAGCTCGTAAATGTATTGATCATAGCTGCAGCAGCAATTTAAACCACACTAATGTACTTAAAAAGCATGGGAAAGCACAGAAATACATTCAAAATAATTGCACAACAGCCCAAACCCACAAAAAGGCAATAAAAAAATATTTTTTTTAAATGTTTTTTATTTGTGTGAAATAGATCCCGGGAATTAAGGGATTAAAACATATCATGGAACCCGCACGGATTAGAACAGTTGCTTTAATGATTTTTATTTATTTTTACATTGCTGGATTGCGAGTCTCATCACTAAATTTATTTATCAACACTAATTAATTTGTAGTCTCTGAGTGAAGTTTTAATATAAATGCCATGTTTTACTGACGCCACGATGACGGTCTCATTTACTATTGGCTGTGTCTAAGAAGTAAATTACGGACTTGCTTAAATATTGTCAGCTCATATGATCACGTCCCCTGAAATCCTACTTACAAGTGCATGATTTCCATGTGAAGGCTGTGAGAGGACAGTTGCGAGTTAGAGACAATTCAATGTGGCTAAATGTTTATAACAAAATTATCCCGCAGCCAAAATTATTGGCTAGAGGCAATTGCGTCTTGCAATTGAATGGGACCCTAAGCTTGCCATGTTAGCCAATATTGTGATACATAGTAACAAACAGACGCTAATCAAATACAGCTTAAGAATATATATATCAAACCAATATTACTATCATTATATATTTTTCTTATACAGTCATCAAAGGCAGAAGGTTACACTTGCTTTGCACCAGTTATACAATTAGATCAAGTAATTTAGATTTCTCCTTTAAGCATATTAATAACAATATACAGTAAATGAGATTGCTCACATAATTTACTATGGTAATAGTCATAATATTTTATTAAATAGCAATTTTATTAATATACAATAAAGGTTATGTTTTAATTAAGATGATGTATCAATGAACAAAAGTTTGGAGAAGGTGTAGCTTTAGCGGTATATAGGTGTGAAGCTACTCGTACTTAGAGATAGGTATGATATGTAGGTAAGAGTTTGACAGATTGAGGCTATGGGCTGTACAAAAAAAGTCTTGGAAACCAAGAGGAGATGATCACAGATGAGAAGAGATGTATATTATGGGAAGAGCGGAGGGGGTGGTTCGGGGAGTATCTAGAGATTACATATGATATGTAGGAGCGTTCAGTGTTATTTGTAGGTGAGTGTCAGGATTTTGAACTTGAAAACTACACACAATGCTTTATTTTTAGGAGAATATGGTAGTAGTCGCTGGTTTACTCCCACAGAGTTTCAGACCTCCTGTTAGATCTTCAAGATCAAAACTGATTCTGATGCTTTCACAGTACATCTAGACTTTTTGCTTGTAGAGGTGATACGCCCCTATACATACTTTAGAACTACATATTGTCACAGTACGGAACTCACAGTGCTCTTATATATAAGAGAGGTATGATTGACCCTTCTGTGAACAGCAGATACCTCAATTCTTGAAGCCCGTAGGCACCTGCCTAGTTGGTCCTTTGATAAATCAAATAAAATAGCTGAAAGCTCCATTTGTGCATTTGATCCTGAACATAGGCCCCTATTCAATTGGCCAGATTGTAATTACTGGAGCCCATAATGTAGCCCGTAAAAGTTACTGATATTCAATTGGCTACATTTTGCTACTCACAATCCATTTGCGAGTTACAGGCTCAAAATCCCTACGGTTGTAAAAGTAACGGAGTTCTATCACCTCCTCTTTTGATGTTTCATGCCCACACTGCTAATCGATATTCAGTTACAGCAATTCAACAAGCCTGCATATTCCTTCAAACCCCTAAATCGCAAAAGAATCAAATATTTCTTTGAGTACTAGATAGGACTCACACGTGGGTTAAACACCTGTTTGAAACACTGCAAAAGCAAATAAACACACACTACTGTACTTTAATATGCTGGGAAAGCAAGGGCATTAGAATGAATTGTCTCAAGCTCCCAAATCTGCAAAAAAAAATCTGTTATATCAATCCCAGGAATCAAGGAGTTAATACATATCAGTCCACGTGGAATAGACCAGTTTCTTCAATTATTTTTATTGATTTTTACATTTCTGGATTGCAAGTCTGATCGCATATCTGATTTTAAATAACACTAATTGATTGTAGTTAAAACTCTATGGTTTACTGACATCATGATGACGGTCTATTGGCTCTGTGTACATTTTAATTTACGGACTTGCTTATTTGATCATGATCATGCCCTCAATTGCTACTTATGGGTTCATGGTTTTACGGATTTAGGCCCTCATTCAATTGCGATTTGGCCAATTGAATAAGCCTCTAAATAAGCACATAACATATATTTTTTTAAATAAGTTTTTAGTTAGTAAGCATCTATCCAAAAGTAAGGTTTTCACTAACTAAAAACTTATTTAAAAAAAATATGCTCTGTGCTTATTTAGACCCCTATTCAATTGGCCAAATCGCAATTGAATGAGGCCCTTAGACTTTAGCTCTGTAATTGCAGGCTTGAGTCAATTGGATACCGACGGAATTGTAACAAATTTCTAACCCGCAGACATGCAGCCTGTATGAAGGTAATTACGGGCTTGCAATTGAATGGGGCCCTATTGTTGCAACAATCTTACAAATGTCTAATAACACATCAACATTATTACCACTTAAAAAAGGTCAGACGTTGAGAACCAAATTAATCCTACCCTGTAATAAATATAGTTTTAGTGTTAAAGGTGGTACAGAACCAGCTGCATTTTAAAAAGTCCTAATACGTTAAATATTGGTCTTTATCCATGGATTTTGCTTACTTAGGTGCAATCAGAGACTGTACTTCCATTAGTCCCTGTTGGGAGCGAGCATAACTGAATTATCAAATAAAGTGCTTTTATTAAGAAATTTCCCTTTGTAATAAAAGGACTGTTTTCTGTCAAATTGCCTTTTAAACACTCTTCTGTCTCTGCACATCAGGTATAATACACCCTGTTCCCTTCACTACTTGGTTTTAGAAATAAAATTGAAAGAGATTTTGTAATAAAAATAGATGCTGCTTAAATCATGGATCCCACAATTTTTGGTTACTCAGGACTTAGTGGATGAGTTATAGGTTTTCAGCCTGTTATATTACTACATATTATGTAAAACAATATTATTGCAAATCAAGGGGAAAAAAATAAGAGCATAAAGAAGATGATTCCAAACTAAATATATTTCACAAGTATCTTGCTATCTCTAGTGGTATTTATTATTATGATTACTATTAAAAAATTTAATTTATCTGATTATTAACATTTTACATCCATTTTTTTTATAACAGTTGTTCTGCAGATCTCTAGTGAATGGGACCAGACTGATATACTACAGGAATAGTCTCCCTAAGGGTGATAGAGTACTCCAGACGTGGACCCCTTGCTCACTGTGCCTTAGGGAGATGTCAGCTACACCTCACTGACGAGGACCAATGATGGCCGAAATGTACGTCTGGGGTTTGTTGTTTCTCCTGTTCAGGGTAGAATTGCCTGGTATTTCGGGGCTGGATCATTCTAGTGAGTGGGACCAGACTGATATACTACAGCATATTTCTACCTATGCAGGGCACAAGTGGCTAAAAGAGGCTGATCTCTGCGTGGGTTATCATGTCCATAGAACTGACCTATTGAGGTTAGTTCGTTCTCTGATTGAGCTCATCTATTTTGGTATTTTGTTCTGCAGATCATCTGAATGAAAATCACTAATTACTGGTGGGCCACAGATCAAATATTTGGAACCATTGGTTTCACCAGGTGTTATACAAATAAGTCTACCCAATTTGGCCAGCAATTAATTTTTCAGCTTTATTGTCTAGGTTTTCATTGAAAAGCATCCACACAAATGTAATATTAAAGTGCCATCTAAATATATTTTCAGTGGCTCTAATTCACATGTTCTTCTTGAGGATCTGGTGAATTGCTTTCATTCTGTCACCAAGAATGTAGGTGTCCTTAAATTGTCATCTTTAATTGCAATTCAGAACATAGGTTTGCTGGAAAATATTTTCCTTTTTGAAATTGCTCCTTATTTAATGGAGTTTCAGGCAGATAAGTGTTTTGAATACGTCTCTGAACTACTGTATTTGAAATGACTGTGCACTAGCTGAGGCACTGGAAGGGATAGTGTATGATTGAGTGATACCATTATTGGTATATATTGTTTTAAACACAGACTGAGTCATGTGGAGTACTAGATAGGACTCACAAGTGGGTTAAACACCTGTTCGTAACACTGCAAAAGCAAATAAACACACACTACTGTACTTTAGGTTTGCTGGAAAATACTTTCCTTTTTGAAATTGCTGCTTATTTAATGGAGTTTCAGGCAGATAAGTGTTTTGAATCCGTCTCTGAACTACTGTATTTGAAATGATTGTGCACTAACTGAGGCACTGAAAGGGATTATTTTTGTGATTGAGTGATACCATTATTGGTATATATTGTTTTAAACACAGACTGAGTCATGTGGACCGATATCTTGGTTTTAAATAAATCGCCTCTAATGCTGTTATTGAGTTTGCATGATAAAACAAATAGAAAATAACAGGTAAAAGCTCTAAAAATTTGTATTAACAGGCTATGAACACTGCATTGATAGCCACAGTCCCCTGCTCCACACCTTCAGTGTATCTTTCTTTCCACCATTTATAAAGCTTTGCAGATTATCAGTGAGTCCATACAGAACTGGCACTGGATAACCCATGCCAAACTAGATATGCCCTGTTATAGCTGGTGATAGAAAGGAAGGTTGAAGCTAATTGGCTATGTGGCCATGCTTCCATTCTCTGTATCTAATCTGCTGCTTGTTGGGGGGTTTCAAGGGTTACACTAGAAAAATGCCTGTAGCTAATTCAATTCTTACTACATTTTCCAAGCCTCTTACTGTGGTGCACAGCTGTTTTGGTTATTTGCATGTCCATTTAAGCCATTGGAAGGAAATATTGATCCCAAGAATGTTGCTGGTTCACTTGCAGGTATTGCTTGCCCTGCTCTGTAACAGCCCCTTGTGCCCCAAAAAGGAACCATTACTATTATGGTGACTAGGATTTTGCCTGTCAAAAATGACGGGAATAAAATTGTAAGGCTGGCAATGCTGTTTCCCACACAATGTGAGGCTTATGAGTCCCGCGTGCCTGGCGTTGTTCGTGTTTGCGTTACTGTCTTCGCCCTTGTGTATTTAGTAAGTCTTGCGTGCCTGGCTTTGCTCAGCCTCGTTTTCATCTTGTTTCTGAACTTTTACTTTTTTTCGCCCGCCATTTTTTTCCTCGCTCAGCCGTTTTTCAGTTGACGAAAAACGCCAAATATGGCTCAAATTCGCTTGCAACCTCACTCCCAGGCTTCCTGGCTCTCCCCCGCGCTGTGAGTGTGTTATTATTTTTTTTCTATTATTTTGCTGTTTTTTCTGGTTTTTAGAGTTATGCTCTTGAAACTATTTTGGCCGTTAGATTAGCAAACTGCGTTCCTCTCGATCAGCGGCAAAGTGCTAAGTTTTTCTTGGCTATTGCGTCCATCGACATGAGAGCCTTCTGTGCTCATGTGTATGGGGTTTTAAAGTCCTGCGTGCCTTGTGATGCACTGGAATGAGTTCCTTTGGCACTCATTGCAGCCTGTCTCGCATGCCTTAACTGAACGGCACAGTTGTATGGCTCAACTGCTCCCGTTGCTTTGAGAGGCTCGCAGACAGCCATCGTTTTGCAAGGGCCACAAGTGCGTGACCAACATCGCAAATGTCCCCAAAACTGACAACTATTATAGTGATTTCCATGCACGGACAGAGTCTGCTAAAATAATGATTTTCTCTAAAGATGGTTTTATACCTATAGATGCAAATGTTGCTAGTTTGTTGAATTTTTCTCAATCATTAGGTTTTGGTTATCTACAGTCGTGCTTTAAAACCTATTCTTTTAATGTAAATTATATCTGTTACTGGATAGATAGATAGATAGATAGATAGATAGATATAGATATAGATATAGATAGATAGATAGATAGATAGATAGATAGATAGATAGATAGATAGATAGATATAGATAGAAGGATAGATAGATAGATAGATATAGATAGAAGGATAGATAGATAGATAGATAGATAGATAGAGATAGAGATAGAAAGATAGATAGAGAATTAGAAGCATAGATACATAGAGATATAGATAGAAAGATAAATACATGTAGATAGACAGATAGATAGACATGAGATAGATACATAGAGATAGAAAGATAGATAGATAGATAGAAAGATAGATACATAGAGATATAGAAAGATAGATAGATAGATAGAAAGATAGATACATAGAGATATAGAAAGATAGATAGATAGATAGAAAGATAGATACATAGAGATATAGAAAGATAGATACATAGAGATATAGAAAGATAGATAGATACATAGAGATAGATAGATGATAGATAGGTATGTAGATAGATAGATACATAGAGATAGATAGATGATAGATAGGTAGGTAGGTAGATACATGGGTAGGTAGATAGATAGATAGATAGATAGAATATATGTCCTGTATATATTAAAATTCTACCACAGTATCCAGCTGAATTAAGCTATGTATTAAGAGATAAAACTGTACTTGACAGACATGTATACAGGATGTTATCATAATGGTTTATTTTATCCTGAAGGACTTTTTATTTACATTTAGTGATAACAGGACTAATGTCTGATACACAACATCACAAATTATTTATAATGCTGTGTTGCTGCACATTTCCTGATACCCTGTGATCTTGGAAAGATACATTGGGTGTTACAGTGCTCTGACAGCATAATACATACAAAATTAGTTTATAGCTCTTGGAATACTAATTCTAGAATCTGAAATAAAATAATCAAGCACCAGGCGGATGTGCCGTTAAATGAGCTGGCAGTAATAAATTCCTATCTAATTACAACTGCAAGTTATTTATGACCGCATTATAATTAAAATTCAATATATGAAGGTTAATTAATAAAATTAAATAGCTTTTTTGGTGATTTATTATTGGGAGACTGTGGACCCCATTTGCCTTGTTGCATCTCTTGTTTAGAAAATAAAATTGATATGTCAAATGACCATCGCAATGTTTCTGCCCGATGAGGGAAAGGTTACTTGGCTTGGAATACACATGACTCATTCATTTATGAATTGGTCATCTGAGATGAGCAACAGGAAATGCAACATGTACAGCACAGGAAAACAGCACTTGGCTCTGGAAATGTGTGACTAAAATAAAGCAAAATAGGATTCTTTAGATTGAACCTATAGTTGGGGTGTGTACATGCCTCTTCCTTATAGGACAGTCTTGTGATTAAGATCTTTGTCCCCAAATGATGTTGCTGTGCACAGATAGTTCTGAAAAAAAACTTAACATGCTGCCTATATAATTTTCATTCTTGATTGGCTTTAATACTACCTAGCAGCTTAGAGACCGATGTGGTTATCTTATCTATCATGGAGGGAAAAGGCAAATCTGTTAAAAAATTTGGCACAAATCCCCTTCTCCCACACATGTTCAGAAGTAGAAAGCTTGCAAGGATAAATGCAAGTCCTACCCATGCAGAAATGTAAATGAACCTAACATGCATACAATATTTTGCAAAGTTCATGGATGCCTCCAGAGACCAGCAGAACTATCAAATAGTTTTTTTTTATAAACCTAGAATTTGACACCTATTTTCTTCCCCTGCACATGCTCATAAGTAGGAGGCTTGAAAGGATAAATGCAAGCCCTACATAGTTACATAGTAATTGAGGTTGAAAAAACAACTTTTTAGGATCTTCTCTGATCTGCAATATGCAGATGAATTGTCAATTGATCCAGTTGAAGACAAACAGAAAAAATCCTGGCCCCAGATACTGGTGATTGGATCCCTCCCTGGATCAATACTCCCTCTCTAATTAACCAGGATAACCATGAATGCCCTTTTTATTAAAAAATATATCCAATCCCTTTTTAAAGTTACCTATTGAATCCGCTGTCACCACCTCCCTTAGTAGAGAATTCCACAGATTAACCACCCTTACTGTGAAGAACCCTTTTTGTGAGCTTCATGTAATGACTATGGACAAGCCAGATCCGCAAATTACCGCACTCATTCTCATTGATTTTTTGACATTAGTAATATTACAAGTGATTCTTTCTTAGTTTTACACAAAATCTGTATTCTATTGAGACATTACTAATCACTTGCAAATTACTTGTACTGTAATATAAAAAATCTGAAGGAGATTTACGGGTACTAAAGAGCACCCACAAATGGTTTTGAAACCATTTCTGAAAGCTGGCATAGCAGTTAAAAAGACAGTAAATCACAAAACAATAATAAAAAGCATTGAAGTTCTGTCAGAATTTGATGCATAACATTCATATATTTATTTTATTATTATGTTTGTGTCATTTTATGACATTCAACTTTCTGTACCAGTTTTTGTAATATGAATGCATCTGATAGAGGGGAATTAATAGTTTATGAAAACATTTTTTTGCATGAACAGAATACCACAATAAACATTTAATCGCTTACCTTGAAGTTAGCAAAATGTCTTGTCATTTCTGACAGTTGAAAATTAGGGTGAACACCCCCTCCAAACCCAAGCTAAATTAGCATAACATTCATAATTCATTATGGCCAATCAGGAGAAACTCTGCAGCTCCTGTTTGTGCTGCAAAACAGCCTGGATGGATAGACAGTGTGGTCCATGTTAGACAGTACTTTGGCAGCAACACAGCACACACAGCAGGGATTTGATTGACACCAGTGCTTTCCTTCCAGTGAGGAAGACACAGCAGATGAATAATGGGTTAAAATTGGTCCCCTAATGCTGCATGCTGATTGGGTGGGGATCAGATGCCTGTGTAAACTCCCCTGCGGGTGTCAACATAATCGTCAGAGGGATTTTTAGATATTAATAAATATAAAATGTTTTATGAAATGTACTGCATATATAAAGGATGCTTTTTGCCTAAAGAATGCAAACATTTAGTATTCCAGGAAACTTGGATATGCCTTTAAACTGGAAATTAAGCCACTTAAGTTGGAAATTCAAAAGGGAAAAGGCTGTATGTGACTGTGAGAGAAGTTTATATTAAATATACAAGACATGCCTAGAGGATTTTTTTTTTAAAATAAAACATGATTGACTCACATAGTTCAAATGAGCTTATATTTAAAGTTCAACACTAGCAGGGTGTGTCTACTGTCCCGTTGGATATCTAGCATTCCAACAGATTCTGCATGGAACAAATAGAAACTACAATGTATCCTTTATTACTCACTATAAACAAGGCGCCAAACAGATTTCTCAAATTATTATTAATCCAATTTTGTCTGAAAGTGTTCCATGTAAGTAACTATCATGTATAAGGAGGGTCTAGATCTGAAATAAATCCAGAACATTTATAGTGTACCCTGGAGCTTAATTAAGTGTTGCCCTTTCTCCCCTTCATTAATAAATGTGTTGTAAATTAAAATGTGTCATACGTTTAAATTTGCATTGATAACCAATAGCAAAAGGTTTCCTATGTCATAATGAATAGCATGCAACACATCTTTGGATTTTACTCAATCCAAGTACTGTCATTGTGGTTTACTATATACAGGTAAGACATCATAAAAGCTAAAACTTTATTTCACACGCAAAATGTAAAAAAAAATCACAAATGTGATGTATGTGTAGACATTTTGTTGCTTTTCAAGACTGTAAAATGTATGTTTTGCCAATGACAGTTTTGAGTCAGTACCCTCTACTTTACCCCTGGCTACATACATTTGTTGTTTAATCGTTTAGTCATGTCCTACTCTCCGTAATCCTATGGACCACAGCACTCCAGGCACAATAATGGTTTCTTTGTAAAGATACTGGAGTTGACTGACCTTTCTGCTATGACCTGTCCATCTTAGGTGACACTACATGGTATAGCTCACAGCTTCATTGAGGTACACAAGCCTATTCACCACAAAAAAATAGTGATCCAGAAGGGGAGCTTAAGTGTAGTGGTGTAATTACTCTACTGATTGTATAGTAGTGAACATATTCTGTTAAATTTAATTTAAAAAGTTACAAAACAGAAATAAAAATGTTAGAAATGGGTGCAATTAAACCATTTATCTGGATTTATCAATGCTCTAAAGATGTCAAGGCAATTTTTTTTATTAATAATCATGGTTGTTTATTCTGAAGCTGGGACATTTTTCTGCCATGTGTATTCAAGTTAATGATGGACCAGCTTATCCCTCCACATTCCACAGCATTGACAATCTCAAGGAATGCGTGTCCTATGCTACAGAAATAAAATTAGCTGCGCTTTTTTCTAAAATGACATGTGAAATTAGTAAGGAAATGGATAAAACAGCAGCACTGGAATGTTCATCAGTCTAAACCAGAGTAAATATTTAATTGACTTTATACTAGAGAATTATATACAGCTTAAAGGGCCACTGTAGTTCAGAAAAGGGGCATTTATTTTGTAAAGAATGTTACTAACAACCTTATCAGCTGTTTAAGCCTTGAATATAAAACATTTTTAGGAAATCAGATTCTTTAAGGTTCTGTATATGAATAGAAGAATCCATTTTGTCTTTGTTAAATCAAAGAGTGTGATTATATATCTATGACTGGAGGGGGGCATGAGGAAGGAGAGAACATGGAGAGGTCACAAATATTTATTAGATAATTTGATCTGACTTAAATTTACACCTGGCCAACCCCCCCCCCCCCGTGAAGCAGGCAGGTTGCATCAGTAGATGCAAGACTTGTTCTCAAGAAATGTAAACACCCCATCTCACACACATAGCTTCCATCAAAGTGTCATGGAGACCTCCAAGATCTGCAAAGGCACCAGCATGTATGTTTTTCTCATTTAAAAATAGTATTATACTATTATCTTATTATTATTATATATATATATTTTTTGTAATGTGCCAACATATTCTGTAGCGCTATAAATGGATTAAGTACATAGCAAAGTACAATATTAAGACATTGCCAAAAACTGGAGGAAAATTGTATACCTGTATATTTGTTCGATGAGTATGATATCAGCAGAGCTTGATGTGAATTATAAAAGATGGGCTTCCTATTGGGATGCTTGGACCTTGCGAATTGGCTGGCAGTAAGAGCGTTGCAGAAACATTCTACATTGATTTTAGATGGCGAGGAATAATCTTGAGGTTATTCCTGCTCAATCAAATTATAATGTAAGATTTACACTTCCCTTACTCAACAATCTAACAGCTTGTCAACTTCTGCAACTGGCCTCTTTCTCTCTGTTTACTCTCCTACATGCCGCCAGGTTTCACATCTGCCACTTGACACACTGCGTTCTGGATACTAGGCTAGGCTCATGCCATACCCATAGGGACCAGTGTCTCCAGACAATGACCGTTTATATATTTTTTATATTAAACTGAAGAAAAATAACCTGTCAGGCAAAAATAATTGCTGTAGAAAAGGTGACCATGTGTCAGCTTCAAGTGATTTTGAAGCATGTTGATGTTGAAGTATTACATATGTGAATCCATAGAATCGTGGTGCCATTTTTTGTAGAAACTTGAAGCTGTAGAGGGAGGTTTTTTTTCATGTTGGGCAAATATTTTAGTATTTGTTGGAGGATTCACTGTTCACTGGAAGGTTTGATTATGATGTTAAAGCTCAAATATTTTGCCCACATCATGAGAAGACAGGATTCACTAAAGATGACTGATGCTAGGAAAAATTGAAGGCCCAAGAAGAAGGGGTGGCATAGGTGAAGATGGATAGATGAGGTCATTGAAGCAATGAACATGTGTTTCAGGGAGCTCAGAGGTGCATTGGCTGACAGATGTGCCTGGCGTGCTGCAGTCTATAAGGTTACAGACAGTCAGGCATGACTGAATGACTAAACAAGAATACAAATGTATATGTGAAAATATTCAATATTATGTTTGCTTTTTATACATTTACATGTAGTACTTGCACAGGAATCACTTTTTTTTTTAAGGAAACCTTTAATGTCTGCACTAGTTTTCATAAATATATTGTTTTTCTATGTTATCAGTTTATGATCTATTTTACACGACTGCCAAATACACTGTGGTTTGTTTTATTTGGGAGACAGAAATAGAGTCAGGTTACGCGTGAGGTTTCGGTTTTTCAGAGAAAATTCCCAGTTTGGGTTTTCTTGTAAGCAGGAATAGTTATTCTGCTAAACTGCTCCAGTTTGGTACACTGAATATGGAAGTTTTTCAATATGTAGACGAGTCACGTTTTTTAAAATGTAATACGTGGTATAACTTTTTACATAAATGCATTTTAGGATTACATTTGTATACATGCTTATTATATGTATGATAACAAAAAAAACATATTAAAATACTCCCTTATATTTTTTAGTTTGTATTTTGTAAAGAAAAACATATAAAATCCTAAATATTAATGTATGGGGATTTGATGCTATCAATCAGTAAGTAAGCGTCAGATTTAACAAAAATAAAATTTCTATACAAAAATGTGCCACTCACTTTATTGCAACCTTAGATTCTTAGTGTAGGGCTCTCTAATGTAATCCATGGAAAGTGAACCAAACTGTAGATTCATCTAAAAATTATGGATTAAAAGAGTAAAATATTAACAGCCTTATTAAATTGCAATTCGGCCAATTGAATAGGGCTCTATTTAAGCACATAGCATAATTTTTTTACCGGAGTTGTTAGTTAGTGAACTTCTATCCAAAAGCAAGGTCTTCACTAACTAAAAACTACTGTAAAAAAATATGCTCTGTGCTTATATAGAGCCCTATTCAATTGGCCGAATTGCAGTTTAATAAGGCTGCAAGTGTTCAACTACATTGTGGTTTATATTTACAGTTGCTCATTCACTATATTTTCTCTTTTTTATATTTTATATCTTATTACTGTTAATACATTATGGTTACTACCTATTGCTTTCAAGTTATAATATACTTTTTTGATGAAAATTTTGATAATTTGTCTACAAATCTGTGCTAATAACTTGTTAAAATCCTGCAATTAGTAGAATAATTAAACATTTGCAAGTAATTTGTTCACATGGAGTCCCTTTAGAGGAATTAATACCATTCTAAATCTGTGTACTTGTACAATGGAAGTGATATTATGAAGTTGAAGTCTTAAAATGTTGCATAGATAGATGGATGGATGAATGGTTTGAAGCATAGTTGGATGGATGGATAGGTGGATGGATAGATTGGTGGGTGGATGGATAGGTAGGTAGAAGGTGGATGGATTGGTAGATAGATTTATGGATGGATGGATAGATAGTTAGATGGATAGGTGGATGGATGGATGGGTAGGTGGATGGATTAATACATGGATGAATGGAAAGATGTATATTTAGATGAATGGATGGATAGATACAGCAGAAATGGTTTCAATACAGACCATGATTTGTAACAGAATATCTTTCAAACTACTGCCTTATAATATTAATATCACTCATAAATACCCGTTTTTATATGTAAACGTGATATATTTATTGTGAATATGATTATTAAAATTAAATATTTACATGTTACAGTTGAAAAGAGTTTGCCTTAAATGAAAATATTCATCTTTTACTAGTGGGAAGAGAAGACAGCCTGTTAGTATCCAATACATAGATTACTCTTTTACAAGGAAAGTGTTAATAGCATATGATTTAGAGGCAGAGCTACCGCTGGTGCAAACGGTGCACGGAACAAGACCCCTGGCCTCTAAGGGGCCCCTGCAGACCTCCCGCTGGTCGCCTGTGGCCCATAAGACCCTCCTGTGGAATTGACAGGCTCTCTGTGGCCCTCTGGTGGGTCCCTGGTGGCCTCCACATACTCCCTGTGGCCCCTGTGGGTCCCCTGTGCCACTTCTGAGGGCCCTGTGGCCCTTGGGCCCCTCATGACCTTCAGTGGGTCCTCTGCGGCCCCTTATGGCTTGCTGTGGCCACCACAAGCCCCAGGGTCCCCCAGCAGGATCTGAGACCACCGTGGCTCCCTGTGTTCCCCCTCAGCCTCATGTGGCCCCTCGCGGACCACTGCAGCCTCCCTCAGGCCCTGTGTTTCCCCTCAGCCGCCTGTGGCCCATAAGGCAATCCTGTGGACCTGACAGGCTCTCTGTGGCCCTCTGTTGGGTCGCTGGTGGCCCCCACATACTCCCTGTGGCCCCCATGGGTCCCCTGTACCCCTTCTGATGGCCCTGTGGCCCCTAGGGCCCCCCATGACCTTCAGTGGGTCCTCTGCGGCCCCTTATGGCTTACTGTGGCCACCACAAGCCCCAAGGTCCCCCTGCAGGATCTGTGACCCCAGTGGCTCCCTGTGTTCCCCCTCAGCCTCCTGTGGCCCCTCGCGGACCACTGCAGCCTCCCTCAGCCCCCTGTGTTTCCCCTCAGCCTCCTGTGGCCCCCCTTGGCCCTCTAGGCCTGCCGTGGCCCCTCCTCATCCTATATATATAGGTGTAGATGTATATGTATATGTGTACGTATATATATATATATATATATATATATCACTAATATATTTTTTGTAAGTGTGTAACGCTCCATAAGGAGTGTACACACTTACATTTCTGTACACGCAGCGTGTGGTGTGACCCGCGGCTTTGGGAGGGGGGGGAGGAGAAGAGTCACAGGGGAGGGGGAAAGACACAGGGGAGGGAAAGCAAAGAGACACAGGGAAGGGGGGGCAAAGAGACACACGCGAGGGGGTAAAGACACAGGAGGAGGGCGAAGGAACACAGGGGAGGAGAGAAAAGAGACACAGTGGAGGGGGACAAAAAGACACAGGGGAAGGGGGAAAGAGACATGGGGAGGGGGAAAGAGACACAGGAGAGGGGGGAAAGACACAGGGGAGGGGAGCAGAGATACAGGGAAAACACATGGGACAGGGGTAAGAGATACAGGGGTGAGAGTAGTGGGAAGAGACACAGGGGGAGAGAGAGTGGGGGGAAGAGACACAGGGTAGGGAAAAAGAAGGGAAGACACACAGGGGAGGGAGGAGGGGGAAAGAGTCACAGGAGAGAGTGCGGAATAGACACAGGGGAGGGGGGCAGAGACACAGGGGGGGGGACACACCGGAGAGGGGGGAGACACATGGGGTAAAGAAATACCAGGCACGGGGGAAGAGATACAGGGGAGAGAGCGGGGAGGGGACACAGGTGATGGGGAGGGTAGGAGAGACACAGGAGAGGGGGAGAGACACAGAGGAGGGAGAGGGGGGTGAAAGAGACAGAGGAGGGAAAGTGTGAGGAAACAGACAGAAGGGCCAAGGGGGAGGGCAGAGACACAGAGGAGGGAGTGGGGGGAAAGAGATACAGGGGAAGGGGGGGGAGGGAATGGGGTAAAATATGTTATCCCATCATTCATGATGGACAAACGACTAGTATATATATATACTGTGGCCCTCATTCAAATACAATTTGGCCAATTGAATAGGGCTCTAAAAAAGCACATAACATATTTTTTTAAAGAAGTTTTTAGTTAGTAAACATCTATTCAAAAGCTAACTAAAAACTTCTTTAAAATAATATGCTATTTGCTTATTTAGAGCCCTATTCAATTGGCCAAATCGCAATTGAATGAGGGCCTGTATATATATATATATATATATATATATATATATATATATATACACACACAAATATATTGTTATATGTATATATTGTTGTATATGTGTATATATATACATATATATATATATATATATATATATATATATATATATATATATTAATAGACACAGACCCACATTATATATACTGTATGTGTACTGCGTTGATGTTGGAGGGGGTTCGGGAAGTGCAAAAAAAATTATGCCTGCCCCCTCCTGGTGTTGGTGGGGGGCCCAAATTGTATTTTTGCACCGGGGGCCCATATGCACTAGCTCCGCCACTGATATGATTTGTGATTAGATGATAAAATGTATGTATTTAATTTTGCTTTTCTTGATAGCAGCCTGGCACCTAAATGTCTTACATTGTTAATATAACATTTACATTAATGTGCTTTTTGTATAGGTTCCATTCTACATTCAATGTATTTATGTCAAAATATTATTATGTTACATACAGAAAAAAAATTTAATCAGCTTTAAAGAAATACAGACAGTTTGGGAACTGATGTTTTACAAAAATGTAAAACAAAATGATTAAAATACATGAATAAACCAAGACTAATTTATATTTTAATAAAAAAAATGGCTTGCTGTGGCCACCACAAGCCCCAGGGTCCCCCAGCAGGATCTGAGACCACCGTGGCTCCCTGTGTTCCCCCTCAGCCTCATGTGGCCCCTCGCGGACCACTGCAGCCTCCCTCAGGCCCTGTGTTTCCCCTCAGCCGCCTGTGGCCCATAAGGCAATCCTGTGGACCTGACAGGCTCTCTGTGGCCCTCTGTTGGGTCGCTGGTGGCCCCCACATACTCCCTGTGGCCCCCATGGGTCCCCTGTACCCCTTCTGATGGCCCTGTGGCCCCTAGGGCCCCCCATGACCTTCAGTGGGTCCTCTGCGGCCCCTTATGGCTTACTGTGGCCACCACAAGCCCCAAGGTCCCCCTGCAGGATCTGTGACCCCAGTGGCTCCCTGTGTTCCCCCTCAGCCTCCTGTGGCCCCTCGCGGACCACTGCAGCCTCCCTCAGCCCCCTGTGTTTCCCCTCAGCCTCCTGTGGCCCCCCTTGGCCCTCTAGGCCTGCCGTGGCCCCTCCTCATCCTATATATATAGGTGTAGATGTATATGTATATGTGTACGTATATATATATATATATATATATATATATCACTAATATAATTTTTGTAAGTGTGTAACGCTCCATAAGGAGTGTACACACTTACATTTCTGTACACGCAGCGTGTGGTGTGACCCGCGGCTTTGGGAGGGGGGGGAGGAGAAGAGTCACAGGGGAGGGGGAAAGACACAGGGGAGGGAAAGCAAAGAGACACAGGGAAGGGGGGGCAAAGAGACACACGCGAGGGGGTAAAGACACAGGAGGAGGGCGAAGGAACACAGGGGAGGAGAGAAAAGAGACACAGTGGAGGGGGACAAAAAGACACAGGGGAAGGGGGAAAGAGACATGGGGAGGGGGAAAGAGACACAGGAGAGGGGGGAAAGACACAGGGGAGGGGAGCAGAGATACAGGGAAAACACATGGGACAGGGGTAAGAGATACAGGGGTGAGAGTAGTGGGAAGAGACACAGGGGGAGAGAGAGTGGGGGGAAGAGACACAGGGTAGGGAAAAAGGGGGGAAGACACACAGGGGAGGGAGGAGGGGGAAAGAGTCACAGGAGAGAGTGCGGAATAGACACAGGGGAGGGGGGCAGAGACACAGGGGGGGGGACACACCGGAGAGGGGGGAGACACATGGGGTAAAGAAATACCAGGCACGGGGGAAGAGATACAGGGGAGAGAGCGGGGAGGGGACACAGGTGATGGGGAGGGTAGGAGAGACACAGGAGAGGGGGAGAGACACAGAGGAGGGAGAGGGGGGTGAAAGAGACAGAGGAGGGAAAGTGTGAGGAAACAGACAGAAGGGCCAAGGGGGAGGGCAGAGACACAGAGGAGGGAGTGGGGGGAAAGAGATACAGGGGAAGGGGGGGGAGGGAATGGGGTAAAATATGTTATCCCATCATTCATGATGGACAAACGACTAGTATATATATATACTGTGGCCCTCATTCAAATACAATTTGGCCAATTGAATAGGGCTCTAAAAAAGCACATAACATATTTTTTTAAAGAAGTTTTTAGTTAGTAAACATCTATTCAAAAGCAAGGTTTTCACTAACTAAAAACTTCTTTAAAATAATATGCTATTTGCTTATTTAGAGCCCTATTCAATTGGCCAAATCGCAATTGAATGAGGGCCTGTATATATATATATATATATATATATATATATATATATATATATATATACACACACAAATATATTGTTATATGTATATATTGTTGTATATGTGTATATATATACATATATATATATATATATATATATATATATAAATATATATATATATATATATTAATAGACACAGACCCACATTATATATACTGTATGTGTACTGCGTTGATGTTGGAGGGGGTTCGGGAAGTGCAAAAAAAATTATGCCTGCCCCCTCCTGGTGTTGGTGGGGGGCCCAAATTGTATTTTTGCACCGGGGGCCCATATGCACTAGCTCCGCCACTGATATGATTTGTGATTAGATGATAAAATGTATGTATTTAATTTTGCTTTTCTTGATAGCAGCCTGGCACCTAAATGTCTTACATTGTTAATATAACATTTACATTAATGTGCTTTTTGTATAGGTTCCATTCTACATTCAATGTATTTATGTCAAAATATTATTATGTTACATACAGAAAAAAAATTTAATCAGCTTTAAAGAAATACAGACAGTTTGGGAACTGATGTTTTACAAAAATGTAAAACAAAATGATTAAAATACATGAATAAACCAAGACTAATTTATATTTTAATAAAAAAAATGGTTGCATCTGATTTATGAATGTTGAAGGCTAAATCACTTTGTGCTTCTATGTTCTAATGAGTTTGAATTAGATGTTGTACAGTAAAACAGCTTGGTCCTGCTTTACTGATTTGTAACACCACCTTCATATTTAAAGAAAGCAATGTGTGGCATTTTATCACCTAAAGTTAAAAGAGTAAATAAATAGTACATTTGTGTTCACATTTTCTTAAGTTAAACCAATAATAATTTCTGTATCATTGTAATAGTGCATTGTAAAAATTATTTTGCTGGGCTATGTATAAAGTATGAGATTCTTATATTCATCCTGAAAAAGCCCTATAGTGGGTGAAACATGTTGAGATGAATTACCACAGTAATTGCTACTACTGGGCTTTTTTGATAAGGCTAACACCATCATGTTACAACACCACCTCGTCTGGAAGCACAACTGGACCAAAGATTTCCTAAGAACTGTGGTAACTTTATTTTGCACAAAAGATTGTTTTTCAATATTGAAATTTAAGTTTGATTCAGAGTACTTTCCTCTCACTACAGTTTTCTAAATTCACCACACAGTAAGTTATATTGGTTTTACTGAATTAAATAGAATATTAAATTGAATATACAATCAATATCGCCTGCCATAATGATATATGTTAAAAATGCAAGAACACAAAAGCTAAATGTTTTATGTATTAAAAATGTAATTCTAGAGAGTTTTCTGCTTGTTATATATATATTTAATACATAATTTTCTTTAGACATGTATCAGTGTTCTCTTAAATGAAAATTAATTTTTTACTGCCTTGGTGCTAGTCTATCTTTAAAATGTTTTTAATAAATGTAATTCCTTTTTACAAAGTAAAATATATACTTTCAATTGGTCTTCATATAGAAGACAGGAGTTTCTTTACAACCATTGCTTGGAACGTGGTACTTGGAAATATTTATTTCCGAAAGTTTTCCTTTTTAATGTTTGATATATGTGAAACATGTTTGTTACCACTTAAATATTTTAAGTGAGCCATATGCAAATTTGATACAAAATCCTCTTTATATATATTGTTATATATATAAAATATATATATATATATATATATATATATATATAAATATATATATATATATTGTGGTGAACTGCCTACTCATAATTTCCACAACACAGGCTGGGATCCCGCTCCATGCTGATGATAGCCAAAAAAATTGAAACATGGATTGGATACTCAGCCTGTGTTTATTCCAACCTTGGCTTTGCATTAAAGCTATGTAATACAGCATGCATAAGCTTAAAGGAAGCCATGTTTGATAATGACTACGGATTGAAGAGCGAGGCATTTGTGGGCACATTTGCATGTCCCAACTCAACTTCCCAGAATGCTGTGTAATATCTGTTTTTCTCAGAACTCTGAGCAGGAAGCAGTTTTTTTTAACTTGCTTTAGACATTCAAATGTGAAAATAGATGTACTTTTTATTTACTATATATATATATATATATATATATATATATATATATATATATATATATATAGTCATTGTCATTAACCCCCTTAACCCCCAGGATCGCTGGACTTGTACATCTGGCTACCAGACTCTGATGGACACTAGCCATCTGGCAGCTAAACCAAAGGCCATTATCATTGCCTTAGAAAAGACTATATCACTTAGTTGAACAAAAATGTAAGATGTAAAGACTATATCACTTGGTTGAACAAAAATGTAAGATGTTTTTTTTTCTCCAGCACCCTGGTTATGTGCCCCCTTAGACCCATTATCACTAACCATTTGAGCCTAGAGGGCTCTTGGTGAAAATTGCATTTTTAGGATATGTCTCATGTGTAGGATGTGTTTTGGGGTGTAAAAATTGTATTGATCCACTCAAAATATATTGAGGGCACTTTAAGGGCAAGCAGTAGGCCCTTCCAGTAACCAACTGTGATACCCAGGTCGCCCAAAGTCCCAGGGCCGGACTTGCTTCCTAACCAGATTCAAACTTGTGATAAGCCGTAGATCAGACTCCATAGACCTAATTAAGTCATAAAGTATTGTTAACTAGTCAAAGGTCAAGTGGTGCAAATGCTTTGCAAGTGATAATCCTTTGATCCTTTGTCTAGTGGTTAACCGCAAATTGGAAAATACTTGACCTTAGTCATTGTTTCTGACCTCCTATTCAACCTCATTGGGAGCCCGAATTTTAAAAAATGTTATGGAGGTTCTGGTCAGCCAATAAAAGAGAATACACCTGGAGCTCCTGTACTTCCCTAAGCCAACTTTCCTCCGACTCAATAAAGGTATTGCTATCCGGGAGGAGGTCGCCGCGGGAGTAGGATATCCAACTCCAGCTCCGTTAAGCACAGAGGCCCTAAAGCTATTCCTTTCTCTGTTTACAGGGCACCCTGGGCCCACTAAGCAGCCCCACCACCCTTCGATAGGTTCCCTGCTTAGCGGAAAGCTTCTATCCCATAACCTAGGTATATACACCGCGGCTTCATGGTCCCCCACTAAGATTAGACCCCGACCCCTCATCCAGACCCTCTGGCTCCAGTACTCTAACAAACCCCTGCTGTAGAGAGACACAGATCGGAGATATATACTACTGTATTAGTCACAACGCTATTTGTTTACATAATTTATTTTGTACAATAGTTTCTGAATCAAAAGCCTTTGCAAAGTCCATTGAGTTGCCCTAATACAGGTTTCTACGTACCCCCTCAGAATAACTAACTAGGTTAGTTTGGCATGATCAATCCCTCATAAATCTATGTTGACACCTACTTAATATCTTGTTCACATGGATATATTCCTGAATACAGTCCCATAGGCCCTTCTAAGAGCTTCCCTACTACAGAGGTGAGGCTTACCGGTCTGTAGTTCCCTGGATTTGCTCTAGCTCCCTTCTTAAATAAAGGTACCACATCTGTTAAGCCTATATTACTGAGTCTATTACAGTCAGGTCCCTCAATAATTTTGGACGTATTACATTTGTACCCAGTGATTTATTTACATTTATTTTGGCAAGCCTCTTTTGGATTTCTTCCCAATGAACTAAATGTTTTATAAGGGTAATGCACATCCCTTGTTGACACAGAAGGAAAAAAATATTTAGCTCATCTGCCTTTGCTTGGTCATTATAGATCAATCTGCTTGTCTCACGTTTTAAGATTCCAGTATTTTCCAGCCTTTTTTCCACATGTATATTAAAAAAAACCTTATAGTGATAATTTAACTTTACATTAGCCAATCTAATTGCTTGTTTGCAAGGCTTTTTATATTCATTTATGCACATAAAGCTGCCTCCGTTCCCTCTTGCTTGTATAACTTATATGCCTGTTGTTTCTTCCTTGTTTTGAAATGTAAACAATTGTTAAGCCCTTTTTATTCTTTCCTCTCTCTCAGTTCTTCCTAACATTATCAAATCTAGTATATTCTAAACTGCGGTTGATAAATGTACATTATAACCATATATATAAACCCATGAATAGTGGTCTGGTATGAGTAGTTGAGTTGACTTTCAGAAAATATGAGCAGCATTTATTTCCTATTTTTATAATGGGATTCACACATTCTCTGGAAATAAATCACCGGAAATTAAAAACATAGTTCAGCTTACTCATCTTACTTTTTTTCCTGCCAATGCTCTTTACTCTGATTTTTTCATTCTGATTTCCTTTTTATTGCACAATTACTCAGAATGTTCTTGAACATTAGGGTTGTGCAATTCCGTAATTAACATATAATGTCTGTTCCAATACCCCAACACTGGCAGTTCTCCTTTACTCTTTGCTGCCAGACCAAACATAAACAGCAATCTGTTCTGATACTTTTTTTTCTTTCATTGGGGACCAGTGTTGGTTTTGAATCATTGTTTGTGCATTTAATTCAAGGCCAACTTGACATAGCTCTCGACCTTTCAGCTGCCCTTGAGACATATACTGCTGTACAGAAAGCAGAGAACAGTCTGGGATACATATAAATAATGAGTGCCCACATAACAGGACTTTTCATACATATACATTTTAGCTAGGTAAACTAATTCATTTTTAATCTTCTCATTGTAATTATGTTATAAAAATTAAACTTTATTTACTTTTAAGAAGTCCCCAGAGTAGGTCTTGGGCAGCTGGGAGGTATCAACTGTCCTCTCTGCTCTCCCCTCTAACTTCCATTAGATCTTTCCCAAATTTTTAAGAAGTCTTTCACTTAACCAATTAGACAGGTTAGACGTTTGGTTTTCCAATTATATAATTTACCCACAGGCTCAACTATGTAACAAGTATAGTATTCCACTTGAGGCTATCTATGTCTTAGGCATTGGCTAATGTCATTAGTATGGAGCTTAGGCCCCCCAAAATCAACCTGCTTCTCAGTGTTGTGTAAGAGCTTACCTCTGACTAGGGATATACTGGGAGCCTCATGTTCTGTTTTTAACGAGCCTGGTAAAACACTCAAACCCTACTTTGTGCACAAGAGGGAACAGGACCTGGGAAAGGGACTCAAGACTGCTGAGTGGAAAGATGCCTTTACCAACTTGTCTAGGGGCTCTATGACATACAACATTCTGTACTACAAAGGACATACCTCACCCCCTCTAGAATGCATATTATAAATCCCCAGAACAGAGATAAATGCTATAGGGGCTGTCAACAGAAATTAGAGTTTCTGCATATTTGGTGGTCCTGTCCAGCTGCTCGGCACACTAGGGAACGAACAATGAGTGTCGGATCCCAATTTTTTGGTGGCCCAGTTCACCTCCATTGAAAATTGCCTTCTAGGTATACATATAGACTCGTTAACTATAACTCAAAATAAATGATTGCAATATATTAAGCTAGTAGTTAAACACCATCAGCCTTATTAAATTGTGATTCGTCCAATTGAATAGGGCTCTATATAAGCACATAGCATAATTTGTTTACAGAATTTTAGTTAGTGAAGACCTTGCTTTTGGATAGAAGCTCACTAACTAAAAACTTCTGTAAAAAAATATCCTCTAAGCCTAACTTTGGAGAGATTATCTCCAAAGTTAACTTCATTATGATTAATGAGAGATTGACCAGTATTCTGGAAGATCAGTATCCCCAGTTTTTAAAGATATGGACCCCGTGGCTAGACTCCCAACATAATATTTTGATTATGTGAAATACACTACTCATTCTTCTGGACCCTTGTCCCAGTGGGGCGGTGGGGGCCGGCTGGACCTCGAACCTGAGTGGAACAAGAGTAAGATAACTAGCCAGGATTTGTTTCTTTTTTTTATGTTTCTTTTCATTTTTTTTTTTTTTTTCTCTTTATTGTTTTTGTTCTTAACAGGTGTTAATTGTGTTTCTTTTTTGTATTTACCATGTTTTTTTTGCTATTACTGAGCCCCTGGTATTATATATCGGGAAGTTTAAGTTTAGAATAGAGAAGGCAAATCCTCTTCAGGTTAATCACAGAAAATGATTAAAAATGTGAGAAGATAGCAGATAATTCAAAGATAGAATACACCTTTTGCTTACGTTTTCAAAGCTGACATATTCATGTAAAGTTAACACTGCTTGGAATTTGTGTATTTTTCCATCTGATTTGTTTTTACTTACTGTTCATTGTTTATTGTCTTTAATAAAAAGATTGGAACAAAAAGAAGTCCCCAGAGTAACAGATTATTACTTACTGCCAACTCCCTATTTCCTGCCTCTTATGAGAGCCGACATGTTATATACTTGTGCCATAAAGATATGCCTAGAAGGAGGGGCTTTACAATGAAGTGCAATGGAGATACATAGCATATTATTGTTAGCTTGTTAGCAACCTAAGGTACTGGTGGTGGGAAATCCCTCTCTGGTGGACATGGCATAAGGTCAACGCTAAGGAAGATGAGGAAAAGAAAAGGAAAAGCGAAGGCTTTAGATGATGAGAATCTGTTACTCTGGGACCATACATGTTTGGTGGGACTGTACTAAATTTAGATCTTTTTGGAGAAAGTGTATTGCCTGGCTATCGGATGTATTTGAGGAAGAAATCCCCTTTAATATGGAAACTATAATTTTACATTTACATCTTAAGAAACAATTCCTGAAGTTATATTATCTCTTATCACATACGCTATTGGTAATTAAGGGATTAGAAATTGAGATTTTGACCATTTAAACCAAAACTGTCAAGCAAAAATGAAGGGACTGATAACCCAGTGGTATATATGGGATAAGTATTTGGAGAGGAAAAAGGAACAAATTAAGATGTAAAGAAATAAGGAAAGTTTCTAATGCATATAACCTTATGATTAAGGGATCTGTGCTTATCTTTTTTATAATTCAGGATTGTCCTTAAAGACATTAAAGATCATGTCCTCCCTTATATAAAATGTTATTGACAAATAACCTATCTTGCTGTGATTTTATGAATGTATGTTTTGGAAGATTGTGTATTTTTCTGTTGTTTTTTTATCATGATGTTTATGATTTTGTTTTGTATTGATAAATAAAAAAATTTACAAAAAAAAAAGAACCTGTTACTCTGGGGACTTCTTAAAAGTAATTGAAGTGTAAATGTTATGTCATAGTTATACTGGAGGGGATGAAATGTATTAGTTAACCTAGTTAAAACATAAAAAAAATGTTTGGTTGAAGAGTCTATTTAAAGAACCGCTGTGGTCAAACCTTTTCTATACAGATTTTTTAAATAACTAAACATGATTATAGGCAAAATGTTTTATAAACCAAAAAAATAAACACAAAACAATTTTGCACCTTTTTTTATTTTTCACCGTTTTTCTCCATTTTGCTTTCTTCCCTGCTTCTAAATATTAATTTCTCATTTAGGTGCGACCTTATAAAGTAATGAGATTCCTTTAATCCTGCAGAAGGCAAGTGCAGAGAAAAACGCTATATTCCCATTGTACATACCCTGTATTCAAAGTGTCCTCCAACCTCCTGAAGATGATCTGCTGCAACCAAAATGGAAGTTTCCACAGCAGCATAATTGCATAAAAAGATAATAATTTAGAGGCTTATTATTTTTTTAAATTTTAAAAACAAGATGCATATTTATAAGTTCAATTCGTTGAAATAGTCGATTGTAAATATATGACCACAATGAATCATTAATGCACTACATACGTAGTCTTAAAGTAATTGTTAAAGTGTTCACTTTAAGAAAACATTCTAAGAATTCTCAAATGTAATCTTTATTATGTAAAATACGCCGCCATTAAAATGTATTGATTGTGATATAAACCTGTGTGCCTATATGTAAAGAATCAATCATCCCAAGTTGCTAGAGAGCCTTCCAGGCAGGAGGACCCGCCGAGATCATAGGCCTGATCTCTATGCTATACCTTTGATATATGATTGTTTTGATATGATTGATCTCTTTGTATTCTTTACTATTAATAGGCTCGCAGGTTTATATCAATTTTAATGGTGGCCTATTTGACATAATAAAGATTACATTTTAGGGTTCTCATAATGTTTTATTCAAAATTAACATTTAAGTGGTGTAAGGCACTGGTATTTTCAAATTCAAATAAATAAAATAAATGTTAAAATGACCCTTTAGGTAATTTTGTTTTGTTTTACATATTTGTTGTTTTAACCAGGTTACTCATTTTATCCTCCTCAACGTACATATGGGTATGGCCTTAGCCCACAGATGTGAAAGATGGCATGAGCATGAAAAGGAAGAAAAGAGGGGGCTCCATAGATGTAAACAAAATACATATTTTATATTACATTGTGAGGGATACAAATAACCTATATTACGTAACATTATCATATTACATTGAAAAAGATAAGTAAACTAGTTGAAAAATTCATATAAAGCAAAAAAATGCTTAAAGCTTCCCTTTAAAATATTCTTTTTTCAATTGACAATGTGTTGAAAAATCAGTGAATCTATAAATATTAGTGCACAGTTTAGATAAAATGATATTAGGACAAAAATATCCTCCTCTAGTCCTCTTCTTGCTTCTGCTGACTTGAGCACACCCTCATAGCTTGGACTTTGAAGGCAAGATTTTATCTACTAAGATTTTATCTACTGGAGAATGGAAAGGAGTGAGGATTTGATAAATTATTGGAGGATTTGTAATTAGAAGCATGCAGCTTGTAACAATAACAACAAGCACTGCTCCTACAAAGATGTAAATGTCGCCCTTATACATGTAACCTTCGCTAAATTATCATGGATACCTCCTGGTTTCAGCCAAAACTCCTTTTAGTAATTAAAAAATAGCTACAGTATGTAATTTTTCCTGCTTAATTATGTTCTTAGACTCAAGACTATAGTATAGTGTATGTCTTATCATCATACAGAGCTTCATTAGCCTTCCTTTGTTTTTTATTTAAGGGGTTTGGCGTGTCTCTATTATACATTGAATGTAAGAATGTGAAAGCTTTTGTACATTTCAGTTCTTATGCAATATAAATAAACCATGAAAACATTTACTCTACAAACATGTAACAGAATCTCCATGAATCTGGTTAACTTCCAAATCCAAGCCAGGTTGTCGAGTGATTCCAATTAAATCCCAATGAATAACTATTCTTGAAAAATGCAAAGTGTGTTCAGGTTTAACATTGAGGATACACAGGACGACTTCTGATACCTTGTTTATAGTTAAACATGGCTCCTTGGTCAGTGAGTTCCAAGTAGTAGTGAGAGCCAGACAGAGCCAACACGAGTATATTCCTGTGTTGACTTACTGTATAGTTTTAGTATTACCAGTGACATGGTGAGAAAATAAGTTGCTCCCTGCTCACTGTGTAGTGTAAGATGGGTGTAGTAAGGAGGAATGAATGGGAAATCTTGGAAAAAAAGAAAGATGGTGATATAGAATATAAAATAGGAAGATAAGTGGAGGCTGAAAGAAGCAGAGAAGAAAGGATAAAAAAGGTAGAAACTAAAAACAGAAGTTGCTTCCTGCCCACTGTCCAACGTAAGGTGACGTATGAGAGGGATTAATGAATAAGGGAAACCTTGAAAAAACACTATAAAAATGAATATTTGTGGTGGAGATAAATAATATAAAATAAGATTAGTGGAGGCTGAGGGGAGCAGAGATTTTAGGATGAAAGTTAAAAAAAAATGTTTAAGAAGAAGATCAGGTTCTAGGAGACGTTACTGCCCGTCTACTGCATAATATAAGATGACGCTGGAAAAAAAGAGAAGAAATATTTATGATGGAGATTGAGGACGCAAAATAAATAAAGGAAAGAAAAGCAAATCACGGATAAGAGATCAACCTAGAAAGGGAATAGAAACAGGATTTGTAAGAGAGAAGGAAAGACGTATAAATTGGAGAATAAGTAAATACTGTAAAGAGTTGGAGGGCAAAAATGAATCAGTTGAGGTTGTATGGAGTTGAAAAGAAAGAGAAAACAAAGAAGAGTGATAAAAGGAAAATAGACTAAGCAGAAGAATAAGTTACAGGGTAAATGTATTCCTGACTATTGCAGAAGATGAGGTGCGGTATAGGGATCAGAAAGGCTGACTGACAGGTAATAATTGCAAATTATGATACTTACAATACCAATAGGAAACTTTTAATATAATTTAATTAATAATTTATTTGACATTACTTACAGGTTCTACGGAACCTCCTCTGTGTCCATTTTAATCCAAACTTTAACATCAAAGAGTAACCTAACCTAAAGTAAATTCTACTAAACTCAAACCCTAGGATTGTGTTAACTCCATCCCATATATATATAAACTAGCGTATTGCCCGTCAAAAAATGACGGCAATCAGATGTGTATGTTTGGAAAGTTGTTTAGTTATTAATATACATATGGAATAGCTAATGTTGTTTTGTGTGTACTACTGAAATATATAATACAAATTAATACATGAATATACTTTACCTTTTTATGCATTGTGTTGAAGAGCTGGCAATCTGTGTTGATGTTGCTGCAGCATTAGTGGTGTGGAGGTGCTGTGTAAGCGTGATAAACGTGTGCAGTGTAATAGTGTGAGTGCGCGAGCCAAAACCGTTAGCGCAGTTGTTTACTTCTGCATTATCGTAAAATGGCGGGTAATGTGTGGTATGCGTCTTAGCGGATTATCCGTAAGTGTTTTTCGTGATAAGAGTGCTGTAGCCTCGTTTTCATTTTGTTCGGCCGTCATTTTTTCTCTCGCTTAGCGTTTTTTTTTGTGTCTAAATTTTTTTATTTTGAGGTAAATCAAGGTGTAACTTGCTTTTTTGAGGTCGTGGATGCTCCCTCTTGCTGTCAGTAAGGTTTTTATGTATGTGCTGTGTGTATTTATTGTGTTTTGGTTTTTTTTCATGTTCGCGAGTTGTGGACGTATTTTTTTGCTACGTTTTAATGGCTCGCCTCGCTATGCGAGGCTCGCCTGCGGCGCTCATTGCCAAAGTGCTCCGTATTAACGGCTCACCTCGCTATGCGAGGCTCGCCTGCAATGAGCGCCTGTGGCTCTCACTGCCAAAGTGCTCCGTATTAACGGCTCGCCTCGCTACGTGAGGCTCGCCTGCAATGAGCGCCTGCGGCGCTCATCGCTAAGCCCGCTAAAGTACTACGGTTTAACGGCTAAACCTCGCTCATCGCTAAGCCCACTAAATTGTTCGGACCACGCAAACAGCGTGACGATGACTCGTAGCAGGACAATTATAATATGTGATATATGCTGATGATAGCCAGTAAGCTTGAAACAGCTGTACATCTAATCCATGTACAGCTGTTTCAAGCTTACTGGCTATCATCAGCATATATCACATATTATAAGATACACAGCCTGTGTTTATTCCAACCTTGGCTTTGCAATAAAGCTGTGTAATACAGCATGCATAAGCTTAAAGGAAGCCATGTTTGATAATGGCTACGGAATGAAGAGCGAGGCATTTGTGGCCATATTTGCATGTCCCAGCTCAACTTCCCAGAATGCAGTGTAATAACTGTTTTTCTCGGAACTCTGAGCTGGAAGCAGGTTTTTTAACTTGCTTTAGACATTCAAATGTGAACTTTTTGTTTACTATATATATACTAGCAAATTGCCCGTCAAAAAATGACGGCAATGAAATTGTAAGTGAGCTAATGGTGTTTGGTGTATATAATAATAAAATAAATAATAGATTAATAAAGTAATATACTTTACCTATTTTGAAGTAATATATGCAGGAAGCATTCTGTTGAAGAGCTTACCATCTGTTTTGATGTTCCTGCAGCATTAGTGGTGTGGAGCTGCTGTGTAACGTGACGAATGAGTGGAGTCTAATAGTGTACGTGCGCGAGACAAATCCGTTAGCGTAGATGTGTACTTTCTCATTGTATAAAGCTATTTTTCTAAAATGGCGGCTAATGTGTGGTATGCGGCTGTGGCTGATTTAGCGTCCTTCGTTTTCTATGTCGTGCGACTTTTTCGGAATATCCGTAGCTGTTTGTTGGTGTTTTGCGTGTTTAGGGACCATTAGCCTCGTTCTCGTTTTGTTCGGCAGCCATTTTTTCTCTCGCTTAGGTGATTTTCGGGTCTCTAAACTCCGAAATTTGTGCTTAAATCGAGGTGTAACTTCACTTGCAGAGGTCCTCGGTGCCCCCCCCCCCTTGCTGTGAGTAACCTTTTTATGTTTGTTGTTTGTATTTATTGTGTTTGTAATGTTTTTGGGGTCGCGCGAGTTGCGTCCTTGTTTTATAATCTCGTAGGTGTTTTTCGGCAAATACGTTGATGGTGTTTTGCGTCTTTAGACGGCTGTAACCTCGTTTTCTTTTTTTCGGCGGCCATTTTTTCTCTCGCTTAGAGAATTTTTCAGTGTCTAAACTGTTTTAATTTGAGTTAAATTGAGGTGTAACTTTAGTTTTCAAGGTCCTGGATGCTCCCTCTTCCTGTAAGTAAGCTTTTTATGTATCTGTTGTGTGTATTTGTTGTATTTTTCATGTTTTCATGTGCACGTGTTGCGGCCGATTTTTGCGAGGTCGTAATGGGTTGTAACGTGTCTCATATTTTCCTTGCGAGGTCCGCAGTTGCTGGCAAGGAGCGTCTTCTGCGCTCCTTGCCAGCAACTGCGGCCCTCGCTTTGCGAGCCCGCAAGCGTTAGCAACAGCTCGCATGCTCACAACTATATATGTGATATATGTGATATATATATATATATATATGGATCTGTATATATATATATATAAATATTTCTGATTTGTAACTATATTGGGGCGGGTGGGTGCGTGTGTGAGGGCACTGAGAATGTAAACAAAGAAATTAAAAAATATATATTTTGAGGGGCACTCCAGCACTCCACCCCTGATGAGCAGGGCCCCGGTGCATTGCACCAGCAGTAGATCCACCCCTGCGGCCTGTCCTGGGAGTAAAGTTGAATTGCAGCACTCAGAGCCATAATTTTTTCTCTTTAATCTGTATCCCCCCAAATTTTGGGGGGCTCCGACAACCATGCTCACCAGGGTGTGTTTTTATAAACTAAGAAGCTTGTCATTACAGCTAATGAATACACTGGCAAATGAGTATTCCACAGTCTTAATTTGCAGACATGAACTCTGAATTGAGCATTTCATTATTCCTGTAGATGCCCTATTTTCCAATGTTCAGGTAGAAACTTCCTGTATATTCAAAGTTTCCTCCAAGCCAGGAAGTAGATCAATGGAAACTGAAATGGTAGATCCCTCAGGAGCATATAAAAAGTTATAAATTAGAGGGTGTATTATTTCTTTTACATTCTAATCTACATTTCATTGCCTATTTTCAAGATTAGATTTTCAAAAGGTTTCTATTTTTTATTGTTGACCATAATCGTCCTTTGAACCTGATCCATAATATTAACACTTTCTTCTCCTCTGTTGGCTGCTTTCACAATTCTTATTTCATCCATTCGCAGAGGCTTGCAAGTTTACATAAGACATTTAGGACATTTACAATATACTGAATCGACATTTAGAGATATATAAATATATTTGTGAAGCTGCAGACCTATTATATATTCGTGACTTAAACTCCGGCCGATCAGTAACTTCTTTGCGTTAAAATAATAAAATACTAGATTAAAACAATCTGTATTTTGTAATGTTCTATTGAATAGGCTCTGTTGTGTAGGAAAGACGTGGAATATGCTAAAAGTGATTATTTATAGAAACATTTTGATATATTTTTAAAAAAAGTATTTACTTTGCGTTCTTAAGAAATCAAATTACCTGAAGACTTATCTTCATTATGTGACTTAATGTTCCTATGAAATATAGAGCATGGAAACCGACACCTACCTTATCTTATGCACACAGACAGACAATCAGATTTCTCTAAATCTACAAAGCCACAGGTATCAAGGAATCTGATTTTGTCACAAAGCATATAACGTAAGATTAAGGAACATAATGGAAAAAAATGTCTGACGCAAAGTATAATTAAGCATGAAAAAAGTCACAAAGATAGAAATAATTAGAAAAATAATTAAAAAAAAAATCTGCAGGACACAGGAGAGAGATCCATGATATATTGGTGGAAATTGTGTGTGTGAGAAGGGTTGTTTAACTTTCTGGAGAACCATTGTTGCAGTGAATGATGCAAGGGGTATGCTTCTGGGCCAGTGAGAGGTTATGGGCATTGTGTCTATTTCGAAAATATCCAATTATCTTCACTGATAGCCAAAACACACACCTCACATGTCAGATCTCAGGAATTGATGTAACAAACACAGAATGGATTCTTCAAATATTCTGATTTTTTTTTAAGTGATCCATAGCTTACACAGCTGATAATATTGTTAATTTGGTACATACTTAAGAAACAAGTGTGTTTTGTCTTAAACTGCTGTAGTTCTATAAGGGGTGGTGCCTGAAACCACCAGGCTGCTGACTTAAAGAAGGTGTGGAAAAACTAAGAGCACAAGTACATAAGAAAATGTTATCACTAAACATAATACATGTTATATCTCTGCTGGTCTCTGGACGAATCGTAATACATGTGAGAAGGTTAGATGTGTGAGAGAGGAAGGAACAGGGTTTGCAGTTATCCAATAGTGTACCAAATCTCCCTCAGCTCTACTCATTCTTTTCCCCCCTCCCTCCCTCCACCAATAGATAAGATTGAGGTTCCAAGTCAACAGGAAGTGAAAACCCCAGAGAAGATAGATCACTCAATTCACAAAAAATACGTTTTTCTCTAAAAAGGCTTTTTATGGTAATGTCTTCTGCAGCTGATAATATGGTTGGTTTGTTACATACTTAACAAATATGAAGTTTTTCCTAATAAAACAGCTAGAAAATAGCTAAAGATATATAAATATAATAATCAAAAGTATTTAAAGGACCTCTTAAAACAAACATTTTTGTTTTATCATATAAAATATATGGTTCACTTACTTTCCTAAAATCCCCACAGTAAAAGAATCTCAGCTAAAGGAACTGCCTCCTTTCTCACTGTATTCTCCTCTGCAGGCTGCCATCTTTCAGATCTGTGACTTAAGGGATTCATACTACCAGTGTAATGAAGCTACTTGTCACTGTATGTTTGCTAAGAGCATGACACAGGTAGTGTAAAGTCCCTCCCCTGGCCTAAAGTCAGAGATGGAAAAAATGGCAGCTTTCATTGTAGTAAACAGTAAGAAACAGGCAGTTTCAAAAGCTGAGAAGTAAGCTAATTGTAAATTTTACATGACCGTTACATTAAGGATAAAATTAATTAAAAAACCCACAAAATTCCTTAAGGATTTAACACATACGCACACATATAATGCACATAGAAATACAGCCAACTGTTGAGAATGGAACCTCTAAATATAGTTCCAACAGAAAAATGCTCTTATAGTATAATTATACTACAAAGTTATCATCTTTTTGCTGCAGAATGTTTTCATTCCAGTGCAGTAGGAAAAATAACCAAGCTTTATCTAAGGGTGGCCAAAGGCTGGGGCTTATTGTTTAAACTAGGGCAGCTGGGCCAGATATCCACTGTTATTTCCCAGGCTTGAAAGAATGAACAAAGAATCCAGATGTTTGGAGCTGAGTCTCAAATCAATAAACGAAAAGTACTGGCTGGAGGTCAGGACTATGCATGGAAATAGACAATATTTAAGGTAAAAATCCAGTTATTCACTGCTTTATATTATATCTCTTCTGATGGAAAAGTCTGCATATACCTATTTTGTTGTTGTTCAGTCGTTCAGTCATGTCCGATTCTCCATGACTCTATGGACCACAGCACGCCAGGTGCATCTCTCAGTCCCTGCCCCTCTGAACTCCATCAAGTTCATGTTCATTGCTTCAGTGACCTCATCTATCCATCTCCGCATATACCTACACCTGCCTATAATTATATAGTGTTTCTCATTTTGCAAGTTCAAGGCTGGAATAGAAAAAGGGCCACTGTATTTTTTTAATAAGTAACCTACTGTGTAGAACATTTACTTTCATGTAAGATAGGAATAGGATTGTGTCCTCTTCCCCTTGTTCTGACCTATTACATTGTGGCAGCCACTTCTGAGTTCAGCCACACTACAGCTCCACCAACCCAGCATCCTTTTACCTCCACTGTTCCTGGTGGAAGTATATGACCATGGGCATGATCTGATAAGATTCAAAAATACAATGTCCCTTAATTTTAGAGTGATTTCTCCAGGTCCAATGCCTATTTAAACTTCCTACCTAATATCAATCCTTTCCAGCTGAGTTCTATTTTAGAGTATTGTGCCAGTTGTTTGAGTGCCATCTCATTGTGCCAGATGTTTTTGAGTGCTAATTGTGCCATATTGCTGTGCTAGCACATTCATGACTTGGTGCTTTTGAACCCTTGCTTGTTTGACCACACCAAAACACAATTTTCCCTTCACCCTGCAAACCCAACCTCGTCTTGCCTCACATGAGTCTGTCTGATCATTTGAACACAGCCACAATGGTCCTAAACTCCAGGTGCAAACAGATTCATGGACCCACATGGTCTTTATACTCTAAATCAACCCTCTACAACAATTTGTAAAATATAGGAGGACCTACAGCCTAAAGATGGTGAAAAAGCCATTAATATCAATATACAAATATATTTTTTATTTAAATCACAATTCATTGAAAATGTGTATACACTACTCTACTCAAGTTATAAGAGCTGGTCTTACAGAAGCGTTTTACTCCTGACCATTTACTTCACCGTCATGTGCATCTATATTAAAAAGAAAGGTTGTGACACATGGTGCTTCAGCACAATAGGTATTTCCATGCTCAATATTAGGTAAGTTTATCTTTTTGGCTGGATACGACTCTGTACCCTCGTTATTAGGGTGGCACTCTAGTAACATTCAATAGCAAATACATAGTTTAGAGTTTTCCCACTTGGCAGGAAGAGATTTCTGGAGAACATCATGTGTTTCTATTTTTATTTTGGTCTATAATAAGAACGCAGCAATTTGATTCTGATTAGCGCTTTCTATTTACATGGATACTGCAAATGTTTACATATTTTAAGCAGGTCATTGGCATAAATAATGCATGTAGGAATGGTAGTTGATCTCATGATGAAGATACATATATTTTGTTAATGTAAGAACCTACCAAAACACTGACCACACAATTTCATAAGTTTTAACTGTTAATTATTTTTAATGCATCTCTGTTTTTTGGTAAAACTTTGCTTGTTTGTGATGTAGGTGACAAACTAACAACAATGATAAAATATTTTTTTAGAAAAAATAATAATTAATTTTAGTAGATTCTGCTAAGGAGCTACTATGACAATATTCCTTACTAATGGAATGAGTAAACAGTAAAAGCTAATACAGTGATGTAACAAACCCGTCCATATCTGAATAGATGAATAATTAGTTGAACATACGTTTTCAAGCTCCATGCGAACAGGAAGTGTTGTAGAATTCGAACATGGAAGCAATCCTACTCAAGTCTGCTAAAATTAGGATTTTTCTCTAAAAATGATTTTATGCTCATGGCTTACATACAGTATCTGACAAAAGTGAGTACACCCCTGACATTTTTGTAAATATTTAATTATAGCTTTTCATGTGACAACACTGAAGAAATGACAATCTGCTACAATGTAAAGTAGTACGTGTACAGCCTGTATAACAGTGTAAATTTGCTGTCCGCTCAAAATAACACAACACACTGCCATTAATGTCTAAACCATTGGCAACAAAAGTGAGTACACCCCTAAGTGGAAATGTCCAAATTGGGCCCAAAGCATCAATATTTTGTGTGGCCCCCATTATTTTCCAGCACTGCCTTAACCCTCATGGGCATGGAGTTCACCAGAGCTTCACAGGTTGCCACTGGAGTCCTCTTCCAGTCCTCCATAATGACATCATGGAGCTGGTAGATGTTAGAGAACTTGCACTCCCCCACCTTCTGTTTGAGGATGCCCCACAGATGCTCAATAGGGTTTAGGGGTGACATGCTAGTCCAGTCCATCACCTTTACCTTCAGCTACTTTAGCAAGGCAGTGGTCATCTTGGAGGTTTGTTTGGGGTCATTATCATGTTGGAATACTGCCCTGCGAAGGGAGGGGATCATGCTCTGCTTCAGTATGTCAGTGCTGCCGGCACTGGGGAGCCACAGTTCATTGTGGGAACCATGAATGCCAACATGTACTGTGAAACAGAAGCAGAGCATGATCCCCTCCCTTCGGAGACTGGGCCGCAGGGCAGTATTCCAACATAACGACCCCAAACACACCTCCAAATGACCACTGCCTTGCTAAAGAAGCTGAAAGTAAAGGTGATGGACTGGCCAAGCATGTCACCAGACCTAAACCCTATTGAGCATCTGTGGGTCATCCTCAAATGGCAGGTGGGGGAGTACAAGGTCTCTAACATCCAGCAGCTCTGAGATGTCATCATGGAGGAGTGGAAGGGGACTCCAGTGGCAACCTGTGAATCTTTGGTGAACTCAATGCCCATGAGGGTTAAGGCAGTGCTGGAAAATAATGGTACCCACAGAAAATATTGACTTTTTGTGCTCACTTTTGTTGCCAATGGTTTAGACATTAATGGCTGTGTGTTGTGTTATTTTGAGGGGACACCTAATTTACACTGTTATACAGGCTGTACACTTACTACTTTACATTGTAGCAGAGTGTCATTTCTTCAGTGTTGTCACATGAAAATATATAATAAAATATTTACAAAAATGTTATCTATCCAGTCAAGCTTATCAACTTTTGGGACTATCTGAGGCCAGAGAGAGAGAATGCCTGAGTGGCCATATATCCATATAAATTCCTACAGAAACCTTGGGTTACCCCTTTGTTGTCACACTAAAAATCGTATCCTTGTTAGTTACCAGTACAATAACATTATTACAGTGCCTAAAACATCATATAGTAACCCCAACATTCATTATTGTGGTCCACATTACACTACTACACTACTGGTATTAGCAAAAAGTCAGTCATGACATACATATATCACTGGAATGTTTTTACCCAAATTACAATGGTCCTTTAACTGGCAGAGGACTATTTCTTCAAATATTGACCTTTAAACTAGACAAGTTCCTTAAAGTTTATATGCAATCTAAATCCTTCTTTAAATGTGCTTACTCATGTAAAAGCAACATATATTTAGACAGAATTATCCATTTACAGTAAACTTTGTTGGCGAGATAGAGATTGTGATATATTCATGGTCCCTACAAATTGTCAGCACTGGTGGTATGTTATTGCTGTACCAAAAATCCCAGTTAATTGCCTGTAAAAATATTTTAATAAAATGATTTTCCTATACCAAATGCGTAACATAATTTATCAATAGTTCCCATACAACTGGAATGCATCCAATGTGTTGTTTTTTAAATGTTATCCTCGGCCCCAGAGAGAAATGTTTGCATAACAACCTTCAAGTAAAAAATGACGCAAACCAGACAAGATTCATTTGGTTACTTCTATGAATTGATGTGAACAAGCTGATATGCAAAAGTGCTATATGCAGTATATTTATATTAGAAAGTATGCTAAGTACTTGCTTACAATGGCTTGCCTTGTGTGTGCAATATAATCCGTTGAATTTTCTTCTTGTTGACCTGCATCGACCTACCTTGGAAATGAGAAGAACATTGATAAAGAAAATATTTCAGTGAAGTTGGGACATGTTCTTTCAATAACTCTTTTATACATGAGTCAGTGCTATGATTCAACTCATGGTTTGAATAAAAAAAACATACACTTTACAAATCTGTAGGTGGAGTCTACAATATACAGCATGTCCTAAGGAGTTGGATGAGGAAAATATTTATTCTTTGCAGAATTTGTATAAAAATAGAAATGTTCTGTCATCCATCTATCTTGTCATAATCAGAGGACTGCAAAGAGTAATGAAAAATGGGTTATAGTGAAAAAATGACTGGCTTACTACTACAGGTCTCATGATATGTTAGCATAGAAAGATAAAAGCCATCCTCAGTATATCTACATGTCCCAAACAGGTCAGGACAGATTACGAAGTTTACAATGTTTCCACTGCAGCTAAGGATTCTGGGCAGTTACATACAAATGTCCCTCTAGCTCACTTAACAGGAGATCCATGTCAGTGTATATGTGCTGCTCTCAGACAGACGTAGAACATAGCCTCAAAGTCAGGGTTCTCCATTCTTTTGTCATGTGCTAATATTGTATCTTATTTTGTGCTTAATTTCCAGAATATTGCTACAAAAAAAATACAAAATATTAGGGTAAAATTCAAATATCCATACCCTCTAAGTATAAGCATACATATATATATATAAGTTTTTTACCTTGTTATTACCTTTGCAGCATTTTTTGTATTGCTAGATGTAAGCTCTGAAACAGTTAAGTATGCATTTTCCTAAATCAGTTTTACTGGGAAAAAAAATGTTATTTAAGTGAAGGTTGAGATAGAATGTTTACTGCGCATGAAGGTGCACAATGATGTAAGCATACAGTAAGCATACAGCATGCATGCTTTTAATGCATGCTCTTATATGTGTTTGCCTTTGAATTGGCTTACAAATATAAATAATCTTGTATTGGCCCTCAAAGAAGGTGTGAAAGGAATATACTATTTTCTGTATGTGGAACTACCATAAAAGTTTATAATTTGTATATTTTTGTTGTCAGCAGCAGATATTGTGAATGCTATTCTGTTGCTGACTCACGCATGTCCAAAAAAGTGAAGAAAATCAGAGGCCTCTGGGTTTGGAGAAGAATGTCGGTTTGTGGATATGTTTTTCTTCTACATTTGACAAGCCAGCCAGGAGTTGCACTAATCATCCATAAATAACACCCTGAGCTCCAGGAATTTGTGGGGAAGACGCTCCCAACTGATCATGGCTAAAATTAGAGGTGAGCAGAGCCACCTTGGTGATAATCGGTGTCTAGGATTGCTTGTCATGCGTACCTCCTGGGGGAGCCAGGAACTTGTAGGAGTGATGGACGGAGTTGCAGCAAAATTACCCCACCCAGACTGACCTCTACCCAGAACCTGGTATAATTGTATTTATTTGTTTGTTGTTGATAACCTAAAATGCTGATTAGTGATATTAAGCGAAATAAGATGTAGAATAGATTAAGATAGGTTATACTTTAAAGGTGTTAATTACTGAGACTGAGATTAAGAGATATTAAGAGATATTTTTTTTCCTGATGAGGTGTTATTTTAAGAAGCGCTGTAGATATAGATTAACAGAGGTGTACCTTACCTAGAAAAGGCAGAAAGATTTACCTTACTTAAAAAAGGCAGAATAGGTGTACCTTACCTTTAAAAGGCAGATTTGTCTAGACTGATTCCAATGTGATAGATGAAGGCGAGAGTGCAGATGTGCTAACCTTGCATGATGTTGCTGTGAAATAATGGCTGTTGGTATAGAATTGTGAATGAATTTGGGCCCATGTATGTGTTGTGAGAACTGAGTGTGAGTGCCATGTGCAGAGAGGTGTGAGAAATTGAGAAACAAGGGTTGTGCCTCTGTTCCGTACGTTTTTTAGAGTGTGCTTATATTTGCAGTATTCTGGAAGTGTGTGAGGTGAAATAAGAATTGTGTGTGGGCACATGCTGTGTGTTCTAAGCTGGTTGTTTTATTTGTTGTTCTATTGCTAAGAACATGCTATTGTTGTGTTCTGCTAAAATTGTTGCATGTTGCTTTAAGAATTACTGACAGCTTTGCAGTAGAGTGAGAGACAGCACAGCTCTGATCCCCCTGCGCACTGCTGCCCCGCCTGCTGTTTGTAAGTTGGAAGTTTTACTTTTTGATTCTTATTTAATTGCTGTCCGCAGTTTGCTTTGTTTTTTTTGTTGTTTTTTTTGTTGAAAGAAGAGAGCTAAGTAAGCTGTATTTTTGTTGAAGTTAGTCTTCTGATAAGCCCATATTTCTAAGCTTACAAAGGTGTGCATATTTTTGTAGTGAAAGCATTTAGTTTTTTCTTTTTTTTTTTTCTTTTTTTTCTTTTTGCATAAGAGTATTGTGATCTTTCTTCCCAGAGCAGCCATGCTGCAGAGTATTTATACACAAACGTTGATTATTGTTTTTTTTTTATATGAGTTGCTTGGTTAGTGTAAATTTATGGTAGGGTTTCATAAGCTGTTTGGTATATTATTGGACGCATCTTTTTATTGTGTTGTAACCTGCTGGTAGTTTTTGTCTGTAAAATTATTGCAATGGCTTCAACTTGAAGATGGTGTGTTTTTTTGTTTTTTAAAGTGTTATTTTTCTTCTCCAAAATGTGAATGTTATCTGTTCTAAGTTTGCTTTTTTGTCCATATTCTGTTTTATTTTAGAAAAGATTGCTTTATTTACCTGGTAGAGTATGCACTGCTTTCTATGACAGGTGCGGAGACATTCAGTGAGGGAGACATGTAAGGCAGATTCTAGCCTCCACCATTGGAAATTGGCACAGCGCTCAGAATTTAGCTCATGAGATTTATTTTTTATTTTTTGTAAACTGGTTTGTAAATGTTAGGGAAGAGAAGAACTAACTGTTATGTCTTTTGTTTATGGAATGTTGTTTTTGAACTTTTAGGTGATTTTTGTACGTGATTGAATGTTTGTGGAGAGGATTATCTCTGGTTAGAGGAGTGTGTTAGTTTGGAAATATTGTAGGTAGACACGGGACTTGGAAAGAAAGGATAATTCCTTTGTAAAGTTAGTTCCTTAGAAGAATTTAGCAAGTGATATGAATGTGTCTGGTGTGCAAAATTGATTAAATGTGAGATCATAAAAGATTGTTTTTGAAATTAATTGCAAAGAGTAATTAATGGAAACAGAAACAGGCAGCCCTCCATTATAGTTCATTTTCAGTTGTTATATTATTTTTGTGTGCTGTATAGCTGGCAGAAAACTGACAGAGAGAGCATTGATTAGATTACAGTAATGTTAAAGTTAGATTTTTGGGTAGGTCCATATTTGTAAATTTCAAAGAGATAGGAATAGGTCTTTATAGTAGCTAGATTTTAGTTCCCTACATCTGAAGGTTGTATTTCATGTATAAGCTACTTAGTTAGGGTGAGAATGCCATTACGATTAGTTTTGTAAACTTTGTGTTTTGCTATGTATGTTTTTCCTGCTCCGTCATTTTAAATCCAGCTGGTAAAAAATGTTGTGAAAATTCTGAGAATATCCAATTTTTAGAGTTAAAGATTTTATTGTGTTACATTTTGTTTTTACAGTACGAGTGCATATGTATTATTGTGTTATTGTGTATTTTGTGTTGTTTTGACTTAATGTGTCTTGTGTTCTATGAAGTTGTGATTAAAACTGTTAATAGTGATATATTTGTGTTTAAAGTTAGTATGAGGTTTGAGCGGCAGCCCAGACCACCTTGAATGATATCCGTAACAAGTTTATACTGATAAGATAAAGTATGTTTAGTTTTATATTCTGTGGAACTAACTAATAGAAATTGTTTGTTTTGTCATGTTTCAGAAATAATTTAGAAAAGAAGGTTTTTCTGATTTAATGATGTTTTTTTGTACTATAGCGTGTTTGCCCAAGTGCCGTTATACCCTCCCTTCCCCAGAAGGTTTTTCAACCCCCCTTATATCCTTAAAGGTATAGAGCAGGCAGAGAAAGCTGTCCCTGTCAAAATAAAAGAATGTATTATTACGAGTTACTTATATAGATCAGATCGCTGTTATTGTCTACTATGCCCACCTAATAAGAAGTATTCCTTATTACCTACTATTAGAGAGAGTACCCTACCCTGTTGTGGTCCCAGGTGTTTTGCACCTGCTGCACCAGCTGTAGCTCCACCACTGCTGCAAGAGTAATAATGATTATCTGTCTTGTCTGAATCATGTGTTCATGTTGTTTATCAGCATATATTATGCCGGTATGACATTTCTATGTAGAGATTATGTTTCCCAGTGGAGAAAGGGGGGTCTTGTTTGGAGTATTGTGGAGTTCATTATGGTTGGAGATGTCCATGTGTGTCCCTGTGTGTGGATGTTTTCTTTCTGTATGATCGAGTATTGGGGTTGAGTGAGTGAGCATGGAGTGGAAAGTGGCATGAGAGTGTTGTTATCTGATGGGAATATTTTCCTTGTACATGATGCCATGCTTGTGATATTTTTCTCCATCTCTGTGTTTGTTTTGCTGGCTTTCTATTTGATTGTTCAGGGGGGAGCTGTCTATGTGCAGGGATGTCATGTATGTTCTGATTGTGAGCTGTCTATGTGCTGGGATGTCATGTACGTCCTAAATGTGATGTGGTTTATGATGCTCTGAGGGGAGGTTTGCTATTTCTCCTGAAATAATATATTGAATATTGGTGTTCATATAGGAAACCAATGTCCAGATTGTATTAATTTCTTTTTAAGTATACAACCTGTTACAGGATGTGACGAAGTGCCCTTCGCCACTTTGTCTTGGAGAGGACTGTTTGCCAGCCTCCTGCCCTGCGACTATGGCCCTGGGACATATTGCCCTTTAAACACAGTATTCGGCCATACCAGAGTGTATGTCACTCATTCTGGCCCTTTACATACAGGGGGGTCATTCGGTACTTGCCCTGTTTGAACCATGATACCACAGATAGATATGCCATGGAGCCCATTCATATGATGAAAGACTATGGGAAAGACTTTAGCTCCATGGCAATTGAGCTGTGTGAAGATGATCTGAGCGCTATTCGGTAGTTTTGTGCGCTCAGATCCCAGCTGTAACGGAACCCATCACTGTTTTACCCTGTTTATGGTTATTTATTCTTGGTTAAAATATGATCCTAGTAATATACGGTATGTATGTTGGTTTATGCTCTGCAGAATATTGGCCCCAGGCTAGTGCAGACCTTGGCAGGAGAGATAATCCTGTTACAGATAAGGGAGTCGATTATATAAAGTGTTTTCATTCTCAGATAAGAATAAAGAAGGCTGATTTAATCATTGTCTGATTATATCAAGTTGCCTCAGGGAGGGGTGACCACACCTATTGTCCTATATGTGTATTGTGTGGGGGAAATGTGAAATGTCTGTGTGTTATGTGAAAAACATACTTTTACTAACTTTTGAACCCCTGGTCTGATTCATGCCATTTTTTAATATGTTGTTCCCCTGGGTGAGAGCTATTGAACGGTGCTGGACTTAAAGGTGTACCCCCTGTTTTTGGGGTACATCCAGAATGTGGTTAAAATTGTGTCTGTTTTAATTGTGTTACCTGTTATCTGAGGGGAGGAGACGTGGGGGTTGAACCATGTATATAATTGGCTGTTGTGATAATTATGTGGGTGTAGCCCTTCAGAGGGCACTATTGCATAAAAGGAGATCCCCTGTCATTAAAGTGATAGTTCTACTTGACCCTTCAAAATGTAGTCTCATCTCGTTCTTGGAGGGGGTTGGTCTATCATACTGGGGATTGCTATGCTTTTGCATACTCCCTTGAGCTGTAACTACTGAACGCTTGTTCCTGATGTGTCCTCCTTGGAGGAGAGGTCTTCCCCACACGGTCCTGGATGCTGGAGATTCATACAGGGTGGAAGGAAGACGGCGCGGCTCCAGCTAAACTGCGGCGGTTGTGGAGTCTGTGGTGGTTGAGGTGTCCAGTGCGGTGCTTGTAGGCCTCAACGCAAACTAGGATGCGTCTATCAACGGAGGTATCCGGTCGGGGTACCAGTAGATCCGTTACACAGGATAAATCAAGTACTGTTTTATAGAGACATGATTTAGTAGTATGTAAACTGTTATAATGATGATTTTTGCTGCTTTAGCAGGAGTAGAAACTAATTGTTGCTTATGTATTTTATATGTTTATTAGCCTTTGCGTGATTTACATTTTGATTTAATTAATTTTAGTTTATACGACCCCTTGTTTATTACAGAGTTATGTATATGTTAAATTTATTTCAGAGTTAGGGAAAATCTTAGGGTCGGTGTTTATGATGAGAGGATGTCTGGATGAAAGATGTATGGAAGTTTCTTGTATGACAGATCTTGAATGTTTGAATTTTTATTTTTGTTTTTATTTTTTTCACACTTGCCTACCAAAGAAGAAGATGACAGCGAGTGCATGCCTGTAAAGAAAAATAAAAGACAAAGAGAGTAACAGTGACAAGCGTGCCCTGATATATGATGAAAGAAAGTCTCTACTAAGTACCTATCCTGATGACAACAGATAATAATAACAGATGAAGAACCAGATTCAGAGTTTGCTGACTAAAAGACAAAGCCCAGATAGAAATCTTGTCTGCACCCAAGAAAAAGGGGAAAGGCCAAACTCTTGTTCATCGACATGACTATGCCAGCAGATACATGTATTAGTGCAAAGAGAAAATATATCAAGATCTGTGAGAAAGTCACATACTCCCTGTCCTGTGCCTGAATATCTGCACATGGTGGTCTATTGCTTTGACCAGAGGATCTCTCTATCCAGAAACAAGTTATCCTCCTGTTTATCATTTATTGTATGGACAAAGAGGGGCCTGGCTAAGTGTGATATCTAAGACTGGGTTTGTATGAAGTTTGTCTGAGCATATGTTTTCATTGTTTTGTTATTTTTTACTAGGCCTGCCTTTCTTTTTACTGTCCCTTGGCTTCTAACACTTCTGCACCTTGTTCGATCAATCTGCTAGGATCTAGTATGTACTAACATCTGATAAGGAAGAGCAATTAGGGAAAGAAGAAGTGATCATGTATAAACTCTGGGTTGTTAGTAATATCAGTGTGAAATGTATTGGTTATTGAATTACATATATACACTAAATGCCTACTGTGAATAAGTATAAAAGGAAATTGGTTCTATGGCCTAGTTATTGGTAATTGGTTTGGTGATGTTTTGTGAGAATTAAGTGAGGCTTTTTGTCTGCATTAACCATTGTTTTTTTATTGAATACCAGGACTTTTATATCCATTACACCACAATCTGGACTATTTCATGGTAACATATAACAGCATATGTGGATGTTTTCCTCCATCCCATTGAACTCTTTCCTTGTTATATGGACTTGGTAAAACAGGTGCTCACTTATTTATATCTGGATTTATTTTTGGACTTATCTTTATCTGGACTTATTGTTTTTTTCATCAGGATTAGATTTTTCTTCTTGTTTGTGCTTTATAATCACTGGTTGTAAAGCTTTCATTCAACAAACTTTTCACATCTGGTTTGTGAACTTGTGTTAAGGACTATTATTGAGAGACTTTTCAATTTTTGCACATATTATAATTGCTTTTTAAATTGTATTGTGTTTTGATTTTTGCTATGTATAACTGAGATTTTCTTTTGCAATGCTCTTGTTGGGAAGGTATTAATGTAAAAGGTGCAAAGGACTCAGTGAGATGTTCTGGGAAACTCATCTGTACTGGATCCTTTAGGGGCCTTGAGTCTCTTTAGGAGTCAGTCTGAAGATCTTGCCTCTATTTTATCAGTTTTATTGATTTTTTAAAATATATTTTTTCTTGTAATTTTTGAAATGTACATTAATATTGCACCTTGTCATATTTGTATTTTTCCTTTGATGACACTTTTCATTGTCATGGGGGGGGGTTAGGGTAAAATACAAATATCCATAACATCTATTATACTTTGTTATAAACCTTGTAGCACTTTTTTTATTACTAGATGTAAGCTCTGAAACAGTTAAAAATGCATTTTCCTAAATCAGAAGTTTACTTGAAGACAATTGAAGTCAAAACAAAATGTTGTCTAAGTGAAGGGGTTGAAATAGAATGTTTACTGCGCATGAAGGTGCACAATGATGTAAGCATACAGTAAGGATACAACATGCATGCTTTTGATGCTTGCTTTAGTATGTGTTCGCCTTTTAATTGGCTTACAAATATAAATAATCTTTTATTTGCCTAAAAGAAGGTGTGATGGAACATACTATTTTCTGTATGTGAAACTACTATAAACGTTTATGATTTGTATATTTTTGTTGTCAGCAGCAGACATTGTGAATGCTATTCTGTTGCTGATCCACTCGTGTCCAAATAAAGTGAAGAAAATCCGAGGCCTCTGTGTTATGGTATCATGACTGGGTTTTGTAGTAGAAATGTCATGTGCTAATATTGTCTCTTGTTTTGTGCTTAATTTCCAGAATAGTGCTACAGAAAATGGCCCATATTTAATTGTCCAAATCGCAATTACATGAGTCCGTAATGGAGCCTGTAAATGTTATTGATATTTAATTGGCTACATTTAGCTTCTCGCATTCCAGGTACAGGTTTAAAATTCCTGCGGTTGTCAAAATCGTAACTCTGTCCTATCTCCTCCTTTGATGGACAACAATAATAATAATAATTATAATAATAGCTTTGGATTAGGAATGACAGAAACTCGCTCACAGATACTGGCACTGTACTCCAACCCAAGCCTATGTTTTCAAGGCTAGCTGACAGCGGTGCATATGAAGATCTCAGTGGATCCAATGATAAGTGTAGTGTAGGCATACAAAACATTTCAAGCTTCATTTACATTTGCTCAGGATCCTTAAAGGCAGTGGAAATATTGTTTACCGAATAATGGACTCCAGATGTGCTTGAATATGTAGATGTACTTTGAATGGCTCTTTCCATACTGTATGTCATCAATCATCTTTCTACTCACCAAAACATACTTTGTGGCTTGTCTCAAAATTTTACCAAGAATAGTTAAATCAACATGTAAAATGTATATTTTGCCACATAGCATTTTGAAATAATACAGCATTATCAAGCAATTTTGATATTTGGAATCTCATACCCAACCTATGGATGTCTCTTTAAAATGTTACCCTGTCTGATACTTTTCCCGACTTTCCCTATTCATCTTGTATTGTTTTTTGTTCATATTTTTCCATTGTTCCTCCCTATCTGCAGCAATGTTGCTGCCCTATAGTTTGGTAGAGAGCCCAGACTACTGTGTTGGTCTATGCATTTTCAACACTAAGTGGATGGGACATATTCTCATCCGCCCATTCTATTTGTACACGGATATTGTATTTACCGTAATCAGGGATGTATTCATGCATATGGAAGCAGCACCATCACTAGTGAAGAGGTCACAGCAAAAGCTGCGTCCTGTCTGTAGCAAAACATAAAATCAAGCTAGGTGGATTGAGAGAAAAGTCAGGAAAAAACAAACAAATAAAAAACAAAATGGGGTGAGTAAAGAACGAAAGAGCAATAGAGCAGGGGTGGGCAACTCAGTTGCCAATCACCACATGTGGCTAATAGGTCATGAAAGTATTGCTGATTTGGGCAAAGCTTGGATTGAAATAAGAACAGAAGAACAACTGAAGAGCTCATGCAGTTCTCACATTTTTCTAATTTTTAAACACAGAATTTTGGTGCATATCATAAAATCTTGTAAGATCAACAAGACCTGTACCAAGGGGCAAGGTTTATAATTCAGTCCCAAACATATGCAATGAACCAGGGACTTAACAAAAGGCAGAGGTAGTCTAGTGGATCTTCTCCAAGGTGCCAGGCCCAGAGGAATTGAGTACGCTCATCCACAGAAACTGCACCATTCTTTCCAAAGATAAAATGGAGGACAATTTACACAGGACTGGATGCTCCAAATGCCACACAGACCCAGCACCCATATTCACACTAAAATTCAGAAGGCAATCACTAAGGTTAGCAAAGTGTTCACATTTTGCATGTTTTGAATATAACAGTGGGTCATGTTTTATATTTGATTGAGCAAATCTAATTTAACCATAGTTGCATGGTGTGGCTAATTTCCCTTTTCAGGAGTCACACGTGTTACATTGCCAAATAGCTTGCTCTCCCCTGGGAGGGACTGCAAATGGATTTTTAAAGCAAGAAAGGGTTGCAAGAAGAGTAATAAAGGAAGATGTTGAGACAAAAGATAAAAGAAAATGTTGGAGATAAAGATAGGGGAAGTAAAAAGAGGCAGTTGCAAAATATTATTTGATGGGTAAATCTTTAGGTTTTAGTTAATATAAATCCCTTACAATGTCATATATCGGAGATCTATATAGCACTGCGAGCATACAACAGATGAGGGTGTAGACAGCTACATTTAATTAGATTAGAAATATTGAAAAAGACACTTTCAACTCCAAATCTTGTGTGATAGATAGATTTTGTAAAAAATATACCCAAAAAAAAATATTAAAAAAAATACCAGAGCTTGAAGACGTGGATGTATAGAAATATTTTATTCGTAAAATGCAAAAGTTCAAATTTCCAAAGGCCTACCCTTTGGGTGGAAAAAAATCTTATGTTATCGACATAAAATCACGTATGGTGCAATTGTTGGCACTATTAGAAAAAAATGTGTGTACAATCCAAAGTGTACAAATCAAAAGCGTTTTAACATTTTTGTACGGCTTCTTCATTGATAACGATGCCCTGGAATAGATTCCTCAACCTGGGTATTGGCGAAACTGGTTTGATTTGTACACATTTGAATTGTACACACATTTTTTCGAATAGTGCTAATGATAGCACCATATGTGATTTTATGTCGAGAGCATAAGGTTTTTTTCCACACAAAGGGTGGGCCTTTTTTGAAATTTTAACTTTTGCATTTTACGAACAAAACATTTCTATACATCCACGTCTCTCCAAGCACTGGTATATTTTTGTATATTTTTTTACTTATTGGAGGACCAGCTACACCATTAATTAGAGGCTCTCATTTTTTATTTCTCCTATACCAACTCCATATTTAGCAAGACGGAAAAACGACAGACGCACAAAGAAGCAACTTACCAATTGGACACTGTTCCATGGTCTTGTACTCTTATAATACTACACATACATTAGAGTCTACATTAGCAAACATATTGCTCCATTTGAGGTGTCCACCTGTCCCTCATTTATTTATTTTCACCAGGAGAATGTGCCCTTTTGCCACTCCATAACCACAGCACAGACAGGTACTTGGCTTTTTCATTTGAATGTTCCAAAGAAAGAAAGAGGGTCAAACTTGAATTTGTCCTTGAATGTTTTTTTGAAAGAGGAACAAGTCAATTCTCCTTTATTTTGTCAGTTTTATTCTTCTATGTACAGCTGTGCAACCTCTAATTGAAACCTTATATTTGTGCAAGGTTTGGAATAGGAGATTGCATGAGTCCAAGATAAAAATATTGTAAATTGGTGTTGGTATAAGAATATAAATTCAAACAAAAAAAGTCCAGTATTTCTTATTTTTGTAAATAATTAAAAATGCTTTTACATAACTGAGTTATTGCGGTTCCGTAAGATATATTATTGCATGGTAAACTCTCCTCTTCAGTAAAGTTTTGTTCACAGTAAATTATATTTATTATGTTGTTATAGACTTGAACTGCAGATCCATTACACCCATGCCGAATGGTTATTTCCATGAGAAATGTCTGTACTTTTTCAGCTCTGTTGAATTGTGGATAAATGCACTCAATGGTCCAGAGTTTGTATTTACTACGTAGTCAGCAAGATTTTATAGTGAACAAATCTAATTACTATTGATATTTCTTGACTAGTCTTCAGTAGTTCTAAATTACCAGAAATCTTTGATTTAAGGCATTCATTAGAAAAATCGTTTATTGTATAAAAGTTACCATAGATATGGAATAGGTGAAATTCCTGAAGACTTAACAGGCAACTTGCACATCAATGGAAGATTAATTATGTCAAAATGATTGGCTTTTGGAAGTTATTGAGGAGAGAGAAAGACATCATTAGAAGAAAAACTAATTAACATTTTCTCAGTGGCACCATTGGCGTTCTAAGCTGTGACAATTACATTTATTTTTCAGTGATCAGTAGTTCACATTACCAAACATACAGAGGTGGTCATGTAGCAATAAAAGACTAATGCCATAACCTTCATGTGCATAACTATTCACCCCCGTAAAGTCAATACTTTGTAGAGCCACCTTTTGCGGAAATCACAGCTCCAAGTCGCTTTGGATAAGTCTCTATGAGCTTGCCACATCTTACCACTGGGATTGTTGTGCATTTCTCCTTGAAAACTGCTCCAGCTCCTTCAAGTTGGATGGTTTGTACTTGTGAACAGCAATCTTTAAGTCTGACCACAAATGTTCTATTGATTTGAGGTCTGGGCTTTGACTAGGCCATTCCAACACATTTACATGTTTCCCCTTAACCCGCCTGGCTGTATGATTATTTCAGTATTTCGAATGTTAAAGCGGTACATTCTAAAATACGCCCATAATCATGCCGCCCTTAGACACCATTACTCCACCTGCCTTTCACCTTCTCCTCCTTCTCCTCCTCTATTTCCCCCCTCTCCCCCGTTATCTGCCCGCCTTCATTTCCCCCCTTATCCGCCCCCCTTTATCCTCCTCATTCTCTCCCCTATCCTCCTCAACTCCCCCCTCATCCTCCTCGCCCCCTCATCCTCCTCCCCCCACATCCTCCTTTCCCCCCTCATCCTCCTCCTTTCTCCCCTCATCTTCGTCTTCCCCCTCATCCTCCCCCTTTCTCCCCTCATCCTCCTCTTCCCCCTCATCCTCTTCTTCCCCCTCATCCTCCTCCTTTCCCACCCCATCCTCCTCTTCCCCTTCATCCTTCTCTCCCCCGCCCCTCATCCTCCTCTTCTCCCCTCATCCTCCTCTTGTCCGGCCTGAAGGTGAACCTCCGTCCTAGCCTCAAATCACGCACAGAGTGGTACAGGTTTTGCTCAAGAATATCCCTGTATTTAGCACCATCCATACTTCCCTCAACTCTGACCAGTTTCCCAGTCCCGGCTGCTGAAAATGGTGGGACGGGATGGTGTTCTTTGGGTGATGTGATGTGTTGGGTTTGCGCCAGACATAGCGTTTTCTTTGATGTCCGAAAAGTTCAATTTTAGTCTCAACAGACCAGCACACCTTCCTCCACTCAAAACGTGCCATTTAGTTTTTTGCTGAAAGTAATGGCTTTCTTCTGGCCACTCTGCCATAAAGCCCAACTCTATGGAGCAAACAGCTTATTGTCGTCCTATGTACAGATACTCCAGTCTCTGCTGTGGAACTCTGCAGCTCCTCCAGGGCTACCTTAGGTCTCTGTGCTGTCTCTCTGATTAATGCCCTCCTTGCCCGGTCCGTGAGTTTTGGTGGGCAGCCGTCTCTTAGCAGGTTTGCTGTTGTGTTATGTTCTTTCCATTTGGTTATGATAGATTTAATGGTGCTCCTGGGGATCATCAAAGATTTGGATATTTTTTTATACCCTAACTCTGACTTGTACTTCTCAACAACATTGTCCCTTACTTGTTTGGAGAGTTCCTTGGTCTTCATGGCAGTGTTTGGTTAGTGGTGCCTCTTGCTTAGGTGTTGCAGCCTCTGTGGCCTTTGAAAAAAGGTGTGTATATGTAATGACAGATCATGTGACACTTAGATTGCACACAGGTGGACATCATTTCACTAATTATGTGACTTCTGAAGGTAATTGGTTGCACCAGAGCTTTTTATGGGCTTCATAACAAAGGGGGTAAATACATACGCACATGCCAATTTTCTGTTTTCTATTTCTAAAAAGTAGTTTTATGTATATATTTTTCTCATTTCACTTCACCAACTCAGGCTATTGTGTTCTGATCCATCACATAAAATTCAGATTAACAAAACATTAAATTTAAGGCTGTAATGTAACAAAATAGGTAAAAAGTCAAGGGGGGTGAATACTTTTGCAAGGCACTGTATATATACACATATATATATATATATATATATATATATATATATATATATATATATATGTGTTGTATGTATGTGTGTCTATAATGTACACATATTTTGCATTTAAATGCCGCAATTGGCTCATATTACGGACTAGTGTGGACTCCATAGGCTAATTTCAGTTGAGCTTTCGGGCGATCCGGTAGCCCATAAGTGAGGTGGCACATTCATTTGCTATTCAATTGGTGTCTTTTTGCAAACTCCAAACTGCTTCCAAGTTACAGCCTTGAAAAAATGTTGACGGTTAAACTTGTAACTTACAGCCTCCGGAAGTTATTATGTTTCATATGCAGTTATGAAGCATTTTAGTTTTGGTGATCCATGTATACTTTGAATACAGAAGTGTTTATCTGCAGCTAATGCTAATGGGAAGTTCATTTGGTTTTCAAAGACACACCCTCCTGAGACAGTTGAAGAAGCAGCTTAGTAAAGGAAATGGAACCTTACAGTAATTACATGTAAAAAAAATATTAATATTTGTAGGTATTGTTTATTTATTTTGATTTTAAAAGATAGCCCCGTTATAAGAACTTAGAATTTAAATACTAATCACTATATTCTTCAATCCCTTTGGTCTACATGTGAAAAGAATAAGTTAATACTATTGTACAAAATGTAGCCATAGAGACTGGAGCGGCCCCACCCAGATGCTAACGACAGGTGCAGGTCCCAAAATGCAGCATGTTGTCATTTCAGAGGGGAACGCCAACTGTAATGGGCACTTTTTGAGACTGTTGAATGAAGTGAAGTTACAGAAGCTAAGAACTAATTGTATATCCTGAACATTACGAAATACAGAGAAGCCCTTAACAATAACTCCATTAAGGAACCACTGCAAACTTAAGAAATTGTGCGATATGGCAGAGATGGCAGAACTCCAGTATTGTAAAAGTGCATTACTGCCACATAAATAAATTATTACCCTCTAGCCCAGTTTCCCAGTGTTGTTATTCCTTTATAAAGCCTTCAGGATCACATTGATTGTATTTTTGTTGTTCCACTAGGGATTTCCCTGTTATTTTTATATTTCATTTTATAGCCTTGCCAGTATACACATTATTCTATGGAGCATAAGACGAAACGTACATTCTCACTGAGCCCCATATGATGATACTGCAATAAACAGACATCATCTAACAATGCAACTTGTTTGGTGTTTTTTTGTAATAATGTTATACATACTAATATGATAGTATATAGCATGTTACCAACAATTTATGTTTTAGATCAGTCTTACATTCTAGAGTAGTAGTTACCTAAATATGCATGTGGACCACCAGTGGTCCTTGAGCTCCACCCAGACGGTACATTCTACAGATACATTACCAAAAAATCATCATGGAAGAAATTCTAAAAAAATCAACATAATGGCATAAAAGCTACACAGAATTGCATAGATATCACCGGTTACGGTTTACGGGTATGCAATCTATATTACATTATTGTGCAACACATTATAATTTTAAGAAGAAGACAGACAAGTTATTAGAATTATATGACAGTAAAAACAATATTTTGTGCAGATTAAAAGTCCTTAAGTAATCCTTTAGTTCATACAGTTGGTAGCTGCAGTTTTCGGTCCCCACTGTGCTTCCAGATGAAGTGTTGTTGCAATGTGATAATGTTAGTGTTGGAGTCATCAATGGGACATGGTATTAATAATCACTGTGGTGTCTCAGTGTTTCATGCTATGTAGGGCTTCTTCTGTGTTGCCTATCTAATTTTATTAGAAAAGTTATTAGGTGACCCTCACAAACCCACATCATTCATTATTCAAGTGGTCCTTGCATAAAAAAAAAAGTTTTGTAACCACCGTTCTAGAGGTTAGAAGATTTATGAGTAGCATGGAGAAGTGTTATTTTACCTAACATGAAGCAGATAAATGGAACAGTCCTTTAGTGGAAGAGGATTAAGATCATTAAGTTAAAATAATGCAATCATGCCTGGGCCATGCATAAGGTTATACTGAGGATTTAATAATGCAAACCTGTTTACTGAGATAGAATGAGATTACTAGATCAGCATATTAGTTCTTACCTGACATCCAAATTCTTGTTCCTATGCTTGATGCATTGTACACATCTATCTCTATGCAGAGCTCTATTAATCAACAGGCAGAAAATGGATCGAACATGAGTACTTCACTGACAGGGGCACCTTCACCAAAGAGATGCAGATCTGTAATAAATCTAGGCTTGACTCACATTGCATGGAACGGGAATACCTGGGCTCATAGGGGGTAGCTTGTCATAGGTGGAGGGGTCATAAACCCCCAAATTCATGTTTTTATTATCTAACGCCTGATTTCAGAAGGTAGTAGTTTCTAAATTGGGTAGTCAGTGTTTCATGGATACTTCTTTCTGCCTTGAAGGTACCAGGAGGTTTTATTTTTTCAAATTATGAGCACTCAGAAAGGCTTCTGGGTAAAACTATAAAAACTTGAATGTCTTATTGATACGACCCCCATGGTCATACTTTAGCTGGGGAATACCTGGGCTCATATGTGGCAGCGGGTATAAAAGGGTAATCCTGGGGGATACCAGGCCTCATACAAGTTAGTATTAAGGGATCCCCTGGCTCATGGGTGGTAGGAGGTGTGAAGGGTAAATGCTGCAGGATCTCCTTGCTCATGGTGGGTAGCAGGTATTAAGGGGGGATCCCCTGGCTAATAGGGGGGGGGGGATTACAGAGATCCACTGGCTCTTAGAGGATAGCGAGTCTTATGGGGTAATCCCTGGGGATAAATGGGCTCATAGGGGATAGCAGGTCATATATGCAGAGGCCATAAACCCTGCTTGCTGTAGTTATTATTATTATTTACCCCTTCCCTACCTTAGGAAAGGGTTTATATAGATAGATAAAGATAAGGTGGATGTTGGAGCTAATGTAGTGTGTTCAAGTTAATGGATACCATTTTCTAGTGTTAATATGAAGACTACTGAGATTCAGACTTGGAGTTAACTGTGAGTACTCTGTGATCATCCCGTGAGCACACGTTTGTGCTAGAGAGCTCCGGCTAAACCTCCTGGGTGCGAGTCAGTACGTTTTATTGGATTATTTATTGCGGGAGCCATAGTATATCTCCACAAATTAGCTTTTCTAAAACTCTTGTAGCTGCAAATCAGCCTTTCTGAGAATTCTTAAGGGGGCCTGGAAGGGAAATCCTAGTACGCAGAGGTGGTTCTAAATATGGCTACCACGAGGTGCAGCTCATTAGTGGTGGGAACAAGCATTCTAAAATACACTTGCATTATAACTTATAACTCAATTATTTGCAGCAATTTCAAAAAGGAAAATACTTTATATGACAGTACAGGATACATCTGGTAATTTCAATGGCCATTGCAGGTTTTTGGTCTATGTGATTTAAAAAAAGTGGGCAGTCATGTCCCTTTAAATGAATGCTTTTCTCAGACCCGTGTGTCTGCATCAACTTCCTTACTGTGCCCAACTAAATTTTCTCACAGATTAGATTATAATAAGCAAATCATTACAATAAACTATTATTGACTCATACAAATACTGTTATATAAAATATAATATTTCTGAAAACCTGAATGAGGTATTCAATTGAAATGTATGTGTAAAATGCTCTGATATAATAACTATTTAAAGTGACACAACAAAGATCCCACGTTATGATAAAAATGAAAAGCGAATATATAAATATAATTACAACTGGTTGTCATTTAAATATTTAAACGTAGATGTTAAATAACAAATTAAAAGTTATCTATTTTAAGAATAAATTATATGGAAACTTCCTCCCTCTCTTCTAATGACTTTATCTCAAGTGATTAGTTATCATTCACTATAGATTAGAAAAATGATAAGACCTGAACACTTAGGTCCCTATGATCCCTTTATCACCCCCATTGTGACAGCTAATTAAAAGGCCACTTGGATCTATCCTGTTATGGTGTCTGGACAGGTCCGCCACCGCATATTTTACGGCGCTGAAGATATGCGAGAGAATTTCTAAACTTATAATGTTAGCCTAACCCTTGAACTAACCTTAACCTTCACCTTAACCTCAACCCTAACAGTTTACCTAAGCCTTGACTATTGGATTTGGCACCTGAATATTGCAGTGCCATCTAGCTGATGCTCACCGCCACTGCTGCCGCCTTGTGCTACGGGATAGGGCCGGCTACTTAATTCACAATTTGATCATTCCAAAAAGTAAAGTATGTGTTTGATATGCCCCCACCCAGATACACTTTGCAGCTAAATTTAGTGAGCAAAAGAAGAAAAGAAAAAAAAGAGTTAACCATTAACAAATCCATCTGTGCAGAGCATGACCTGCTGAAATCACCTAAAAAGGTCAGTTGTGGGTTAACTTTTGAGAGCATTCAATAGTTGGGGCGGGGAAACTGCTATCAATCAGTGTCCTCACTGCACACATGTATCTGTTATTATTCATGAAACAGCCAGTAGGCAGGATACACCGTGTTTGTAAAAAGACTTAAAACTTGGGATTTTTTTAGTTAATAGAATTTTAACATACAATCGTGAGGTAAATGGCCTTTTAATAAAGTGAAATGACGTCATTAGGAGAGAGGGACTTTATTTTCATGTTATGTATGTATTAATACCCAACTTCCAACCTCAATGTTTATTTGTACCAAACCAATCTTAAGGATATACATTTCTAAGTGTATTTGGGTACTTTGCTGTGCCAATATCAGCTACAAATCACAGTGCCCAATACACACACCACAAGCCCTACTGGGTTATTTAATTAAAAAGCCACTCCTATGTCCCTTCCCCCATTATTCTCCCTGTTTGCCAGCCTTCCTGCTGCCTGTCACTGAACAGAAAGCTGCTGCAGTTCAGACTTTATTGATTGTTTCCCAGGGTTTGTATGCTGCATGAAATCAGCCTGCACTACCTGCTCCCAGACCCAGGGACCTGGAAAAAAAAACTCCTTAGAGAGCTCCAGCCAGTGTATCTGCCAGGGAGGGGGTTCAGCTGCCTCTCTCTCCTTGGGTGAGGCTTGTTGTATTGGCAGAAGAACCCAAACAGCTGCTGCAGCAGCAGAGGAACAGCCACAGGAGAAAGCAGAGACTGAACTTGGATTTGGGATTATTCAGTCCCCAGCCCAGCACATTCACATCTACATGGGAAAAGTGTGGAAACAACAGATGTACCCTCAGTACACCACCTACTACTACCCCCAGTATCTCCAGGCTAAGGTATGATGGGCATGCATCTCTTTTGCTGCAAGGTGATGGTGTGAGACAGACTAGCTGTGACTAACTATAGTGATCTTGGAGATTTGACAAGTTACTGAAATCACAAGGCAACATTTACAAAAACACAGTGTGTCATGGGTGGTCTGGTTCTATAGGAGGAGTAATCCAGTTGCCCCCTCCCCATGGGCCCCCATCCCACTATCATGTGCTGTATGCAGAGCATTGAGGTCAGCACAGCTGATGTGGACACAGTGACTTGGCACATTGCTACTGTATTCAACTTTCTTTTATTTATAAAATATTTTAATTCCTCAATTTCAGATGTTTTAGTTTTTCCCCTGCTCTGGATAAATTAATAAATAATCCACATATTATAAGGATCAGATTAGTTTGAATTTGATGGATTAATAATATTTATTAAACCTCAATTAATATGTAACTATGTTGGTTAGACTAAAATAAGAATGTATTTGTAGCAAATTGATGTGAGCTTTTAATGTAACAGACACATTAGCATCCCCTGCCATGACATTATTCAGAGAGTGATGATTCAGGTTTTCCTGCCCTCCAGCAGCCACATGATTCCCTATGGATGAGGCTCTAGTCACATCCTAAGTTTGCTGCTATGTTATAAACTGCCTGGCGGCTCAGGCTTTCCTGTAAAACATGGAAAATCTGACTTGGGGGAAGTTAGAAGATCTCTAGTAGATGTGATCTATTTATCTTGGGCTCAGTGGAAGTCACATGGTGGCTGGGCATCACTGCAAGAGCCTCGCCCTACACTTCCAGCAGGGCCCCTATGTGGGTGTCATTATCCAGCTAGTGTGGAGGATGTAGGTGTGATCATCAGTGGCATAATGACCTCAAACCAGATTTATTCAGTATACCTATAATTATTTTCATTATTTTTAATGGAGTCATTAATTTTACAAAGTGCATCCTCTTATTATGCTGTGTTTCACAATCAGATCACATGCATGACATTGCCGTATACAATTCTGATATCCAAAACTTTGTATATGTAATAAATAAATGGGGGGTAAAAAATTATATATTATCATTGATTTGTAACGCGCCAACATATTCCATTTAGCTAATAAAAAAATAAAAAAAATTATATATATATATATATATATATATATATATATATATATATATATATATAAATAATCTCATCATTGGAATTAGAATTTCCCTATAAAGTTCTAGTTTCCCACTGATAACAAACTTTGTGTGTGTATATATGTATATGTGTGTGTATATATATATATATATATATATATATATTATATATACACACAGACACACAAAATTGTTGTTGAAGTGGGAATCTAGAATTTTATCGGAAAATGTAATTATATACTACATATATTTATTATCCTTTATTTATAACGCGCCAACATATTCCGCAGCGCTATACAGGGTATAAACAATTACCCCACAATGAAAATAATGGATGACCCTGTTATTGAGCTTTCAATCAGATATACATAGTGCTTTCTCTAAAGCACCTCACAAGAGTGAAAACTCACAAACTTACATTCTAAAGATATTTCATATGGGTGTGTTGCATATGTATGTGTGTGTCTATGTCTATATATATATATATATATATATATATATATATATATATATATATATAAAAATGTGTGTGTATATATGTATAACTATTTAAATTACTTTCAATATAGTGATGTCAAACTGATTATTCTATGAAGCGCATGTTCTTATTATGAATTCAGATTTCAAAAATGTAATTATAATATAGATAAACCTGTGGAATTATGGATTTTTAGCATAAAAGCTTAGATAAAATGATATATGCGCACTTTTCTAACTAAGTCAAATTTTGAAATTAGCTTTGCTTTTTTAAAGGCTATACTGGCAAGCTTTTCTGTGAAGTGTATTGTGCGATATTAAATATTCTTCATATTCGTAAAGCCTGACAAGAAATCAATTAAGAATAAAATCTGCAGGGATAAATGATAACAAAGATTGTATCTGATCTGCAGAAACTGTAATAAGTGGTGAGCACAGGGGGGGGATTTTATTAAGAGTGGGTATAATCTGGCCCTGAGGTGTGTTTTTTTATTATTGAAGAGAGGAGCCGTCCATCATCCAATCTTGGATCTGGTATTAGCCATACCTCAGCCGCTCAATATATGAGCACATTAGAATGCACATGTGGTTTTATAGAGATATGTAGAGTTTTGCTGAGAATAGCAGAACCGCCTTTGTTGCTGTATAATGAAGGCTGGGTATCTGATCTCTGCGTATTTTAATATTTGACTTTCATGGGGGATTTCCAACACCTCCTTTTGCGAGACAAGAAAATTTAAATTCCAACAACGGTTCACTGTATGAAGGGCATATGTTACTCAACTTCATATCCTCAAATCTTATTAATCATATCACAGTTAATAAAGAAGGCATGATTTTATTATTTTGCCCGTGGCGTTTTTACATAATTAGTAATGTGCTACAGAGTACTGCAGGAAATAGCATATGCCCGTTGGCATATACTGCTATACAGTTATTGCACTTCAAACATAAATGTAATCTGTGGGTGACTGCTGACGTTTATTTGGCTCACTCAATAAATGTAATGGGGATATCATAAAAAAAAGATTCTTAAAGCACATTTAAAATTCAGTGCTTGTCCACAAATTACTGGATTGTCTATCCTTCTTGTGTAATACGTTTATGTATTGAGTAACTTTGTACCATAATGGTAAAACTTTATCTAGTTTTAAGATGTTTTTGCATCATAAGCGCTTACAATTTAGATCTAAGGTTGCAAAAAAAATAAATAGATCATGAATTTGGGGACATGGAGGTTGTGGGATTTAGGTCAATATGTACTACAGGGTTAAGTGTTGGAGCATTTGTGGAAATGTCCAACCTTGGTACAGCATTTCCCCTTGAAAATAAGCTCTAGCATGATCAGGATGCTCATAATATAAGCCCTACCCCAAAAAGAGGCAGAGAAGACCACTACTACGGATCCGAGTAAGAGCAGGGGGAGAGTCCTGTGAGGTTGAGGGGGCTCAGGGGGTCATTTGTACATGAATAAATGTCGAATATTGTTAATGAAAAATAAGACAACCCCCGAAAATAAGCCCTAATGCATCTTATAAGCACATCGTAATAAAATAAAGTATATAGATACATACGTGTTGTCACAATATGACAGTCAACCCTCCATCCGTGCACAGGGGCCCTTTCCACGCCTCACCAACTGGAGCAGACTGCAGAATTTGGGTAGCCTTTCATCAGATCAGATAGCCACAAACAAATCCCAGCATATAGGGAAAGTACACAGATCTACCACATATGTCTTAACCAGAAGATTCTTCTTATTGAATACGTTACAGCATATATATATAAGAAAAATACAATAGTAATTAAATACACAAAACAATGAAACAGTGGTGCCATTACTTGGTGGCATAATTATCATCACTCAAAGTACTCAGCGCTTTTAAACAATATGCGACTGGTTAGTAATTGGTTGTTTACAGATGGCACCCAGTGTTTGTCCAATTTGAAACATTGTGTCAACTCCAAAAAGGTCCTTTTTAGATTTGCCTTTGTAAACAATGATTTGATTACACCCCAGGAGACACAGTATAGCTTAAATTAATACAAAACTACTTATAAATAATTCTTACACATATCAGGCATGTTTAACATGAATAATCACTATAGCAAGCTGTTACACACAAACATAATACACACAGTATTTGTTGTTGTTGACCCTGTGACCCTATAATATTCATGCTTTAACCTTATGATCAAACCTTCCAGTGAATATTTTGTCTTGATTTCCTAGTACTGATTTATTGGATCTCCTTGCAGTCCAATGGACTCTAATCAACTTTCCAACACCAACACAAACCAAAGGCGTCAATTCTACAGCCCTCAGCCTTCTTTACGGTCCAGTTCTCACCTCTGTATGTTACTACTGGGAATACCATAGTTCTAACTATGTGGACCTTTGTTAAATGTATAACATCTTTACTTCTTCCTAGCTTTTACAAGATTTCCCTAGCTGTCCTCCCCTGAAGCAAATGTCTTTAAATTTTATGCCTGCCATCTGCAAAGATCTTGGAGTCCAGGAAAATAAAATCTCTCACTGCCTCCACTTCTTCCCATCTATATGACAGGAACTAAGATAGCTGTGTGCCATGATCTTTGTCTTTTTAGCATTGAGCAGGAGATCAGCATTTGCTTTCACCCCCATGAATAGGTCCTTTTACTTCTTCAGAATAGTATCATCCGCCTATCTGAGGTTGTTCATATTACTTGCAGCAATAATGATTCTAGCTTTGCAATTATCCAGCCCGGCATTTTGCACAATGTATTCCTCGTATCCTTTTAAAAAATAAGCTAACAATACACAACTTTGTTGCACTCCTTTTCCGTTCTTGAACCATTCTGTTGTCCCATGTTCGTTTCTAAGCGTGGCTTCTTGGTCCACATACAGATTCCTCAGGAGGTGGATGAGATTATCTGGTACTACCATCTCTTCAAGAACATGCCACATTTTGTTGTCAAAGGCTTTAAAATAGTCTATGAAGCATAAGTACATCTTTTTCTTGCTTTTTCTATTAGCAAGAAAACATTTGGCAACTTGATCTCTTGTGCCTCTTCCTCTGCAGCACACGGCTTGCACATATGGTAATATGGGAACATCTAATACTAGAATGTAGCATTTCTTTATACAACAACCTCCATAACTGGTACTAATTACTGTCACTGGCCGTGGCAGCTCACTATGTTTTCTGCACATGCAGGGTGAGAATAGAAGCAGTCTAAAACTACTAACCTCTAAAGCTTATAAATTAATTGTCCGGCAGTTTTAAAAAGAAAAACACTTTTTCTACAATTTCCACCCCCTTTCTGGGGGTGTCAAACTCATATGGGGACTTCACTTTCCCTTTAATTCACCATTGATTCTTTACCACCTTTTTGAAGTATCATTACACCTGGAACCATTTAAGAAATGGTAACACGTTTATAGTTTTGACATCTATAGTGTTTCAATATTCACAACAGCCTGAGATCCTGGCAGGCTGCCGCCTCATCTTGGTTTGGTCTGGGCTTAATACATTTTCTTTTTGACTAGAAAAGCATCTCAATCAATTTCTCACTCCAAGGAAAGTCTGTATGTTAACACCTTTCTTGGAAGGACTCGGCATAATATTACTCAGCTTTCCCGTAACAAGACTGAAAATGTCTTCATTGCAACAGTTAATCATTTCTCCAAAAACAAAGAAATTTTGTCATGTCATATTACGTCTAAAAATATGTAGCATTACTACATTTCCTAAAATATGTTTTCATGATGTATTTACTTTTTTGTTAAATGTCAACACTTTTTTTTTTTTTATGTGGTGTTATGGTATTTAAACAACCCAAAACATCAGGGTTTCAGTGGAAGTATTACCTGGAAATATATATATATATATATATATATATATATATATATATACACACACACACATACAGTGGATATAAAAAGTCTACACACCCCCGTTAAAATGTCAGGTTTCTGTGCTGTAAAAAAATGAGACAAAGGTAAATCATTTCAGAACTTTTTCCACCTTTAATGTGACCTATAAACTGTACAACTCAATTGAAAAACAAACTGAAATCTTTTAGGTGGAGGGAAGAAAAAAGAAAAATAATGTGGTTGCATAAGTCTGCACACCCTCTTATAACTCGGGATGTAGCTGTGTTCAGAATTAAGCAATCACATTCCAAATTGTGTTAAATAGGATTCAGCATACACCTGCCATGATTTAAAGTGCCTATGATCAACCCCAAATAAAGTTCAGCTGCTCTAGTTGGTCTTTCCTGAAATGTTCTTAGTCGCATCCCACAGCAAATGCCATGGTCCACAGAGAGCTTCCAAAGCATCAGAGGGATCTCATTGTTAAAATGTATCAGTCAGGAGAAGGGTACAAAACAATTTCCAAGGCATTAGATATACCATGGAGCACAGTGAAGACAGTTATCATCAAGTGGAGAAAATATGGCACAACAGTGACATTAGCAAGAACTGGAGCTCCCTCCAAAATTGCTGAAAAGACAAGAAGAAAACTGGTCTGGGAGGCAACTAAGAGTCCTACAGCAACATTAAAGGAGCTGCAGGAATATCTGGCAAGTACTGGCTGTGTGGTACATGTGACAATCCCCCATATTCTTCATACTGTGTATATGTATATAAGCTGTGAGCCACCCAAGATGGGCAGGTCATTGCCGAGAGGTCAGAAAAACTGTGGTCCACTGGAGAAGGAACTGGCAAGAAAATCATATGGATAGGCGCAACCAGAAACACAGATAGATGTGCCTGGTGTGCTGTGTCCATATGGCCACAACCGAAGGACTGAACAGCATATATATAAAATAAATAAAATGATTTTGTATGCTTGCTTCCCATGTTCACCTTAAAAACAGATATAGTATTTGATATGATATTGTATAATGATTTTTAAACCATAAGTAGTAGTATTTTACACTCAATATGTATTGTTCAGTGTACATACAAAGTTATAGGCAGGAAAGTAAAATCCAGCTTTGCACACCCACAGGGAACTTACATAACCAAGTACACACAGGAAAGCTGCCAGATGCAGTGTTTGACCTTTCAATGAAAGTTCTTGCTGTAGGATGGAGTTACATGATTGTGTGGGGTCTGAGCTTACAGCTGAATTATAGCACAAGGATGTATAGAGAACGAGACTACATATCCCAGACTGCTTTGTCACAAAGGCACCCCAGAGTTTAATACAAATGTATCAGCTAACCTCTGCTTTCCTCTGATTGGCCAAAACAAATTATGAATTTTATGCTAAACCTGGCAGGGATTTTCAGAGATGTCAACTAACAAAACCTGCAGCTTGCAAACAAAGAGATTTAGCAAACATCAGGGTGAGTTTGTAAATGTTTATTTTGGTATTTGTTCAGGCAAAAGAATGTTTGCATACACTACTGATTCTCCTCTATTAGATGCATTCATAATCCAGGAAACTTAGATATGCTTTTAATTTGGCACAGTTTGTACCCTATCATAGTGAAAATCTTCTAAAAGCATGTTGAAAAGATTTTGAACATGCATTTTTCACAGAGAGATCAAATAAAATGTAAATCTGTTTAAATGAGTCACTGACTGTCCACTGCCAGACCCTCGGCTACAGCTCTGCTTACTGCGCAAAAGAAAAAAAGTTAACCAATAACAAATCCATCCATGCAGATCATGGAATGCTGGAAACGCCTAAACAGGTCAGCTATGGATTAACTGATCAGTGCAGTCCTGCAGGGAAAAACTGCTATTAATCACTGTCTTTAACACTCACTCTGCTATGTTGTTAATCATGCAACAGCCAGTAGGCAGGACACACTTTTGTATGTAATCAGACTTAAGTTTTTTAGTTATTATTGGAAGTAAAAATAATAGATACTCTTAACATTCACCATTTGTTCTTTCACACCATGAAGAGCATGTACGTGGCCTATTTGTGGACAGATTGTTGAACCTTTCGTCTAGATGGTATGGTGGATAAACTTCTCCCAACCACCTAAGTGTCTGGAGATACCTGTAAATATCTGTGTCATTCTATGGGGAATATCATTAAGATTTGACACGTGCAACACTTCAATCTTTAGTACAGATATTATTTGAACATGAATGGGGATTTAGAGGAAGTAGGTTGATGTGATTTGTAGAGTATGCAGAATGAGTGACACTAATAAGCCCTGAATTGCAGAACTATAATCAAATTTAAATAGACCGAGATTTGTTCTCAACTAAATGTTAACTAATTGGGAGAACATCAGCTCTGTGAGTTGGGTCACCTTGCCTTGCATTTGGGACAAGTGACAGCAACCTGTTTCACTTTACTGGCTGCATATATGGCCCCAAAGCAAACATTTTATAAAATCACTGTAGGAGAGAGGCAGATGGGGATTTTTGGTAATAGAGGTATAGAAAATGAGGTTTCTGAGTGCAAGAGAGGATAATTTGTGGATCATTAAAATGGACTGTGTATTGTTGGAGATGAACATTCTCTTGCCTGCATGAGGTCCCTGGATTACCTGTTGCCCACTACTGATTTGGGGTGATAAAACAGCCACATGTTTTCGTGTTTTGTTGCCTCACAACCTGGAATTAACATGGATTGTTTGAGGATTTGCATAATTTAATTTACAGAACATGCCGACAACTTTGAAGATGTTTTTGGTTTATTGTGAAGCAAACGTCAAATAAGACAAAATAACAGAAAAAGTCAATGTGCATAACTATTCACCCCCTAAAGCCAATACTTTGTAGAGCCACCTTTTGCAGCAATCAAAGCTCCAATTCACTTTGAATAAGTCTCTATGAGCTTGCCACATCTTACCACTGGGATTTTTGCCCATTCCTCCTTTCAAAACTGCTCCAGATCCTTCAAGTTGGATGGTTTGCGCTTGTGAAGAGCAATCTTTAAGTCTGACCACAGATTTCCTATTGGATTGAGGTCTGGGCTGTGACTAGGCCATTCCAACACATTTACATGTTTCCCCTTAAACCACCCAAGTGTTGCTTTAGCAGTGTGTTTGGGGTCATTGTCCTGCTGGAAGGTGAACCTCTGTCCTAGCCTCAAATCACTCACAGAGTGGTACAGGTTTTGCTCAGGAATATCCCTGTATTTAGCACCATCCATCTTTCCCTCGACTCGGACCAGTTTCCCAGTCCCGGCTGCTGAAAAACATCCCCACAGCATGATGCTGCCACCACCATGTTTCACTGTGGGATGGCGCTCTACGGTGATGTGATGTGTTGGGTTTGCGCCAGATATTGCTTTTTCTTTGATGGCCGGAAAGTTTAATTTTAGTCTCATCAGACCAGAGCACCTTCCTCCATACATTTTGGGAGTCTCACAAATGCCTTTTTACAAACTCAAATCATGCCATTTTGTTTTTTGCTGAAAGTAATGGCTTTCTTCTGGCCACTCTGCCATAAAGCCCAACTCTATGGAGCGTACGGCTTATTGTCGTCCTATGTACAGATACTCCAGTCTCTGCTATGGAACTCTGCAGCTCCTCCAGGGTTACCTTAGGTCTCTGTGCTGCCTCTCTGATTAATGCCCTCCTTGCCCGGTCCGTGAGTTTTGGTGGGTGCCGTCTCTTGGCAGGTTTGCTGTTGTGCCATGTTCTTTCCATTTGGTTATGATAGATTTGATGGTGCTCCCGGGGTGCTCTTGCTTAGGTGTTGCAGCCTCTGTGGCCTTTCAAAAAAGGTGTGTGTGTGTGTGTGTATATGTAATGACAGATCATTTGACCATTAGATTGCACACAGGTGGACATTGTTTCACTAATTATGCAACTTCTGAAGGTAATTGGTTGCACCAGAGCTTTTTATGGGCTTCATAACAAAGGGGGTGAATACATACGCACATGCCAATTTTCTGTTTTTTATTTCTAAAAAGTAGTTTTATGTATATACTTTTCTCATTTTACTTCACCAACTTTAAACTATTGTGTTCTGATCCATCACATAAAATTCAGATTAACAAAACATTGAACAAAATAGGTAAAAAGTAAAGGGGGTGAATACTTTTGGAAGGCACTGTATATGCATGGCAGCCTCTTTTAACCACTTGTTCCCTTCACAAGGAGAAATCTCCTGTAGTATATCAGTCTGGTTTCACCCCATAGAGTGATCCAGCCCCGAAATACCAGGCAATTCTACTGTGAACAGGAGAAACCGCAAACTCCAGACAAACGCTTCAGGCTCTATGGGCCTCATCAGTGAGGTGTAGCTGATAACTCCCTGAGTCACAGTGCGCAAGACGACCACATCTGGAGTCCTCTATCACCCTTAATGAGACAAAACCCTAAGGGTCATTTTAGAGACTAAACTCCAAATGGTCTTCTTAAAGGTTGGTGAGAATATTTTTACTGCTTCACATCCAATATTTACTTAACCGCAAAACTGAACATATTGCTTTTCTAATATTGTATTGTTTCAGAGCTAAATATAGAGATTTCTTTTGTGGACTAAAATATATACTTCTGCATTAGCCATGTTTTCCTGTAACTAATTTAGTTTTACCTTGACTGTTCGCGTTGTTGGCTTTTGGATCTCGTATAATCATCTGCAAACGTACTCTGCAACTCTTTAGCCAATAAATAATACATAGAAGCTCAGGTGGAAAGACACTTAGGTGCACAAACATTTAAGTTTTTTTTGTTGTTTTCTCCTGCAATTAGTGAGTTAGAAACAGCACATTTAATATACAGCATCTAATTCAGTGCCACTCGGCTTTCTGTTACATAAATAATTTAGGGCAGAGAGATAAGCTGTAATAGCTGGCTTGGATAATGAGGGTAGGATCCACAGAAAGCTTTAAGGCTTATTTTCTGAAAGTCGACTTCCTGTGTAAAGTATTTACTATTGATCTGTATTGCAGTCAATGACATTCTGAAAACCTATCTTGCACTCTTAGGACGGCCGAAATTACATTACCCCACATTCTTATAACCGTATCTAAGATGAGACACTGAATGTCTATATCTTTCAAGAAAATCTAATTGTATCAGAACGGTAGGTAGTGAAAAAAATCTGTCTTTGCCCTTTAAAGGACCACTGTATGATGGATGGATATATATATATATATATATATATATATATATATATATATATATATATATATATATATATATATACTTATGTTTTTATGCAATATTCCTTTCTGGATCACTATCTTGTCATGGTGATGTGTGCCTCAATGAAGCTGTGTACTATACAATGTAGGGTCACCCAAGGTAGGCAGGTCATAGCAGAGAGGTCAGATAAATCTCAGTTCATCGTAGAAGGAACTGGCAACCCAATCCAGTATATTTGCCAAGAAAACCTTATGGATAAGCACAACTTAAATGCAGACAGATGTGCGGTTCATATAGTTGCAGAGAGTTGGACAGTGAACTGCGATTTATCTGACCTCTCTGCTACGACCTGCCTATCTTGGGTGACCCTACATAGTATAGTTCACAGCTTAGAGGCACACAAGCTCCATCACCATGACAACAAGATAGTGATCCAGAAGGGAATATATATATATATATATATATATCATAATCGGCTGGATCCTGAAGACCTTCATGTTACATTGGTGGAACTTGTGTCCATTTCTGGAGAGTGATACTTGCATTTCTTGATTCAAGCAACAAGCTTCTAGGTTTGTGAGGGGGAAGGGGTGTGGTATAAATTTCAGTCAGATCCACTGGAGAAGGAACTGGCAACCCACTCCAGTATGTTTACCAAGAAAACCTTGTGGATACATGACAATAGATGTGCCTGGCATGCTGATCTGTAAAGTCACGGATAGTCGAACACGACTGAACTACTGAACAATAATAATGTAGCCAAGGCTGAAACCTCTATTGTGGCCCTAAGGTTGAACAAGAAATCCAAGTGAGAACAAAATGGATTCAGGAGAGATAGATAAGAGTAGTGAAGAGAGCTTGAGATCCAGATGAAAAAAGGGTAAACTGGGTAAGAGGGAGAATGGGCACAACAGAAGTAAGAGCTCGGGGCTTGATATCAAGTGGATAGAGCTGTGACCGAGACGGGAGTGGGCAGTGACCGGGAAAGGGGAGAGAGGTCAAGGAAAAACTGAGACACAGGGTAAAGACAAGAGGATAAAGTATTATAATGTTTAAACCTATCAATATATGATAGAAATGTTGTTACATTAGTGTATTTTTTAACTAGTTATCAATATGCACTAAATGTATTCTAAATACCAAAAACCTTCTGGGCACGTGACTTATTCTTACAGTATGATCTAAGCTCTCATGGGCTGTGATCATACACAAATGATGCATGAATATGACATGTTCATTCCCTGCCTCAGGGTGGGGAATGTGCTTCTTGTTGCTCATATTGTAATGACCTTAAGTGACATTTCTTGAACAACAAGTGTGAGTTGTAATTAAACACCCACTAGTATTATCTAATTACAAGGACTTCGTGATGCTTTTTCTATTTTTGTAGAGAAAACAAAATGTAAGTAAAGATATAATTTGAAACAGTGCACTTATGGAATAAAACACTTAAATCCATAGACAAATAAAGTATGTATTTCTGTGTATGTACAGTATGTGTTATGTATACTTTTGCAAGTTAATTGGACCCTGCATTCTCCTTCATTCCTCCATATATTATTATTATTATTATTAATTATTTATAATGCGCCAACATATTCCATAACTAAATCTTGGGTCTTTCACCTACTGAAACTGGCCTCCCCATCACTAGTCTGTCTACCCCAATCCATAATAAATGTCTCCACTAGACTCCTCTAGCGTACACAACGTTCAGTGTCTGCAACTCCTCTCTGTCGATCACTCCACTGTCTTCCAATAGCCACCAGAATAAAATTTAAAATCATGACCCTAAGTTACAAAGCCCTCAACAACCATGCACCCCTTATATCTCTGCTCTTTTCTCCAAATACTCCCCCACCCGCCCTCTTTATTTTGACTTTCCTCTTCTCAATGCCACCTTCAGGACTTTTCTCATGCTACCCACTAGTATTATCTAATTACAAGGACTCTGTGATGCATTTCCTATTTCTGTAGAGAAAACAAAATGCAAGTAAAGATATAGTTGGAACAGTACACTTATGGAATAAAACACTTTTATCTGTTGTAAAGTTAGGATCTATCCTGTTATGTGCACGCACGGCACAAGAAGCCTTCTGGGGTTGGACGCTCTTGCGTCCCGATGTACTCCCTAAGTCCCTAACCCCCTACACATTTTGCCGGCCCTAACCCTAAACCTAACCCACCTTCAGGACTTTTCTCATGCTGCTCCTTGTCTTGCGCCACTAAACTATCCTCCTGCCTCAGAACCTCACTTAAAACACATCTGTTTAAAGAAGCCTGTCACCTTCAGCCTTAACATGCACAAGGTATCTATCACCCTCCTGTACCACACCCAAACTCATTTGATTGTAAGTTTGCGAGTTTTCAATCTTCTTTACATACTTCACAAACGTGAGTTTTTTTTCTGTAACTACAGTGGTCCTTTAAGTATAGAGCTCTCTGAATCAACGTTTTACATTTTAGTATTGTGTATACTTGAAGAATATGTCATTTTAAGTCAGTTAAAAGTTAAAATTAAGGATACATAACAGACTTTTGTCTTGTAGAAATTCATTTTGGAGCACAAGTCACATCATGGCTATAACATAAAGTGTCTACCTTCAACATAAATCTAAGCGTATTAATTTCAATAATTTAGGTAACCCATAACTTCACTCTATATTAAAAGATTCATTTATAGAAATGAAGACACCATTATTTCTTTTCATGCAGTCAAATTAGATTACGCTCAAAATGTTTAACATGTACAACCAACATAATCCTCAATTTTACACTCTGTACCTCCTTAAATATCCTTGCTAAATGGAAGTTGAAGCAAATAACGGTGATCTGTTTGAAGAAGCGGTTAAGCAAATACGATAACGTTCATGGAATGAAAATTAGGAGCTTTCATGTTCTCTCTATAATCTCATCACTGGTTCCATCCGTTACATCAAAACCACCGAACCCAATCAAAGTCCTGAGAGTGGCACTCTGGCAGCGCTTTCCTGGTAAGGTTTGCTTTTGAACCCCTAAATATAAAACAAAATAAACACCACCATCTAAGGTTTGTTTACCAAGTAATGTACTTATATTCAGATAATATATAGGAATATGTTGGTGCGTTAGAGCTAAAGGATGATAATAATATAGCATTTCTGCTTCACTTTATACATCGGTTGAGGTTTTCCACTCTCTCTATCGTTGTTCCTTTCACAAGATTCCTTATCCAGTGCCTCAGCAGCTCAAAGAAGATATAAAGGAGGCGGGGGAAGAAACACTTGCCCTCCAATAGTCTAGTGAAATAATTAATATTTATTAACCGTCCTTGTTCTTCTTACTTTTGCACATACCATGTTGTCCATCATAAAACAAGTTTTCTCGGCTTCTAGAGAGGATCCTTGCATCGTCCAGGTACTGGTGCTCAAAGAAAGCCACCTCGCCTGTATTTAATGTGATTTCTGGGCCTCTAAGATTTCCTCAAGGCGTTTTAGCTGAATAGACTTTCAGCTGCAGTGGGCAGAAGTCTATAATCTATAGTGAGGATCTGTTCATGAGGCTCTCCTAATAGGAGTATTTATCTGCCTTTTTTCCTCCAGTGGCTATTTCAGGGAAAACAAACCATTCTTTTACAAATTATAGGGCAGCCTCCATACACCAAAATAAGGGTGGGGGTAGAAACCGGGTAAGGGACCACTGGAGTACCATATTTACAGTATATTATTTTGAAGGAAAATACTTGCTAACGGGCAAAGTGTTTTATGCTGTATGGTGGGCAGTCATTGAGCCCCATTAAATTGCTCTGATTTTAGAAAATAGCCCGTAAAGGAGCCGGCAAGAGTTACTGCTATTAAATTGGCCTTTTTCAGCTACCCACCAACCATCTGCGGGTTATAGAAGGAAAAACCCTATAGGCCATCAAAATCTGAACTCCGTCCCAGCTAAGCCTTTGATCTGTCCACCAGAAAATGTTACAATCGCAAATCGCTATTAAATTGCTATGAATCCCCAAAGGTTCCCTTGCATTCAAATCCAGTAAATGGAGCCAAAAATCTTACAGGTACTAGAGAGGACCCGCAAGGGGGTTAAACTCCTGTCCGTAGCACTGTAAAAGCAAATATAAACACACTACTGTATTTGAAAGTAAAGGAAAATTGATGTAAGGTATTAATATTAATAGCACATTGTTCTCAAGCCTGCAAATCGGCAATACAAATATTTGATTTTATGTTTAATTTCTGTGTTATATCGATCCCGGCAATCAATGTGTTAATACATATCATAGAACTCGCATTGACTAGATTATCATATTTATTGATTATTTCATATTGCGTTATTTCTGGAATGCGGGTCAGATCGCAACTAGTACTTCAAACCCGTAGGTGATTCAAATGTGGCCTCCATGTTTTAGTGATGTAATGATGATGATCACTTTTACTATTGGCTCCGTCTAAACCCATAACTACGGGTTTGACAAATTGATCATGTTCACGGCCGCAAACGAAACTTGCCCAAGAATGGTTTACGGATTTGGATGTCGGCCACGTATGTTGCGGGCTTGTCTAATTTAATTGATGTGTCACTCTGCCAAATTTTAAGCCAAATTTAATAGGGTCCATAATCTTGTTTTCATTTGCTTTACAGGCCCTTTTTTATTAACCAGGAGAGGTCAGATTTCTACTAGTTCTATTGAAAACACTTTGATTTAGGATTACTGTATTTCATCGATGCAGGTCACCTCACGCCTATAGAAACCGACATAAATAAACAACTTCCACTGTAGTATGGGAACATGCGTGTGAAGTATGTAGCAAACTAATATAAGAAGCTATATAAACCACGAGAACAAAATCATTTTTATAGACAGTCCTGGGACATGTGGGCTCTTTTCTTTTACTGGAAGTATCTTGAGTGGGAGCTATCCTGCTGTGGGTAAGTATTCTGTTGTATTGTCAAGTGACTATTTATATTATTGGTCTTGGAACAGAATAAAACGGAGATCGATAATCTAGAATAACCTTTTTAAAAGAACCTATAACCCTGGAAAAAACATGTTCACTTTATGAAACTGTTCTGTAAATCCATGATTAAAAGAAGTATATAACTCCTCCAAGGAAATAATAAATTAATAGGTTTTAAGACTTGGTTATTTGTATTGCAAAGCATGGGCACTTTTCAGTTAAAGAAACCAAATGCATCACGTGAAAGCGCAGAAAATGTGTGACTTCCACTACATAACAATTTCATGTAATTAAGGTCTCTGTTTATTTTGCGTTGCAAAAAAACTTTTGCCCATTATCAAGTATAGATCTTCAAAAATATTTTTTAAATATGGCACTGTAGTGGTCTTTAAATGTACAGTATAACAAAATAAAGTATAATTTATTTTTCTATCCTTTTTAAATTCCTTGGAGAATGTGCACCTGGAACCCTTCTCGAGGAGCCCAAAAATGTTAAGTGGAACTGTTGCAAATTTCACGGCCCGTAGCCAACACAAACATTGAGGAGAGGGACTGATGAAGTAATAGGGAGTGGAAAATTACTGCCATTTGAACTTTTAAACATTACTGTGCATCTAAAATGAGGGCAAGTCAGATACAACTGGAAAGTACAGAGTAAATAATTAGATGTGGAATACATACGTATTAACCACAAATTCATTAAGCTTATGGTAAGCAAAAGAGTAATAAAAGACATCCACCATACAACGCTCATTAAACAGTGCGTTTGTGTGCCCAGTTACTAAGTTGTCTAAGCCGGTCCGCATACCAACTCTCAGATCAAAATGACCAAAAATTCAATGTTCCCATTTTATTTTATTCTATAGATATGATTCCCCTATTTCCCTTAACTTGTAACTGCCCTTTGCCTCTCTAATCACATGATTTGTTTAGCCAATCCTAGTTGGGACAGCTAACAGTAATGGGAGAAAAAGCATCCCTGGATGTTCTCTCTGATTGCCTTGACTGGATGACGATCAGAACATGTGATTAGGGGGGAAAATAAGGACTTCCCAGAGGCGGAGAATGCCATTACAAAAAGTAAGATCACTTTAAAGAACGTTTTCACCCTTTTGCAAAAAAGTTTAATATTATCTTGAGATTACTGGGGAAAAAAAAGTTTTACAGTGTCCCTTTACTTTTAAGTGGGCAAAATAATTCTAGAAGCTCAACAATTTGAGCAGTAAGTAAAATAATTAATTTGTGTGTACTTTTGCATGAGATAGAGATGGGGGCAGGGGCTTAACTAACTAAATAAAGGATGACGGACACCATTATGGATGAATAGTACATTCTCAGTGCAACGTTATTAATGCTGGAATAGCAGCTCTCTTATGCATTCAAATGTATACATTTCAAAGTGACCTGGTATTTGGCATAGTTCAAATATTTTCTATTTCATGCTCAGTCATGAGGATTATCTGTGAAATATTAACACACACCCTGTATTATAGCAGCTCTGACATCTACTTTGTTAAAGTAAACTTAAAAGATATACCAAAAAGTGATTTTAGGCACAATAAATGTAAAAATGTATAATGTAAGTCATAGTCTTCTGCTCAAATTCAACTGGTGCTATTCCTTCCATCTACCCCATTGTACAGTCTCCAAACCCCATTGGAAATGGACTGTCTTACAGTTGCAGAATAATCTGCAGCTTTAAGAACTTGTGAACGTGCTCTCCAAGCTTAATGAGGTTCCCATATGTACCTTAAGAGTGATGTCACAGTGCTTGTGCATGTATTGGCACCCTAAAAATAAGGCACAATAGATGCACACATTTTGTTCAACTTCCAATTCTTTAAATAATTTAAAAAAAAAAACGTAAAAAAAAAACTTGAATTCTGTTGTAATGGAGAACACATATCCATATTTTCTTTCTCAACATGCCTTCTAATGCTGTCTCTTTCATGGGCTTTCAGTCTTTGTGATATTTCCTTCCTGTTCGTTTCATCTTCTGCTATCTTCCCATCCGTGCAGGGATCGGGCCAGTGTTCCCTGTGCACCCCTTGGGAACCTACATGGTACCCATCTCACTTGCCTCACTTTCTTCACCAGCTCACCACTCCACCACTACACTGTAACCATCACAATTCTTACATTTAGCAGGTGACTTTATACCACTTGACCTGCATGCCAACACTCATAACCACCCTTACTTCCCCACAAATGTCGCCATATTATGCCTCTTACCCACTTCTCAGACAGCTGGCGTTCCAGTAGCCATGGTTATTTGCCACAAGACTACTTCCATCTTTGATTTACGGTTCTCCCACCATCCTTGATCTCAGTGATACATGGCTAATACCCGACAACACTGCCATGACTTCTTCAAACAATGTCCTGCATTCCTCACTAAGTCCATCCTTCAGGCAAGGGATGTGGGAGTTTTGTCCGTCTACGAACACATGCCATCTGGAACATTGAACCATCATCTCTGAAATGTATCCTTCATGTTTTTACTCCTCTCTTTCTAGCATCTGCACCCCATATCCTTCCACATAATCTATCAATCTCTACAGTAGATCCTATTGCTACATGAAACCGATGAGCTATAAGTAGAAAATCTTATGGGATTTGATGCTCGCGTCAACCTCCCTCTTATCATTTTGTTATATTTTCTCTCATACTATTATTCACCATGCGCCTTCTCTAGCCCAAGCCATCTCCCATTACTCTAACCTGCCTCTCTACATCATGCTGCTTCATCCTTCCCATTTTCATTTATCTTTTTCTCAAACCCGGCTATATCTTCTTCCAATATGGACACTTTGCATGGCTTCACCAACTATCCTTTCATGGACCCTAAACTATTTCACATCATTTATACCCTCCCACATGTCTACTCAGCAGTGATGGACTGCCACCCTAAATATCATGTTCATTCCTCTCCATTGTATCTCCGTTTCGATCACTCTCACTTGTCCACCTTCCTGACTTGAAGTATGGCTAACCTACTCTCCTTACCATCTCCACCCACAACCTTTCCCTTGAATGAAGTACGCCAACTGTACAAACACCTCATCCATTTCCATTTTTACCATGATGGAAATCTACTTCTAGTTTACCATGAAACCCTCCGCCATCTGATCCAGCATATCAAACTAAACTGTTTAGGTGGATTTTTAGAGCAACCATTTTAAATAAATAAAATGGAGTACGGTTATTAAAGTGCCTGGCTGAAGAGGTAATTATTTAAAGCACTGTGTGATGATAAAAATAAATAAATATTAAAGCTAGTTTTTTTATTAAAAAAATGTCTTAACTGGTCCTATATGCATCCATCCATGATATTTTGGTGAAGGTTAAATTGATATTTCTGCAAGATCAGGGCTTGAAGTAATACTTGCAAGCTGCCTGCTTCTGAGCATGTGAAAGGGAAAGAGGTAGAGGTCAAATACCAAACAAATCTACCCACTCTTTCTCCTCATCCACACTTCCTACCATTATTTAGTATATAAGTATCGGCTCCTGGCTAGCTAGAACCACTATAGATAGACTAGATGGAACATTCTATACCAGGGGTGGGCAAGTTCGGTCACACACAGGCCTGGGTTTTATGATAGCCCTACTGCGCACAGTAGAATCTATCACTTCTTCAGTCATCCCGATAGATTCACCTGGGGCACAGAAAGGATATCTTCAAATCCATGCTTGTTTGTGGCCCTCCAGGACCGAACCTGCCCATCCCTGGTCTCTACATATACAGAAACATGAATATTTTGCCTAACATGATTTTATGTTTATGACAAAGCAGTTTTTTTCCTAAATTACAGTGGTCTTTTTTAAAGGAAATCCCATAACTTTTTTTGCCTCCCAAGTAACTGACCATGACCATATGCCATTCTAAAAAAGTGAGAATATTTTTGTCTTAAAGTCGTAAGTAAAAATATCCTCTTTGGAAGAACTACACTTGAAAGTAGGTTTTAAGAATATAAAAACAAATACATCCTCTAAATAATTTATTTTATATGCAATTATGCAGCTGGAGAATCTACCATTTTAGATTCCAGTGAGCCACTTTCTGAGGTGGGAGGAGATTATTAATACAGAGAGGAAACTGTATATATGCACAGTGGGAATGTGGCAGCTACATCTGCCAATGCCTTCTTTAGGACTAATTCAGAGAAGCTGAAGCAAACATCTTCAAGAAAATAGAACTTCACAGTAAATAATAACTACATATAAAAGTTCTTCACTCTTATATTGAACACTTTCTGTTATTTCCCCTGATTTAAAAATACATTTATTTCTATTTTACAGATTTAACAGAAATTATGAATATCTGAACACAGCTTGGTGTTTTTATCTCACTCTGTCAAAATAGAATAAGTAATGATATGACTCATAACTCCAAATAAATATCATAAGAGCAGTATATTATTAAATACTAGCTACTTTGCCGTCAAAAATGATGGGAATAAAATTGTAAGGCTGGCAATGCTTTTTGCCACACAATATGAGGCTTTTGCTCTTCTGAGCACTTTCTATGCTCATCGTGAGCCCCGTGCTGTGCGCCTTTGGTGCTCATCGCGTGGCTCGCAATAATCGCCTTCGGCGCTCATTGCGAGCCTTTCCCCCCCATGTACTTCAACTTTCCTGCTTTGCAATGATCACCTTTGGCGCTCATCGAGAGCCCCTCAAAAATGACGGGAGTAAAATTGTAAGGCTAGCAATGCTGTTTGCCACACAATGCAAGGCTATGGGCCCTCTGAGCAGCTTTGATGCTCATTGCGTGGCTCGCAATGAGCGCCTTTGCGCTCATTGCAAGCCTCTCCCCTGTGTAGTTTTATAGGCATCGCGCTTGTGTTACTGTCTTGGGTTGTGTTAGTGGCTTGGGTTAAGTACTGCTTAGGTCTACTTTTTTACGTCCCTCGGGCTAGTTTTATGCCGTTGGGCCTCGTCTTTGTCGTTTCGCGTTTTTTTTGGCAGTTATTTTTTTCTCGCTTTGATTGTGAAAAAAAGGCAAATATGGCTCAAATTAATTTGCAACCTTACTCACAGGCTCCCTGCCTATCCCACTATTTTTTTTTTTTTTTTTTCATGTCTTTCCAGTTTTGTGTTTCGGTCGTTAAAGTCGTAATTTTGCGAGGCGCATTGTACATGTACGGGTCGTAAGTCCCGCATGCCTCAACTGCTCGCCTCGCTTTGCAATAAGCGCCTTTGGTGCTCATTGCAGCCTAAGTCCCGCGTGGTCGACGGCTCCCTTCGCTTCGCGAGGCTCGCAGTTGAGGCCCTATGGGCCGCAACAGCATGACCAACATCGTAACGTGACGCACACTGACCACTATATATGTGATGTAACAGTTCTTCATTTTAAGGTCACCGCTTTAGATAGTTACCTTATTAAATCATTTTAAAACAGTATTTTAAAATTTCACTTTCTGTATTTAATATATATGCAAATGTTGCTTATTTTATGTGCAACAAGTAGAGATGGGACTTTTGCATGGATGGGATCAGCAAAGGCATCTGATATGTGTGTTAAAACAACTAAAATACGGTGAAATTGTTAAATTATTATCCTACGACGGACACACAGGAACACATTATTCCTCCTTCTCCCCCTGTCTTGCTCCTACAGATAAAATCTCATCTTAATTTTTGACCAATCACGAATTGCATCCCAGGATGCTTTCTCTCTATATTGCCCAGTAATTTTCTAAGTAATACTAGTATCCAGTAAAGGGAGGAAGAAACATTTGCGCCTGATTTTATTTTGTGGCAAGTTTAAAACATTTTTTTTTTATTATATTTTTTGAGTACATGATTATTGTAATTTTGTGCTTTTACATCAAGGGTGGGCAAGTTTGGTCTTGGAGAGCCCCACACAGGCCAGAATTTGCTGATATCCTTTCTGTGCACAGGCGAGTCAATCAGGATGACTAAAGAAGTGATTGACTCACCTGTATGCAGCAGGGATATCCTCAAATCCAGGCATGTGTTTTGCCCTCCAGGACTGAACTTTACATTATCCCCTGAATAATGCCTTCATTTTATCCTGCTCCGTTTAATCTCTTTCAGGCATTTATTTAGGCTAGAGGCCAATCTAAGGGAAACAGGTTTAGAAAGGTAGTGTGATCTTAAAAAAGATATCAAAAGGAAGAAAATTTAGTGAACGCAATAAAACATCTCTCTAAATCTATAGCAGGAGGGGCATCCTCTATATCTGTAGGAGGGGCATCCTCTATATCTGTAGGAGGGGCATCCTCTATATCTGTAGGAGGGGCATCCTCTATATCTGTAGGAGGGGCATCCTCTATATCTGTAGGAGGGGCATCCTCTATATCTGGTGGAGGTAATGCCTGATATAACATTATGTATCCACTCCGTCTCCTATCCCACATCGTGTCCAGAGTAGCACATGCGTGTTTTAGGGGTCAAGCATGCGCAATTTAACAGCTTTTTCCGTCAGCACAGGCATATTTCTCTGTACCCAATGCAAAGTACAGAAGTGTTTAGATTGTGTGCAAGTGCCATCAAAGGCGCAGTAGTGTCTGGCGACGTTACCGTGGGTGTCATTATGTCTTTTGTGATGTATAATAACAATAGACCCAGGATTGTAATGTCAGCACCACATATCAATGACTTGTGTTGTTAGTCTGTCAACCCTATGATTACATTTATGGAAAACACACACATACACATCTAAACATCCACCTCTTAGTTATCCGGCACTTATGGGGATTGGTAGATGCCGGATAAATGTCGTTTCTGGTTGCTTGAGAGTTGCATATAAAAGAGGCCTAGATTAGCTGCACATAGGATGCTCTGCTAAGTATATTTGTGAGTGAGGGCTGTTCTAGCAGCAGCAGCTTTCACTCCTCACTTACACACAGGTACGTTGGGCTGGAGGGTGCGGTGGTGACCCCGGGGAATGTAACCCCAACACTGCCCTGGCTCAGTCGCTCATCCGTGTGTGTGTATGTATGTGTATATATATATATATATATATATGTATGTGTGTGTGTGTGTGTGTGTGTGTGTGTGTGTGTATATATATATATATATATATATATATATATATATATATATATATATTTCTATCTCTTGTAGTAACATTTTATATGTTTAGCCCCTTATGATAGATATGTTGTTAATATAACTTTATTTAAATATCACATACTTCTACTGTAGGGCTGAAACATGCAATGCTGAATATCCGCCTTATGGGTAGTGAAATGCAGGATTTGTTTTTAATAAATTTGAAGAACTTGAATGTTCATGGAAGCCACATGTAACTCGTCCAACCCTTTAACATGACACCATTGCCAGGGCAAGCTTTGAAGCATATGTAAATATCGGTCTCGGTAAACTACATTACAGATCCCACTAGACCTTAGAAAAATCAATATCTTGCTTGGCACTCCTTTTTTATGACAACGGTATAATTTGTTTATTTTGCTTGATTGCAAATTATAAAGATAGGTTTCTGAAAAGGGGCTAGATGACCAACTTGGCATCGATAAATTGTACAATATTTTACATAATCCTTAAAAAGAAATTAGGTTTATTCTATAACTTGTAATGTCTGTGTATTTTTAAGGTTCATGGTTAAATTGTCTAAATATTTAGATCACTGACAGCTAGGTTAATATTTAAAATGAGCTTGGCAAAGGGCTTAGTCTGAACACCATGCAAGGCTTGGTTTCCTGTGCGGAAATTAGCAATAAAGGAAAATATATATATGTATGGTAACGGTACTTGTATATGGTTGGTAGAATGGTACTCATGCACCACTTTTACTAACAAAAGCATTATAAAATATTCATTGTTTAATGTAACAAAATGGTAGACAGTTGGCATGTTTACAAAGGTCTATACAGTGTTGGAGACCAGCCATAAGTAGAACAATATGCTCCTTACAGTATTTTTCAAGCTTATCCTCAGGGAACCCCAAGCTATGCATGTGGTTTTAAAAAATAAAAAAAAAAGCATGTTTTGTGCAGTACTAGAAAATGGACACTCCATGTCAGTTGTTATGTTGCAAAGTAATAGAAATACTCTCTCGCTATTAAATTGAGAACACAATATTTTATACTTAACAAAATGGAAATATCTATAAAGAAACAGCAACATTAGCTACATTTTTTAGCCTTCAAATGAGTAATAATAAGTAGTAAAATAAATAAAAACATAGAAACTGAAAAACGGTTATTTTTATATTTGAAGTTTGGTAGACTGTAATGGGAAGATTCCAATACAACAACAATTAGTTATTTCAGTGATGATTTTAGCTAAAGGTTCAACAACTTTTTGTTCCAGTAATGTATCCAATTAATAAAAGCCTTTATCCGTAGATATTCATACAAATATCACATTAGTACAGGCAGCTGAAAATCACTGCTCAACAATAAGCTTAGATACTGTAGATGCAAATATTTAGATTTCAGCTTCAACTTAATCTTACCAACTAAAGAACTTGTGCCACGGTTGTCTCTTGAGCGTGGCATGTCTTTGCCTCCTATATAAGGCCCCAAACGGGAAGTGAGCCCTAGTATGGAGACCTCTATAAATGTAAGCTACCTACTGGCACGTTCTAATTGCTTTTGACGGAAAGAGATCTAGTCACGGATGATCCTCTGGATTGTTCATTGTCTTGGAAATTCTCTTGGATTTTTTTTATATGATCCTGCTTTTTGACCAAGACTTCTAACTGTTAGCTGCCTGCCCTGGCCCATTGCTTCACCACTGATTTCCACCTGCCTCAACCTCAACTGTAACCTGGAATCACCTTGACCTAGGATATGCCTATGACTATTTTTCTGACAACTGGACTTGGATCATGTACAATGACTTTTATGCTTTGTTTGTATTAGGGGCTTGATGGGAAGGGAAGCATACCTTTATCTGAAGCAAATATTTGTCATCATCATAATTTAATCAATTTCTTGTCACTCATAGACAGACGACAAATCCTTGTTTGTTGATACCAAATAAATACAGGAACATTCCTGTAAAGATTATTTATAATTCATAAATTGCGTAAACTGTATTAAATGTATTATAATACCAGAAACAACATTTTTGAGTACTCCTACTTGTCTCAAGCGTGTAAGCTGACCAGTCAACCAATAAGATTAGTTAAAACACAGTTTTCCAACTACAGCTAAGGATTCTGGGAAGTGCTGTGAATGTAAAATTCTTAATATATCAGTTTTTGGATGTATCTATATTTACTATCGTGATTATGTTACTTCCAATTAACACTAATACCTTTTTGAAACCATCGTAAAATGCAAAATTAATTATCAATAATTAATACTTATTTAAATTGTACACCAAGTTCTGAATCTGTACTTTTTTAACTTTACAGTTCTGGTGCTATTCAAATACATTTACATACATAAGTACATAGCTAATTTTATTTTAATTTTATTCACCTGATAAGAGTTTTTAAAAGTATTTTATAGTGTGTCTTTGTTTTTTGTTAAATACAGCAGAACTTCCATATTCGTCAGTAATCCGTTCCTGAGGGACGGCGGAACACTGAATCGGACAAATCACATACCGCATTTATCGGCTTAAAACACGCACTTTTTCTCCCTGAAAATAGGGAGCAAATTATAGGTGCGTGTTATACGCCGATATTCCCTCCCCCTCCTCATCCTCAACCTCCCTCCTCATTCTAACCCCCCCCCTCCTCAACCTAAACCCCCCGTCCTCAACCTAAACCCCCCTCCTCAACCTAAACCCCCCTAAATAACTCCCCCTCATTTACCTGCTTCTGTTCCGGCCTCCGCTCCGCTTCCTGACCCGGCACGCATGTGACGTCACATGTGCGCCACGTCATTAGCATATACCGGGTGCACCCGGTATATGCTAATGACGTGGCGCACATGTGACGTCAAATGCGCACCGGATCAAGGAGTGGAGGCCGGAACAGAAGCAGGTAAGTGAGGGGGAGGTGAAGAGGGGGGGGTTTAGAATGAGGAGGTGGGTTGAGGTTGAGGAGGGGGGTTGGAGGATGGGGGGGTTGGAGGATGGGGGGGTTGGAGGATGGGGGGGTTGGAGGATGGGGTTTGAGGAAGGAGGTTGAGGATAGGGGGGTTGAGGGGGTTTGAGGGTGGGGGGTTGAGGAGGGGGTTGGAGGATGGGGGGGGGTTGAGGAGGGGGGTTGAGGATAGGGAGGTTGAGGATAGGGAGGTTGAGGATAGGGAGGTTGAGGATAGGGGGGTTGAGGATAGGGGGGTTGAGGATAGGGGGTTTGAGGATGGGGGTTTGAGGATGGGGGTTTGAGGATGGGGGTTTGAGGATGGGGGTTTGAGGATGGGGGTTTGAGGATGGGGGTTTGAGGATGGGGGTTTGAGGATGGGGGTTTGAGGATGGGGGTTTGAGGATGGGGGTTTGAGGATAGGGAGGTTGAGGATAGGGAGGTTGAGGATATATATATTACTTAAAAACTATATATATTACTTAATTAATAAATTAATATACTTTACCTATTTTTATTTCATTAGCATACAAAAAACGACCGCCAACGCTGCTCATAGCACACAAACAACCAACAGCCTCGCAATGAGCGCCGAAGGATCTTGGAACACCAACAAAATTACCTGCCTTACAATCTTATTGGCGTCATTTTTTGACGGGCAAGTCGCTAATGTAGAATATACTTGATGAATATTGGATTTTTGGAATAATATTGGATTTTTCAAGAGGGATATTGGATTTTTTAGGATGAATATCTGAGGTGTTTTTTTGCCGAAAAAAATTAGATGAATATAGAATTATGACGAATATAGAGGGTCTACTGTGTATTTTTTATTGAAAGAGAAAATGTTATTACATAGAACATCTTAAAATAATGATAATAACATTATCCAGTATCCTCATATGCAGACCTCCTCTGATAAACCATTCATAACAAATAAAGTTTCAATTTTGATGATGATGATTCCAGTCTGTGGTCTCATTTTTGTTTTTCTTAGAAAAAAAATTACAATTCTTATAAACCTAACAAACTAAATTACCAAACAAAATGTATTAAAAACGAGGAAATACAAATGAGTATGTTTTAAATGATTTTACCCAATACTGAATAAGCTGTTTTGAGAATAAGCCACTTATCAGTTCTGGTCATATGAGGCAAACAACTCTGGGCATTTATTAGAAATTTCAACTCCATTCTTTAAAAAAAATGTATTTTTTTTAAAAGCAAGGCAGAAAATGTGAGTTCCATGTCTTTCCAAGAATTCAGTATGCAGAAAATGTTGGTATTCCCGCTGATGTGGTTAAATATGGCCGTTAACTTAAATTAAAAAAATAAATAAAAGTGAGTTGTACAAATAAGATTTTAATTGGTTTTCCCCAAACTTTATATGTATACAGGCAGCCTTCGGCTACTCCAGTGTGAGAATGAGCCCAGTCCTCGGGTTCAGACAGAAGGGTGTACAGTTACTAATGTATGTGCTCCGCTCTTGTTTATGTTAAAAGTTCCAAGACTGGCGAACACAAGAGTACAATGAAGGTCTTTTAGCATCATGCTGAATTGAAAGAGCGGTTGAGCGGTGCAGTTTAATTGTGTATGCTCCAGTGCTAGGCAACTGTCCAAGCCTTATTGTAAACATTGTACGCTCTGTCAGGAGGCGATGCCGCGGCGTGGAGACGAGCTTTAAGCCTCTCTCAGCAGAATGTCATGGATGGCTCTTTTATGCACTTGTGAACTTAGGCTCAGTAGAATGATATAATCCACATTCATTGGCTGACATGTAACATGGATTCAATTTATTATGTATAACCAGTAACTGGTTTATTTTCCATGTAGACTGTCACCACAATAGACTCAATAATTGAAAGAGTTTTTAGCTTTTATGTCCATTCTCGATAGTTTTGAGGTTTTGCAGATCTCTCGAGGTTCTCTCTTCTTTAGCATACCTGGTTTACTGATTTCATTCTGGGCTTATGAGGAAAGAGATTGAAATCATGGACTGTTGGATGCCCTTGTAGGATCGAGCAGCCCACCATGTATTTTATTGAAGGATAGTGATCATATGAAGCCATTTATTATCATATAGTTGTTTGGCTCCTTTTTAAATCATAATGATAACAGAATTCACCCAAATGGCCCTGATCAAAAGTTTACATATGCTTGAATTTTTCTCATTGATACAGACACACAAGGTGACACACAGGTTAAAATGGCAATTAAAGGTTAATACTTTTTAAATTGCAACTAGTGTCTGTGTATTAATAGTCAATGAGTTTGTTAGCTGTCCCGTGGATGCACTGAGCAGGCTAGATACTGAGCCATGGGGAGCAGAAAAGTACTGTCAAAAGACCTGCATAACAAGGTAATGGAACTTCATAAAGATGGGAAAAAAATATAAAAAGATATCCAAATCCTTGGAAATGCCAGTCAGTACTGTTCAATCACTCATTAAGAAGTGGAAAATTAAGGGATCTCTTGATACCAAGCCAAGGTCAGGTGACCAAGAAGGATTTCAGCCACAACTTCCTCAGGAGAAATACAGGCTGATCTGGGAAAATATGGCGTGGTTGTTTCAAGGAGCACAATACGACGATACTTGAACAAAAATGAGCTGCATGGGCGAGTTGCCAGAAAGAAGCCTTTACGCGCCAATGCCACAAAAAAGCCATTACACTATGCTTGACAACACCTTGACATGCCTCACAGCTTCTGGCCTCACAGCTTCTGTGACAAGACCAAAATAGAGCTTTATGGTCACAACCATAAGCGCTATGTTTGGAGAGGGGTCAACATGGCCTATAGTGAAAAGAATACCATACTGTGAAGCATGGTGGTGGCTCACTGACGGTTTGGGGGCATGTGAGCTCTAAAGGCATGGGGAATCTTGGGAAGATTGATGGCAAGATGAATGCAGTATGTTATCAGAAAATACTGGCAGACCATTTGCTTTCTTCTGCACGAAGGCTGCGCATGGGACTCTCTTGGACTTTCCAGCATGACAATGACCCTAAGCACAAGGCCAAGTTGACCCTCCAGTGGTTATAGCAGAAAAGGTTGTGCAGTGGCCATCAAAGTCTAATGACCTTATTATCAGCGAGCCACTCTGGGGAGATCTCAAACATGCGGTTCATGCATGACCTGGAGGCATTTTGCCAGGACAAATGGGCAGCTATACCACCTGCAAGAATTAGGGGCCTCATAGACAACTATTACAAAAGACTACACGCTGTCATTGATGCTAAAGGGGGCAATACACAGTTGTAAGAACTAAGGATATGTAAACTTTTGAACAGGATCATTTCATTTCTTTCTTTGTTGCCATGTTTTGTTTTGTGATTGTGCCATTCTGTTATAACCTACAGTTGAATATGAATCCAATAAGTAATAAAATAAATGTGTTTTTCTGCTCACTCATGTTTTCTTTATAAATGGTACATAATATTACCAAATCGCCAAATTGGTTATATATACTGTATAGACTCTTTGATACATTTGCTGTATGATACTAATAAACGTGTAGCTTCTTTCCCTGAATGTATATTATTTATATACAAGCTCATTTAACTCCTATGGATACCCCACCACCACAACGCAAAGCATCAACACATTGGCATTTATGCCTGTATATTAGTATCCCAGTCTCATCATATTGGATCTGACATTTATAAGTTCATAAGTTTACACAGTCCCACTTGCTGTTTTAACTACATACCATACCTGTTGAAGCAGAACCCGTCGCGTTTTACTCTATAATACAGAGTAAGTGTGAATTTATATGTGTATAGATGCACTCCAATTCTCCTAATAGTTTGCCATTGTCAGTGCTTATTTTAATGCCTATTAACTCTATCAACAGCAAGATGAAAGCGGGAAAATATTTGAGAACATAAAAAGTGTATGTAAGTTTTCCTATTAGATCACACTTTTTAACAGCAATTGATAATGTAAAAGTTGTTTATACTGATATTTAGCTTCAAATTGCTGTAGGTTTACATTGGTCCTTTCACAACTCTGACCCGAGAATTATTTCTCTGAGCGTATATATATATATATATATATATATATATATATATATATATATATATATATATATATATATATATAAATACATGTGTTAATAATTCTAAATTGTAATCCGCTGTAAAAATGTAGCTCATTTTCTAAAGTCTATAATTCTATTGTAAGGAATAAATGTTTTTTTTTTTTGGCTGCATCAAAATGTTACAAGATCCAATGTCCTAATTCTAGGAGCTCTTATCAATGGAATTCACTGTAGCAGATGTTGAACTCTGTTCTGATAAATTCTGTAGCAGGGTAAAAGGGCAGGCGGCTGAAATGCTCGGATAGTTGGCTCTCTGCCGCTTTGTTGAGAAATCAAAGTGGACGCCAGTGACCATCACGATTCTAGTTTCACAAGCAGCACAAATGGTTAACAGAAAATATGTCGGTGGAATACTAGATCATATATGTAAAAAAATCAGTGGAGGGAGCGGTGGGAACTGGGATAGGCCAGAATGTTTTGTTAGATATTTGTATCTGATTTAAATTAACACCAGAAATATTATTGCCCCTCACACACACAAATTTCATTTAAGTATTATGGATGTCTCAAGGGTCCAGCAGATACATTTTTTTATTAAAAATAGTTTTATGACTTTTTACCGGCTTAATTATGTTCTTAAGCTCAATGTTTTCAAGTGTGTGTGTGTGTGTGTGTGTGTGTGTGTGTGTATACAATTGTTGGCAATAATCCCCTATTAGGAAAAGAAACCTTCTATGCTTGTTGGATGAATTGGTAAAAACTGCTAATCTCAATGTAAATTTACTGTAAGAAAAAGCAGTTTTAACATATCACCATAACCTGTAGTTTTAATCATACCATAATTGGAATCTTTGATATGTTTCGTGGTAGACATTGGTAAAAAAAGACAAGTAAAATCATACAGTTAGAAATTGGAATCAGCAAAATATATATGTTCATGAATGTATTACATTTTTATATATCTTAAAGGCATATCGAAGTTTCCTGGATTATGAATGCATCTGATGTAGGAGAATTAGTAGTGTATGAAAAAAATGTTTGCATGCCAAATACCAAAATAAACATGAACAAATTTACCCTCATGTTTGCGAAATCTCTTGGGTTTGCCAGCAGTTGCTTTTGTGAGTTAACACCCCTGGATATCTCTGCATAATTTGTTTTGGACAATCACAGGCAGCGAATACATTGTATCCGTGTATGATGGCAGTTTTTGTTGTAAGGAATCATGGGATGAGCAGTCCCGCTGCAGGAGGAGTTAAATATTGCTCTGCTGCCCTGAAGGTTAGTAAAGTGTTAAAATCCATACCCAAATTCAGTGTTTCTATTGGTAGGTACACTATGCCTATGTAAGCAGCTCTGAGGGTGTGGAAAACACATATTATTTTTAAATAAAATAAATCTGTATGTGTATAGAATGACTCCATGTAATGTTAGCAAGTAGTGGTAAGTGTGTACGCTACCATGGAGCGTTACACACTTATCAGAATTATTATAGTGGATAGTACTAGAGTAGTATTTCTAAATACAAAGTATTAGAGTATTTTTGCCTCTTTGTTGTATTGTGAGACTTTTCTTTGTTCGCCATTCTACATTTAGTAGCCCAGATCTCTAGACTGGAGCAGTAATCGAGGTGGGCAGGAGTGCCCATACAACATGCCATTTCTCTTCATTGTATGTGTGCATGTATAAATCACCTGGTTTGTGTCTGTCTGGCAGTCTGCTGCCAAATGTATGAATCTTAATAATCAATTTGTGTGTATGCAAGGCTGGAGGACAGAACATTAAATCCCTTCCTGGGATAGTGCAGTCAGCGTGATGCATAACCCCATTAACATTTAAAACTGTATCACGGCTATAAAGCAATTCTTAAAATACCTGCCCTTAGGCTTGTAGTAATCACAGAGGGATATGCTCATAATAGGATGACCAGCTAGGCGCTGCTTCCCACTCTTACTGACCAAGCAGTGATTTGTGGCCGGCTCGACTATAATTTATCATAGAACATTTAAAAAAAAAAAAAATGTGGAAGAATTATCCAAATCGATGGTATGTTCTGACATTTAAGCAATAAATGTATCTTCCGGTATAAGGGAGGCTTCTGTCTGCTTCAGCAGATGGTGACCTCATGGCACCTCTTACAGGATTCTTGTTTTCATTAAGCCACCTGCGCTCAAGCAATACTGGCCCTACTGCCTTCTTCTAGCACAGTCTCTTACACACTTGTATAGAATAGTATTGATAAAATCAAGATGCAGATAAATTTAAATAACGTACTCTATCGGCTATAAACTAACTTGTATTTAAATTTGCATTTAAAGCTCATATAGCAGTCATCCAATCAGATGCTGTCTCTCTTCATCAACTATGACCTTTACACTATGTTCTCCTTCAGATTATAAAAATTCCAAAGGGGCAGTGCTCAATTTCACACTCGGGCTAAATGTGTGTGTTTGTGTCGTTCAGTCGGGTCCGACACTCTGTGACCTCATGGACTGTAACACACCAGGCACATCTTTATGTCCATGGTCATGCTGATCCACTTGGTATTTTATTACTCTGTTTGTATATACTAAGCATCTATGTGTGTGTGTGTCGTTCAGTTGTGTCCAACTCTCTGTGACCTAATGGACCATAACACACCATGCTGATCCACTTGGTATTCATGGCAGAGTTACTGGAGTGGGTTGCCAGTTCCGTCTCCAGTGGACCACAGCATACAGCTCCTGGTCTCCCATCCAAGTACTGGCCAGGCCCAACCGTGCATGACTTCAGGGTGATTTGACCTCTAGGTTCCCTGACTGGAATAAAACCCAGTTCACAGCAGTGAAACCACCGAATCCTAACCACTGGACCACTAGGGGACCCCAAGCTAAATAGAGGTATTCAAATACTAGCCTACTTAATGTGTGGGAGGAGATGTCGCTGCATAAAACAGGTAGATATTTTTTGACAGTGCAAACAAGTTAGTACATTGTGCCAAGAATTATACCAATGGAGGGGTCAGTATAATCTTAATTTCCATGAAGCTTAACTTTTTTTTTTAGTTCGATACAGTGGTGAAGACTACATATACCTATGTATGCCAATTCACCCCTTCTGGATCACTACCTTATCGTGGTAAAAGGGCTTGTGTACTACAAATAAGCTGCGAGCTATACCATGTAGAGTCATCCAAGATGGGCAGGTCATAGTAGAGCGTTCGGACAAATCCCGGTCTTTGGAGAAGGAACTGGCAACTAACTTTAACCAGTGTAAATAATAAGAGATATAGACTATGCAACTATGCATACAAATGCAAAAAGGGGCACAAATAAAAAAAATCAACAAAGATAAAAAATAACAACAATATAGTTCATAACAATACAAATACATAAATTTATTTTCTCAGTCTTAAAGCTTACCAGAGATAGATTTTTTTTTTTTTTTTTTTATAGTTTGCATCTCATAATTCTGACTAAAGGTTAAGTTTTATATGGCTAATGACTGTATCATATGAGTGCCTCATATACATATAGTTTCCTTTTTCGTCTATCTTAGTATCAATTCCATGTTTTACGCACCAATTCTAGCTCCATTTTGTAACTGGAATGTAGGGCAATTTTCTAAAAAAGTTAATTTGTTACATACGCCACAAAAAAGTCCTGTATTTACACGGTGGTCCTTTAAGAAATACCGTACTTTCATAGTAATTTATTTCTCCATCATCATTTTTAATACAAATAATTAAAAATTATAATTATTTCTACATGTACTTTCTGTTTCTGCAGTAAGTGGGGACCTTTGCTGAGTCTGCTGGTATGGAAGGTGATGGGTTAATGTGTTTTCTATTCAATAATTCATAAACTGGTAAAAAGCTTCATTCATACAGTGAGTATTTTTTGATATTTTGTCAAACAGGATGCTTTATGTAGCCCCGAGTATCAAAGCAGGGGAAGGGCGTATATTTTGGCATCTTGAAAAGGGAATCCCATTTAAAGTGTACAAGTCCATGCCAGGGGTTGCTGCGCAAGCTGAAGCGGCGAACAGCATGGAGCATTGTTCAGAGCCCTTATAAGTCTTTAAAAAATGCTGGAGCCATTTAATTGTCTAATTCAAGGCAAAATATTCAATTCATAAGATTATAATTTAATACTGGAGTCCTTATTTTAAATTCATGTTTCTACTGAAAAATGTTCTTCACGAGAAAAGTTAAAATTATATTCTAAGGAGCACTTAAATATTTTATTCAATGGAGTGATTACATTTTTTTTTAATAATGATAATGTTATCAGGTTTTTCCAGTTCATTATAGGCTGGATCAGCTGTGAATTGCAGTTCTTTATATTGACTACGTTAAATAATCACTGTAGTTTGGTAAAAACTTCACATGCTGGAGTATGTAAAATATAATATTAACAAGTGTGCACGAGGAATATAAATTTAGAGAAACTCTGTATCATGTAGAATATCATGTTGTAGTGTGCGTGGATGGGTTATACCAGTGGTAGTCCACTTGGTTCCTACCACCCACTAGTGGGTGATTCAAGCTTTCATGGTAGGCGGCGGGGTAATCGCTAGGTGGTATCGCTGATGAGTGACGTCACATGCAGGAGACCCGCAGCACCACGATTGGCTGGTTGGAGAGTTGGTGAGAGAGCAATCAGGACCAGATCACTATCTAGTAAGTATAGTGCGATATTTAGTTAGGGTCATGTACTCGGAAATGAGAGAGGGGAAATTGAGTAACTGCAGCACCAGTGGGCGGTAAGGAAATCAAAAGTGGGCAGTAGATATAAAAAGGTTGACGACCCCTGGGTTATACTACCAGGCTTTAAAGAGATATGGAAGTTTCCCCGTTTTTAATATTAAGATAAACTACCTAAGAGTTTATTTGCATATCTAAAAATCATTCTATCAAAAGCTTAAATGTGTGTGTGTATATATATATATATATATATATATATATATATATATATATATATATATGTTTCCTCAGTTTCAAATGTTTGGTAAGAAACAGGCAGTGATTATCAGAAAAATATCTGTTGTATAGAGAAGTTCAGTGTACTTACAAAGTTATAGGCAGGAAAGTAAAATCCAGCTTTGTATTCCCACAGGAAGGTTACATAACCAAGTCTGCATAGGAAATGCAGCTAGGTATGGTGTTTGTGACCTTTCAAAGGAAGTAATTGCTGTGGGATGGAATCACATGGTTTGGTGGGGTTTGAGCTCACAGCTGAATCATAGCACAAGGATATAGAGCGAAAGAGACTACATATCCCAGGATATGCAACACAGGAACTCCAGAGTGTGATATAAATGTATCTGATTTCTCCTGATTGGCCAAAACAAATGATGAATTTTATGATAATCTTAGCAGTGATTTTCACGGGTGTCAACTGACAAAAGCCTCAGCAGAATCTCTGTATTACTAGATGTACTAACCAATCACAGATTGTCACTCGGCAGCATTTTCAAAATGCTGTTGAGAAATACTCTGTAAGTGACTAGTGCATTTCTTACCTATATTATTTGTTACTTTTTAGACCTAGAGCTTGGTAAAAATGGCTGTTTTTTCCTTTCTCTAAGCTTTCCCCAATGGGATATTTTGGTTCTGATTTAGAATTCTTCTGTTCTGTTTTTGCCTTTTGAACCCTTACTATATAAAATCATCAATATCCTAACCGGCATATTTATTTGTAGTTTTGATTTAGCTAGATTGAAGACCAGGTATAAAGATGTCCATGTCATTTGTTTTTTCCTTCTTAACCTCTGCAAAATAATATCCCTAGATTTCAATACAATTCAGAATGGGTTTAATGTATCTATACTATCATTTTAAAAACATGTCTAAAAGATAATACTACCCTAACATTGATAAAACATGGACTATGACCATTAATAATATATATAGACAGATTGCAGGATCAGGAGCCTTCCCACAAATATAGGGAATATAATATGCTTGAGAACATAGATTTTTTTTTTTAATGTTTGGTTTACATTAATACCCTTAATTATGTGTTGCGTTTCCTTCTTGCTAAACCACAATGTGCAAAAAGTTCCCCACATCGTTTGTTGTCACCACAAATCTGCTGAAGGTTGCTTGTGGCGAGCTAAAGTTAACCAAAATTCTTTGTTTGAAAAGTATCTCATTGTATGTAATTGTTATTTAGTCTACATATGTTTAGATTGTTGGATGGTATCGCCATTGGGAAAACAGCAAGCAAAGTCTTTACCAGCAACAATATCCGTCCAAGTTTAAAAAATCCTACTTTGTTGCAGGAAGACCTTGTGTTGAGATTCATACAAAACATACATTAAAATGCTCTATTAATGCAGAAGTGAAACATACACGTATCAATGCAATTGCTATCATTTGATATTAAAAAATGTAGATTGGCAATGTTTAATAACTGAAGTTGCGTGGTAGGTATTTTAAGGGTATATTATAAGAATACATTTTCTATATATATATGTTCTACTTGACTTTCACGTTGCCAGGTAAGAAGGATGAAGCCCAGTTGAATAAATAATAGTCACAGAGACCTGTACATGTTAATATCTTGTTATTATACCAACTAGATATGGACTTTGATCTCATCCAACACCCCCCCCCCTCCCCATTTGATGACTGGGACTCTATACCAGGGAGGGCCTACTATTTTACTTTGAAGATCCTCACATGTGGCCCCTCAGGCCTTAAAAGGGTCTCAGGGTGCTTTAATTGTTTTTTTTGCCCAAAATGAAAGTGAAAAGGTGGGTATAAAAAAGGAAATCATGAGTAATAGAGGTATAGATAATGAAATGAATGATTTGATAGTTTTAGAGTGATATAATGGATTGTGTATTGTTGCATTTCAGACAACTGGTTTTGGGCTGCATGGGAAGTAACTGGGTGCCTAATGTACCCCGGGTCAACTTGTTAGCCACTGCTGCTCTGTATAGTATTCTACCTGGGGTCTGAGTGTGTCCGTTTTATCATATGACTTAATGCTGAAGACAACAGATTCAGAGCCAAAGGTGTATTTAACGATTATTTTCATTTAACTCACAAGTGTAATCAATCTGTCCTTTTGTAGTGGATCAAAAAGGCTCACTAACAGATGTGACCTTTAATTAATAAACAAGACTCTGGAGCAATAGGGAGCTTTGCAATCTGTTACTTGTCCTATGTCTGTCCAAGTTAAGACAAGGCATCATTAAGTGATCCATGATGTACCTGTTACATCTTCAAGCTTTTTCTCTAATGGACCAAAGTTAGCTCTTGTCTTGGTAGATCAATTGACAACTGGTGAAGGTTTTTAAGAACTATCACAGTATCTGCTTCTTTTCAGTTATAATATACTGGGCATTACTGAAGAAGCCCTATAGTGGATGAAACGCATAGAGTTATTGGCACAGAAAATGGTTTGAATAAGTCTCTTTTTTACTTCCTTGTCTACTCAGTAATATGTAAGCACAGTGGTAACCAAGAGCTGTAGCTATCAATTGGTGGAGTCAAATAAACAATAGAACCTTTTATTATATATTATTCTAGATATTGGAATATAGTTAATGTAGCCTTTGGACTAATGAGCCATACAATCTAGATACTTCTGTTTTGTTACTTTAATTTTGTGTAATTGTTTTGGAATTTTGCTTGTACCAGAGAGCACCTGAATAATGTCCACTGTGATCCATGGATACTGTGTGGGAACCTTTTGTTACATCAATACAGCCCTCCTTTTGCTAACATGATTGTGTACCAGTATATTGTATGGTGGTATCTATAAAATATATAGATACCATAAATATAAAAGTGATCAATTAGGCTGATAGATGACTTACTGTAACGGAATTGGAGGATTAAGCTAAGTATTTTTTTGTAAATTTGTAGAATTTTAATAGCTAGGAAATAAAAGTAGTCATAAAAAACATAATTTTATATATTTGTATTACCAGCAGCATTAATATTTGTAATGTCCGGAAACAACTGGTCTACAATCTGATTATCATTAGAAAACACAGTAGGAACTATTTAATACCAGCAGGAAATCTATATTCATTAGATGGACAGAATCTAAATGAAATTCTGCAGAGAAAACATATTACTTTTGTAATGTGTATGGATAGATGCTAAAAAGAATAAAATCAGACAGGGGACTGTATGAATCTTTATGAGGCAGTTATTAATAAACTTCATCACTTGATGAACGGCTCACTCATATAAGATAATAATATACACCAGGAGGACTACATATCTTGTACAATGAGAAAAAACTAGTCCTAGGAATATCTATATGAACAGACATAAAAATAAATTTTAAACTAATCTCTTATAATAAATTGTATGTAATAATAGTTAAAATAATTTTAAAACTGTTTGTTTCATTCAGACTTGGTTAAATAAATGTGTATGCCCCCGTTGCCTCATTCATTGTCTTTAGTGTAACTAATTAAAGTCTGGGCATGCTGTCTGGGGTCTAAGCATGCTCAGTATATTATTTTGCATATTATCCGATGGGCTTTTTTGTATATATATTATCCCTGGTTTTATAATAGGAGGAAATAGATCAGTGCTTTGCGATCTCTTCCTCTTCCTCTCCCTCCCCAGCAGTCCCCCCACACTTCCTGTCCCTTTGGTTGAAAGCCGTTTCTCACAAGATCTTGCAAGATTATCTCGTGAGACTCTGTATCAGAATTATCTGGGCAACCAAAAGGACAGGAGTTGAGGGGGAACTACTGGGAGGGGAGAGGAAGAGATTGCAGTGCGTTGATCTCTTTCCTCCCACTATACACCAAGGATAAGGTACCTACCTTCCCTACAATGTAGGGGAGGTAGAAGCTATTGTTCTCGATTTGTTCTGAACTTGACGCATCTCCATGAGGAACAAAAATGGATGGATCACGACTTGTTCGCTACACCCCGCATCCTGTCTCTCCAGGAACCTAATAAAGTTCTCTACTGTGGGGCAGTTTTAGTTTGTGCTAACAGCCCAAGAGCAGTCTGTGCCTGTAGGAGCTCAAAAGCAGACTGTGCCTGAAAGAATCAAAGTGCAGCCTGTACCTATCATTACCAAATTGCAGCCAGTGCTTATAAGAATCAAAGTGCAGCCTGTGTCTGAGAACCAAAGTACAGTGTAGCCTCTGTCTATAAGAATCAGTGCAGCCTGCTCTTACAAGAACCAAAGTGTAGCTTGAAGAAGGCTAGTGATACATTTGTTAGTGAGTTTAGAGACTATGTAGAGGCTGAGGCTTTTAGTCTCCAACAAGTCGTCAACTGTAAGGAGATTGGTTTATTATGGAAGAAAATGACTAACATAACCTACATCACTCAAGCAAAGAAGACATTGCCAGGGCACAAGCCAATGAAGTACAGGCTACATCTGTTGCTGTGTGGGAATGCTAGTGGGAATTTTAAAAATTAAGCATCTACTGTCTATCACATTGATAACCCCAAATTTTTCAAAAAGATGTGATAAAAGCAAGTTAAGTGTAACGTGAAGGGCCAACAGAAAAGCTTGGGTAACCAGGCAGTTCTTCATCGAATGGATGAACACAGTGTTTGGCCACACTGTAAAAAAATATTTGTAGGGGAAAGAACAGTCTGTAATAATGGACAATGCTCCTGCTCACCCTCCCGGATTGGAGGACTAGTTGCTGGAGGACTCCTTTTTATAACTCTGAAGTTCTTGACCCCCAACGCAACTCCTCTGATCCAGCCCAGCAGATCATGTCAAACTGTATACCAAGGCCCTTTTCCAGAGGTGTGGTGACCTCAGATACTGAGTTGACAGTGAAAGAGTTTTGGAAGAACCATTTCAATATCCTCCACTGTGTCACTCTGATAGATAAGGCCTGGCATGCAGTCTCTTACAAGACTATGAATGTCACATTGAAATAAATTGTGGCTAGAAGCTGTAACTCCAAGGAACTTGGAACCTAGGCTTTGGAACCGATTATTTCAGTTTACATTGATCCCTATGGGAAATGCTTGTTTGGAACTTGACCTGCTGTCCGGAACAGATTAAGTATGAGAACAGAGGTACCACTGTATATCATTTTTGCCACTTCTTGGATCGATACACCCCCATAATTTTTTTTCCATTCATACGCACTTGGCAATGATGTGTTAGGTTACTGTAGGAACATTTTATTTTTAATAATATTTTGTTGATTAAGTACTTATTATTTATAGTTTTAAATTATACCAAATCCCTCTGTTTTGAATATGCATCTATTTCTCTGAGTACTTTCTTATTGTTTTATCCAAAATTTAAGGAGACCTAGACAGTATAGGGGTATATATTTTCTGTAGTAGGTATACTGTATATGTGTGTGGGTGTGTGTGTATATAATTATTTTTAGTATATTGGGGGGGGGGGGGGGCAGGGGCATTGACAATTTACACAGATAAATTCAAAAAAAAGTTTTTGAGGGGCACTGCAGCAATGGGGAGCCCAGAGCAGGACCTTGGTGCACTGGGTGCACCAGCAGTAGATCCACCCCTGCTTCCTGTTGTGGGAGTAGAGTTGAATTAACCCCCCATATTTTTTTGGTCTCCTACACCCATGTATTCATACATGGTTTAAAAAATATCCCAAGGCTTCCCTCTTCATGTGTTCCCCATAACCAATAATGCAGTCTTCAACTGTATCTTAGTAAACATAACAAATCTACATATAAATTGGCAAATACATAATATATACAAATTACGTTTAGGTAATCCATAACAATATAAATGGATTATGACGTTTCCATGTAAAAGTAAAAATAATACTCCATTCGTTAATTTTATTTAAATTTATTAGAAGTGATTTTAAATCCCATAGTTAAATCTCTGAATATTATAGTGGTTCAAAAGCTTAAATAATATTAAAAAGACTACTTTGTCATTGTTTTGACTCAAGCTTGCATGATATAAATTGCAAATACAGGCAATTACTTCCAGTTTGCTCCTCTCATGAATAGATCGAAGAACAATCTGAAAATTGTAGGTAAAATGGTTAAACAAATATGTCTAAAGTATTCATCTTCTATGTTCAAATATGTCTTACACACCAATAGAAAACGTTGTAAGACCTTTTTTAGTAGTCACATCAGTTTTAACAACCGTGACCTATAAAAATAATTTAATACCTATCTCTAATAAATTAAGAGGAATTCAGATAATAAAGGGTCACAACCTTGCCGGTGGCCCCACTGTTTTGCACCTGCTGAACCAGTAGAAGCTCCACCATTGGTTCCTACTACTCTTACCTCCTCTTGTGTTAACATCAAGACCAGTAATGTCCAAGGGATTTTCGTTCAAAATACTGATGAACTTCACAATTTATTTGGCTGAACCTTAGGCTACGTTTCCGTGCTAGCCAACCAAAATGGTTTCCCCTATTGCTAGTTTGATTAGCGAGGGCTAAGATATTGGGTGCCAGGAACCACAGGATGACCCCAACCCATCCTTGGCAACCAGGGCACCTGCCTTGATTGCTGGAAACAAACACTCACTCTTTACATACAAAGGGAGATTAGTATCACTCTCATTATTTCATAAAAAGATCTAAATACAATTATGTTAAAAATGTCTGGTGGTAATTTCCATGTGAAAGTACCAAAAAAAGTACTGCAGACACTTATTCGCCAAGTGGTGTGCCAAACTCATTCCCTCTCAATGACCTAGATGTTGACTCCTTGCATCAAAGGATGAACCCATAGCTCTCTGGAAATGTAAAGGCCCACACACAATGCATCATGGATCTTACCAGGGTCCTGCAGACACATCAACATTTTTTTATTTTCTTTAGAAAATAGCGGTATTTCTTTTTTCTTTATTAATTATCTTCTTAGTCCTAATCAAAGTTTTCAAACATATATTTGTTTTTCATTCTGCAATGGTCCTTTACAGGAAGCAAAATAAGTCTAGTCAGGCATACTCATAGTTTAAAGTCAAGAACATGCGACAAAGAGCAACGTAGAAAAAAAATGTCTTTCTTCTTTTCTAAAATGATATAGAAAACAACCCACTGAGTCTCACGATCCAGAGTTGAGGGGCCATGTGCACCTCAATTTTCTCCCTCTAGGTCGTGCTTTTTGTGTTTACTATCTCAGCACCCAGCAGAACACCCCTTATTATTATTATTATTATTATTATTATTATCTTTATTTATATCGCGCCAACATATATTCCGTATCGCTGTACAGGGGGTTAGTACATGGCAAAAAACAAACTTAACACCTTAAAGAATGGAGGGCCCTGTTTTTGAGCATATAATCAAATGTACATAGTGCTTGTTTCCAAGACACGGACACACAAGGGGAACCCCTTAGGGGAAGTCTGGAAATCACAGGTTGCAAGCTCAGCCCTAGGGTTACAGGCTTATTAAAAATAATAAGCTCTTTTTCATCACCTTGCTTAGGATTGAATATAGAAGAAATTGGGGAGTGAACAAGTTTGAATAAGCTTGATAGCCTGACTGCTTCAAAAAATGATGGCAATAAGATTGTAAGTCAGGTAATGGTGTTTGGGTGCAAAATTAATTTTGTTGGTGTTTTAAGATCCTTCGGTGCTCATTGCGAGCCTCGCGCTGAGTGCCTTCGGCGATCATCGAATGTCTCTTGGTTGTTGGTGTGCTATGAACAGGGTTGGTGTGTTTTTTTTGTTATGGGAATGAATAATTAAAAAATAAGAAATGAATATACTTTACCTATTGTGAAGTAATATATGCAGGAAGCATTGTGTGGAAGAGCTGGCAATCTGTTTTCATGTTGCTGCAGCATCAGTGCTGTGGAGCTGCTGTGTAAGCATCATGAATGTGTGTAGTGTAATAGTGTGTGTGCGCGAGGCAAATCCGTTAGTGTAGCGGTGTACTTCCAGATTGTATAAGTTATTGTTCTAAAATGGCGCCTAATGTGTGGTATGCAGCTGTGGCTGATTTAGCGTCCTTCGTTTCGGATGTCGTCCGACTTTTTCAGAATATCCGTAGCTGTTTGGTGGTGTTTTGCATGTTTATGGTAGTGTTTTGCGTGTTTAGGGGCCATTAGCCTCATTTTCATTTTGTTCGGCACCCATTTTTTCTCTCGCTTAGGTGATTTTCGGGTCTCTAAACGCCGTAATTTTGAGTTAAATGGAGGTGTAACTTCACTTGCACAGGTCCTAGATGCCCCCACATGCTGTGGGTAACCTTTTTATGTTTTTGTTGTGTGTATTTATTGTGTTTGTAATGTTTTTGGGGTCGTGCGAGTTGTGTCCTTGTTTTCATACTCGTTCTCGTATATTTTTTTTGGGGCAATACGTAGGTGTTTGGTTGTGTTTCGCGTCTATAGTGTCCTGTAGCCTCATTTTAGGGGTTTTTCGGCGGCCATTTTTTCTCTTGCTTTGGGGATTTTCGGGATTCTAAACTCTTTTATTTGGAGTTAAATTGAGGTATAACTTCAGTTTTCGAGGTCCTGGATGCTCCCTCTTGCTGAAGGTAAGCTTATGTATTTGTTTTGTGTATTTATGTTTTCATGTGAGCCGGTTTCGGGCGGTTTTTGCGTGTTCGTGATGGGTCGTAACATGTCCCGTATTTTTTGCGAGGGCATGGAGCGGCGAACTGCGGCCCTCACTATGGCAATGGCTTACATGCTCACAACTATATATGTGATTCAATACTGAAAGTTGTTATCATACAAAATGACCAGGTGTTTTTTATGTAGACTGTACCAAGACAGCACAATATAAGGTGCCAGAGTGTGAGAGAGTGGTACCAAAATATAAGATAAATTAAGAAATGTTTCCGCAGTAAACCTATTAATGAAAAAGAAATAAGTGTAATTTGACCATAAGCAATTGTCTGTCCTTATCAAGGTCAGACATTTTCTAGATCATAGGGTTGCTCGATTTTCATTGAATATGTCCTTCCACAGAAGGCTACAAGAGAAAAGAAATATTACATTAATGTTTTTTGTTTTTATTTGTATATATATATATATCCTTGTTTTTAATCTACTACCATCATACTTAGACAGTTTCGAGATTGAAAAGCAGAATCTGTGTAATACATTTATTTTGTTTAATGTAACAAGTCCCTGTTCAATATTCATATGTTTTTATGTTATATTCTTATTGTCTTGTAAAGGAACAACATAATTTAACATGATGAGAAAATAACTGGGGAGAATCAGCAAGGGTCACATTGAGCGGGTAGAGTGTAAAGGATTCCACTTTGGGGCGTTGACTGGATCCTTGATCGTGTATATCTATGATGGTAAAATCAAAAACATTATAATGGAAAAAAATAAAGACAAAAATAGTGACGGATGTATAAAATGTTTGCATTATGTGGGATTACCAGTGGGGAGCCAGATTACAACAGTTTGTTTGGAGAGGAGTAGCTGAAGTCCACACAACTGTTTCCACTGATAGTCAAGCACATACAATATTAAAAAATACTATGGCCTTCTTTTCTCCTAATGTGCCTAATGTATACTACACGGACATGGTAGTTAATGTGATTTGTTAATTATGATCCTATCTTGCAAGTTGTGTGAAAGGACCCCATTCAATTTCAAGCCCATGATTGTCTGTAACCCGAAACTTTCTAAACATTTAAACGCATTCAATGGTCTCTAACCCGCAACTACCCTCTGACGCCACACAGAAACCATGCACTCGTAAGTAGGATTTCAGGGGGCGTGGTCATATGATCTGAAAATTGTTAAGCAAGACTGTAATTCACTTCTTAGACAGAGCCAATAGTAAATGAGACTGTCATGACATCAGTAAAACATGGAGGTTAGCTTTGAAAAACACAAATAAGTAATATTTGCCGATTTGGGTTGCACTCAAGCAATCTTCAAATGCATTAAGGCATCTTTTAAAGTCCATGTTGGTGGCATGATATGTATTCACCCCTTGATTTCCAGGATCGATATAGAGCGGAAATAATAAATAAATAAATAAATAAATAAATAATTAAGGCAATTTATTATAATGACTTTCATTGCTTTCCGAGTCTAAAGTACAGTAGAGTGTGTTTAATAGCTGCTGCAGTTGTCAGAACTAGTGTCTAACCCCCTTGCGAGTCCTATCTAGTACCCATAATATTATTTGATACATACAATGGTCAGATTTGCAAGCTACTTGAAGTTTCGAAATTTAATATCGATTTTGCGTCTTTAGAACTGGTAACTTTTGTGGGCTTGTTAAATCAGTGGAGGAGAAAGGACACTGTTGCACCTTTGGATGGCCAGTAGTGATTGTGAGCAGGTAACTCGCTATTTGAATGCAAGTAGATCATGTAGCCAATTGAATAACTTTAATGAGCTGCTGTACAAGTTAAAGTAATTGCAAATTGGCCAATTGAATGGGGCCCAAAGTCAAGTGGTACTTCACCAATCATAAAACAAAGTCGAGAGCTATTATACAAAAACACCTATAGATGCAGCCAATAGATTATCGTTTTAAAAAAAAATTAGGTTTTTAATCTATACACAACGATTATTTATTATAATTTATAGAAGAAAAGTATATCTTTCTCTAAACCAAAGTTTGTTTTATTTACTATATGGTATTACGTTATTCAGCAAGCATTGCATTTTGGGTAGATCTTTTCTATTTCTAAAAATACCTTTTTGTTTACATGGCCCAATTCTTGTTCTAGGTATTACTTTTCATGTACATACAGTTGTGCTTATTCCCAGTATCCCTCTAGCTCCATAATTCCAGTGGGAGATTTTTATAGAGAAACTATTTATTGGCATTAAAAACTTTAACCCGGAAAAAATTAGGACAACATTCTTTTGAGGAAATACTCTGACCAGGATGTGCTAAATATATTTCCTTTTTATGTGTAAATAATCAGGATTCCCTAAATCCAGAGTCCCATAAATACCAAACAATAGTGTATAAATAATATATATTTACTTGTGCAATTGCGTAATGCAGAATTCTTATCAAAGGGGAATAAATAAGTGGGCTTAAAAGGCCACCGTAGTCATATATTCAAGTTATTCTGTTTTAAACAGCAATATTCAGTGTAATTTTTTCAAAATAGATTATTTAAAATAAAAAAAAATCACAATAAGCCGAACTTTATTACTTAAGTAATTTATGGATGTCTTACTTTGTACGGTGGTAGGTTCTTGTAACAATCTGCTATTCTTATGGAGCTGCTTGAGAAGGCTTAGTAAAGTACCCCACAGTATTGTTTGAGTTAGTTTGGAATCTCCTCTGTAAGTCAGCAGTACCTTAGCCAGACACGTCCCAGTAACCTCTGCCTTTTTTCAGCAGCAGGAATACAGCTAGAAAAGAACTCAAGGAAGCACTCCATTAACTATGTATTTTCAGGAACAACTGAACTGTATTCAGCCTTCAGACACACTTTCCCCAAAAGCAATAAATAAAATACACATATGGCCCCTTTTCCCACCGTTACCATTATTACCAACCCTCTCTTTGGCAGGCCAGGCGGTGTCCAATTGCTAATACTTGTTAGATCTTTCCATCTGGTATTTGCTGCCCCTGCCCCAGATTACAGGATCTAGCCTCTTATCTCCGTTTTATGCCCTTATTTGATAACTAAACATTCTAAGAGAGATCCTGGTTACAATATCTCTTGTTTCATTTGGGGCCATATACACATAATAGAACTTAACCATTTGTCTCCTATGTGACTGCCTTAACTTTTATATCAGGCCTGGGCATTGTGCAGCCCGTGGGCCACATCCGGCCTTTGGTTGTCCCTGCCTGACCCGCTACAGTGGCATACAAATTTTTGTCCTGGACAAAAAAACACTACCAGTTGTAAAATAGGTCAATTTGTGAGCAGCAGTGGTGTGACTAACTGGGATGGATAGCACTCTGTATATACTGGCACTGAGAAAATTAAAATAAAGCTATAAAATTATTATTGATAAGAATTAAGTTCAGCCAATGGTTCGGCCCTAAGTTTCTCATGTGGCCCCTTTAGGAAATGAATTGCTCACCCCTGCTTTATATTATATAAGCAAGATGCCATGACAGTCACTGTAAGCCCAAAAGAGTCCAGCAAATAGCCAGTTCTCTTTTTTATTTTGATGATCATTATATAACTTGAGTGTCTGGTTTTTAGGCTTTGGCAGGAGTGGAACATTCTTATTCTACAAAAGCTGCACTTTATCAAAACTTTTCCCTAAACTTTCTAGATTATTCAGATATGTTTTCTGTGACGACCCAAGGATTTGAGGGGCCACACACACCTCAATTTCCTCTCTCTAGCCCATGCCTTTTGCATTCAATATCTCAAAGCCCAGCAAACAGTTTAGATCTGAGCATCATTTCTGAACAGGCAGACGCTATGTGACCCTTTTCTTAGGATCTAAGAAGCATACAACATGTACCTTTTGAGTAGTACAAACAGACTGCCTTTATTTTTCCTTCAGAAACATTTTACAGATCACAAAACACCCCTGTGTTTTGTCTATAGACAAATCCCCATCTCTAGTTTCTTGCTCTCCTTTTACAGAGAGCCATAAACTAACCTCCCCATTAATGGCTATCTGAGGCCAGGGAGGATGCATGCCTGGCCGGCTCTAAGCACCATATCAATTTTTGTAGAAAACTGAACCCTTTGTCCCATACGTGACTGATGTAGCTTTATATATTATTAGCACATCATAGTGTCTGCTTCTAGCAAAACTATTAAAATGACCCCAAAAAACCTTATTACACATACTACATAAAATGGAAAAAATTACACATAACTGAAAGACAAATTGACACAATCATTAGAACACATCTCAAGTCTATTTGATAGCCTTTGATATTAGCAAACAGATGTGATAGAGTCTCAAAAAAGTTACTTGGGGGGGGGGGGGGGGGTCGCATCATGGCCCCAAATCGCTCATGACATCTGATATTTGTAAAAGGATTTGTTTGTTCCACTAAATACTACTTTTCAGTTAATGGACCACTGAAGTGTCATGTTTATAGTATGTTCATATAAAAAACTTGACTCCAGTTTTTAAAATCTTTTTTTACATCGAGTACATCCTTTACTTTTTTTTTTACTATTTTGTTTAATTTTGCTATAAAGAAGGCCATGTCTTGTTTTTGTGGAAGTGGGAGAACAACAGATTTAAATAAGATCTATATTCAGTACTGTTGAAATACTGCCACTTCATACAGCCCCTTGACAGTAGAACTCCGTGGAAGAGTAAGCCTTCTTAAACTAATCCTCTTCCTCAAGCCACAGACAGACCAGAAATTCAAGATGGAAATACCCATGACATAATCACTACAAAATATTTTATGTACCTCTCTTGCAAACCTGCTAATAATACTATGTTGTTACATACTTCATAAGGATGTGATGCTTTTACACAACAAGGGTCCCTTAAAGCAGTTTTCTGCTGCTCATAAAATTGGGTTTATTTTGTTTAATAACTGATTGCCAATTCCATCAGGGTTCCCTGGTGGTCCAGTGGTTAGGATCTGTTGCTTTTACTGCTGCATCTTGGGTTTGATTCCAGTCAGGGAACTAAGAGGTCACACCACCCTAAAGACAAGCAGGGTTGAGCCTGGTCAGTACTTAAATGGGAGACCAGGAATACCAGTAGTTGTATGCTGTTGCCCACTGGAGAAGGAACTGGCAAACCACACCAGTATCTCTGCCATGAAAGCCAGGTGGATCAGCATGGTGTGTTATTGTCCATGAGGCCACACAAAATCAATATAGCCTTTCAAACTTACATTTGAACTTTAGTATTTCAAACTATCCATGTCCTATCAGGTATCCAGAGGAATGGAGTTGATCTGCCAAGAAATCTGTCTGGATAGGAGTGTTTATCTGCCCTACTGACTTCCTATCAAGACATCCTTTGGGCAGATAAAATGGCCACTGCAAAAAAAACTTAATTGGTTGGAAAAAATTAAAACAGCCTCCTTGGTGGATCCTTGTCATTTCCTGGCGATGGAAAGAGGAGAAAAGCAATAAACTGTCAAGATCAAATGTAAGTTTTAAAAGCTATGTTGCATTAAATCCCTGCTTTCTTGCTAATCAATTTTTGAATTAACAGATGATACCTTTCATGGCTCTTTAAGATCTATTATAACTTGTGGGATTCAAAAGCTCTATAGTTGTCTAATAAATAGCCACTTAAGTCAGCACAGTTTGGACCATATCAAAGAAAAGATCTCTTAAAAACATGTTGAATTTTTGAACTATGTTCTTTTTTTACAGAGAAATTTGTAATTGACATATATGTTTACATGGAGACTCTGACATGCCCCCAGACACGCTCACAAGCAGACAGAGAGTCAACCCTTTACAAATTCATCTGTGCAGGGAAATGACTGCTGCAATCTACTAAAAATGACAGTTAGGAATTAATTTATCCTGCTGCATTCCTGAAGTTAATTGAAAAACTATAAATATTTGTGTTCACACAGAGCTTCACCGGCAGATGTTGTTAATCATGGAACAGTCAGGAGTGTGTTTGTAAACAGACCTAAGACCATAGTTTTTTTAGCTGTTATTAGTGTGATTAGAAGAAAAAAAAAGCTATAGATCATTTTAACATAGAATTGTGTGCTCTTTCACACCATGAAGAGCACTTATAGTGAGATAAATGGCCCTTTAAATACTATTTTATCGATTCACTAAGTATTATGCTACAACCAGCTGGCTGTTCTACAGAGTCAATATGTCAATTACATTCGCGCTTCACATCAGGTCTGTTGAACTAATCCATCCCAAAATAAACAAATTCACAATTCTTCAACCGATTATGTAGCTCTATAGTTTGGTGCTGATAAAACTAACAATAAGCCTGTGGTTCCTGAGCTCTTGTTATCCTGATTCTCCACATTATTATTGCCATGTTTTCTCTGCAGATGTCTTAACGCTTGTATTTTCTGATTGCATTAGGTGGTGGTGTGTACTGCACGGGGTAATGTAATCATTCCCAATCTCCAAAGTAATTCTGCAATCACATAATCTTAAAATATGTCGGTGTTTTTTTTTTGTTTTTTTTTCCTGGGATGTTTTTTTTGTAAATAGTGAGAATATATAAAGTTAAAGTGTTTAGATGCTGAAAAGTGATGACCCCTTGACCTCATGGAATAAAACAAATAGCTATTCGTTAACTGTATTGATCGTCCTAATGATAGGTCATTATTAGATGGTAATGGGGAGTGTGGTCAGCTTTATTGCCTATAAAAATGGACCTTTTAAGCACATGAATAGCCTGAGGCTAAGTGTAAAGCTGGAGCCCACACCAACTTTACCACCCACCCATCCGTCTTTACCACCCACCGACCCGTCTTCAATTCCATATTTCAAAACTAATAGCTTTATCCTCAGTGATGAAGAATGGAGAAAGGGAGGAGGCCCCATAAGTTGTTTGAAAACCCAAAGGGAGGCAAGGAGTGTTACATGGCAGAAGAACGTGTAGGATCAGCCACCCCTATAGATCCTGAGAGCAACAAAAATTTTATAAAATGAATCAATGTACAAATAAATTACATGGATAATACAAAATCCGCACAGAGATAAGGATGCTTCGGCCATTTGACTGTACGTTGTATGTTTTTCTGTTATACGATAAAATCAGATTTTTAAATAAACTTGTAGTCATCTATGTATCTATCCATCCATCCATCTATCCGGCATATAAAGTGGCCACTGCAAAAAAAAAATTACCTATCTCCCCAAGAGTTTTTTCTATTACAGTGAGAATCCCCTGTGGTCCTCTCTGTCAATTACAAGGGATCATGTGGGAAAAACATCCTAGGATATGAACTGTGATTGGCTGAAAAGCAATTATAGGCTTCTCATGGTAAATAGGAACTGTATACGTCCCAACTGCTCCCCTTTTGGAAGAACAGTCCATCTTTTCAGAAGAAAATCTCCCAGTCCATCTTAACCCCAAAATATCTTTCTTTTAAATGAATGTATATATGACCGAAACATATTAACACATTGTCCACAATAGAAGTAAAAAGGTGAGGACGTTTTCAAGAGCACAAGTGACCCTCTTTGCCATTGGAATGTTGGGAGGTATGGAACGGACAGTGGAATTAGAGAATCAATTTGTTCCACCTTCCTTCCCTGTGAGGCAGATATACTGTGGCTTTACAGCAAACATTTGCTTTTTGCATTAGTATACTGACTCCTATTTTTAATAGTTTAGTATTTGTGAGTAACACCTGCAAGATGCGTTCTGGAGGGGGAGGAGGCAGAAGGAGGGGGAGAGAGAGGAGGAAGGAGGAGGGGGAGAGAGAGGAGGAAGGAGGAGGGGGAGAGAGAGGAGGAAGGAGGAGGGGGAGAGAGAGGAGGAAGGAGGAGGGGGAGAGAGAGGAGGAAGGAGGAGGAGGAGAGAGAGGAGGCAGGAGGAGGAGGAGAGAGAGGAGGCAGGAGGAGGGGGAGAGAGAGGAGGCAGGAGGAGGGGGAGATAGAGGAGGCAGGATGAGGGGAGAGAGAGGAGGCAGGAGGAGGGGGAGAGAGAGGAGGCAGGAGGAGGGGGAGAGAGAGGAGGCAGGAGGAGGGGGAGAGAGAGGAGGGAGAGAGAGAGGAGGGGGAGAGAGAGGAGGCAGAATGAGGGGGGAGGCAGAATGAGGGGGGAGGCAGAATGAGGGGGGAGGCAGAATGAGGGGGGAGGCAGAATGAGGGGGGAGGCAGAATGAGGGGGGAGGCAGAATGAGGGGGAGGCAGAATGAGGGGGAGGCAGAATGAGGGGGGGAGAGAGAGAAGCAGATGGAGGGGGAGAGAAAGGCAGAAGGAGGGGGAGAGAAAGGCAGAAGGAGGGAGAGAGAAAGGCAGAAGGAGGGGGAGAAAGAGAGGCTGCAGAGTGGGGAGAGACAGGCAGAGTGGGGAGAGGGAGAGACAGGCAGAGTGGGGGGAGAGAGAGACAGGCAGAGTGGGGGGAGAGAGAGACAGGCAGAGTGGGGGGAGAGAGAGACAGGCAGAGTGGGGGGAGAGAGAGACAGGCAGAGTGGGGGGAGAGAGAGACAGGCAGAGTGGGGGGAGAGAGAGACAGGCAGAGTGGGGGGAGAGAGAGACAGGCAGAGTGGGGGGAGAGAGAGACAGGCAGAGTGGGGGGAGAGAGAGAGAGGCAGAGTGGGGGGAGAGAGAGAGAGGCAGAGTGGGGGGAGAGAGAGACAGGCAGAGTGGGGGGGAGAGAGAGACAGGCAGAGTGGGGGGAGAGAGAGACAGGCAGAGTGGGGGGAGAGAGAGAGAGGCAGAGTGGGGGGAGAGAGAGAGAGGCAGAGTGGGGAGAGAGAGAGAGAGGCAGAGTGGGGAGAGAGAGAGAGAGGCAGAGTGGGGAGAGAGAGAGAGAGGCAGAGTGGGGAGAGAGAGAGAGAGGCAGAGTGGGGAGAGAGAGAGAGAGGCAGAGTGGGGAGAGAGAGAGAGAGGCAGAGTGGGGAGAGAGAGAGAGAGGCAGAGTGGGGAGAGAGAGAGAGAGGCAGAGTGGGGAGAGAGAGAGAGAGGCAGAGTGGGGAGAGAGAGAGAGAGGCAGAGTGGGGAGAGAGAGAGAGAGGCAGAGTGGGGAGAGAGAGAGAGAGGCAGAGTGGGGAGAGAGAGAGAGAGGCAGAGTGGGGAGAGAGAGAGAGAGGCAGAGTGGGGAGAGAGAGAGAGAGGCAGAGTGGGGAGAGAGAGAGAGAGGCAGAGTGGGGAGAGAGAGAGAGAGGCAGAGTGGGGAGAGAGAGAGAGAGGCAGAGTGGGGAGAGAGAGAGAGAGGCAGAGTGGCGAGAGAGAGAGAGAGGCAGAGTGGCGAGAGAGAGAGAGAGGCAGAGTGGCGAGAGAGAGAGAGAGGCAGAGTGGCGAGAGAGAGAGAGAGGCAGAGTGGGGAGAGAGAGAGAGAGGCAGAGTGGCGAGAGAGAGAGAGAGGCAGAGTGGCGAGAGAGAGAGAGAGGCAGAGTGGCGAGAGAGAGAGAGAGGCAGAGTGGCGAGAGAGAGAGAGAGGCAGAGTGGCGAGAGAGAGAGGCAGAGTGGCGAGAGAGAGAGGCAGAGTGGCAGAGTGGGGAGAGAGAGAGGGAGAGTGGCAGAGTGGGGAGAGAGAGAGGGAGAGTGGCAGAGTGGGGAGAGAGAGAGGGAGAGTGGCAGAGTGGGGAGAGAGAGAGGGAGAGTGGCAGAGTGGGGAGAGAGAGAGGGAGAGTGGCAGAGTGGGGAGAGAGAGAGGGAGAGTGGCAGAGTGGGGAGAGAGAGAGGGAGAGTGGCAGAGTGGGGAGAGAGAGAGGGAGAGTGGCAGAGTGGGGAGAGAGAGAGGGAAGGAGGGGATAGAGAATGAAGTGGAGAGGAGGCAGAGAGAGCAGGAGGGAGAGCGAGAAAATGAGGAAGGAGAGAGAGAGCGCACAGAGAGAGACAGAATAGACAATTGAATATAACATATGATATCGTCATTTATGACGGGCAAGTTACTAGTTTATTTATAAAGCACCAAGCGGTTCTGTAGCTCTATTTTGTGTGTCCTTTCACCGATTCTCTTGGGGAAAGAACTACAAAGTCCCTTTAAGATAGCATTACTTATAAAATACTAATGCTTTGAATGTCTTCATCCCTTCTTTGATGTGTAAGAATTGTAAGCACTCAAACTAAAAATGTCACCCTCCGTCAATGACGCACCAGTCAAAAATACTAATGAATTTCAAAATCACACACCATATGTTTACATGGTGAGAAATCACAAGCACGTCTAGTTTAAGAAAAGACGCACAGATGAAAAGGCTGAAACATTCCTAAATTCTGCCTACACGGAAGATGTCTTCAGCGGTGTCAGATACAATGCGCATTACTTCAGTTTATTATTCCAGGTCACTCTCTGCAGGATTGCAAAAAATGTGCATTTATTGAATTTTTTTTATCGAACTTCACATCCTTTCAAAATAGGGTGATGATAGGTCCGATATCAAAACTTTCCAAGTTTACTGTGATTGAAGAAAAAAAAAAGCACTATTTTGTGATGTATTATACCTTACATTAGCAGCTGTTTAAGCCATGAACATTTATACACTTTTATAGAAAATCAGAATTTTTGAATACTTTGTTTATGACTAGAGCATGCCATTTGGTCTGTTATATCACATCCCGCAAAAATGGATCATAAGCATGTGTTTTATCTATCAGTAGAGGAAGGGGTGGGGGAGGCTTTGTCAGATAACTAATTCTTTTTGAAATTGACACCTCACCACTTCCCCCTCATAATTCCAGAAGCAGGCTACTTATATCAGAATTGTAAATGTTCCTCTTGCGCACAATTTCATTGGTATCGTAGATGTCTCAAGGGTCCTATAGAGGCATCATTTATATTTGTAAGAATTAAACTTCTGACTTATTTATTAGTTAATAATGCTCTTTGTCATGTTCACAGTTTTGAAACATATATATATTTTAATTGTACATTGGTCCTTTAAATCAGATGGTAAAGGGCCATATGTATTAATGGAGGACTGTCCACTCTAAGACTCAGTGGCCAATAAGTGAATTTTATGTTTCCCCCACACTGTCACTCTTGGACTTTGCAGTGTTTTAAACGTGATATTTTAGATTAATAGGGTGGCCCACTGGTTAGGATGCAGGTGCTTTCATCCTGGGTTTGAATCCAGCCAGGGAACAAAGAGGTCACACTGGTCAGTACTTGGGTGGGAGACCACCTGGATATACCAGGAAGTGTATGCTGTGGCCCACTGGTAAAGGAACTGGCAACCCGCTCCAGTATCTCTGCCATGAAAACCAAGTGGATTAGCGTGGTGTGTTGTCCATGAGGTCAAGGAGAGTCATTACTGAGCGACACCATTTACATTTAGATTAATGACAGGAAATGTTGGACTTAAGTAGCCAAGCTTAGTGAGTATATCCTCTAAGGTGTTCCAATCTGGGTTCATCATTGCCCGTTTGCTTATGTGTGTTTTGTACATCCGTTTCTAATTTTGAAATACATTATCTCAGCGTGTTCTGTTCACTTAATGTTCAAACTAAAATATTATTATTGTTAGAGGGATGGCTCCGTGCATTAGAGTAGAAAGCATTGAATCGGAATCTGCTATAGGTAACAATTCACCTTGAACAGCCGCTTACCTGCGGATATCCCCATTATCATATACATCTGATACTAATTGGACCTGAACGTGGGCATCGTAGAAGTTTCCATTCTGCTAATATTTCTGCATCAAAGTAACACACTTTGCATGCACATCATTTTGGACAAAACGTATGGAATTGTAAAGTTTTTTTTTTTTTTTTTCTTTTAAAAAGACTGTGCCTTGACAAACATGGGTGTTCATGCTGATGTATTAATTAGCTTATTGAATATAATAATTGATGATAATTATATTATACTAGCGAATTGCCCGTCAAAAAATGACGGCAATGAAATTGTAAGGTAGCTAAATTAGTAAATGAATATAGTGTACCTATTTTGAAGCATTGTGATGAAGAGCTGGCAATCTGTGTTGATGTTGCTGCAGCATTAGTGGTGTGGAGCTGCTGTGTAAGCGTGCTGAATGTGTGCAGTGTAACACTGTGCGTGCGCGAGACCAAACCGTTAGCGTAGTCGTGTACTTCCGCATTGGTGTAAAATGGCGAGTAATGTGTGGTATAGGTCTGTATCGGAATATCCGTAGGTGTTTTGTGGTGTTTTGCGAGTTTAGAGTGCTGTAGCCTCGTTTTCGTTTTGTTCGGCGGCCATTTTTTCTCTCGCTTAGATTTTTTTTTAGTCTCTAAACTGTTTTATTTCGAGTAAAATCGAGGTGTAAGTTGCATTTTTGAGGTCCTGGGTGCTCCCTCTTGGTGTAGGTAAGTTTTTTATGTATGTGCTGTGTGTATGTATTGTGTTTTAAATGTTTGTATGTCGGCGTGTTGCGTCCGATGTTTGCGAGGTCGTAATGTGTGGTAACGTGTTTCGTACGTTGTTTGCGTTCCTCGTAAAATTTAGCGAGTGTCGTAATTTGTGTGCCGTGTTTTTTGAGTAGCGACGTGAATTTTGCGAGGGTTTGAGGCCCTTGCCCAGTGACCTCGCCAGCAACTGAGGCCCTCGCTTCGCGAGGGGCCTCAGTTGCTGACATGGAGCGCCTTCGGCGCTCCATGCCAGCAACTGAGGCCCGTGCCAAGTGACCTCGCCAGCAACTGAGGCCCTCGCTTCGCGAGGGGCCTCAGTTGCTGGCATGGAGCGCCTTCGGCGCTCCATGCCAGCAACTGAGGCCCTTGCCCAGTGCCCTCGCTTCGCGAGCCACGGCCCTCGCTTCGCGAGCCCGCAAGCGTGAGCAACGACTCGTACGCTCACAACTATATATGTGACTAGCCACTTGCCCGTCACAAATGACGGGAGAATATTTAATATTTCTGTATTTCTGTTTCCCCATCTCCTGTTTCTCCCCCCCCCCCCCGTCTCCTTTATCTCTTTCCACCCTCTCCCTCCCCTGTGTCCCTTCCACCCACTCCTTTGTCGCTTCCCCCCATACCCCCTCTCACTCCCCTGTGTCTCTTTTCCCCCTCTCCTTTTGTCTTTTCCCCCTCTAACCTCAGTTTTAGATAGGCTGTTACACCATTGAATTTCGCTTTTATTTATTGGTTAATAGCACTAAAACAGGGTAGTGATGTTAGGTCTGTGATTTTTGCTATAGCCTCATAGTTTTTTTTTTTTTTTTATAGAAATTTCCAGAAATAAAGATAAAAAACGTCTTTTCCTGTTATAGTTACAGCAGCAGTCCGCCAACAGTGTCAGTAGCAGTGTCGGTAACCAATCGCTAGATGGCACTGCCGATATTTTAGTGGCTAATTTATAGTGTTAGGCTTAGGTACACTGTTAGGGTTAGTTTAAGGGTTATGGTAATATTCTAAGGTTAGAACTTCTCTCACATATCGGCAGCGCTGTAAAATATCGACAGCGCCATCTAGAAGCTCCTTGCGGCAACTGCTGCTGTCACTGCTGCTGTAACCATAACAGGATAGACCTGAATTAACTAGAAGATGATAACTGTGTTGCAAGGGACTTGAGATTGATAGGAAATGCTGTGGGGTGAGTCTAGCCAGCGGCTCCACATGCATGTAGGGATCGAGTCTTCGATAATGTATGTGTGTGTGTGTGACCCCTTGTTCTATCAAAATGTAATTTAATTTATTTATAACCAGTATGTTCTCTCTTTTTGAGTAATTACATGTTTGTGTCTTCCATATTTCCAGCTGGCGTGTTCTGCTAATTGTATTTCTCTATTCAGGAGAGGAAAGATGGAAAAGGGCAGAGATTTGTTGATTTGATTCAGATAAGCTTTTAACATTTGATACCTTTCATCGCCCTCACACATGCTCAGTAGAGGACAGTTGCAAGTAATCTTGCAAATCCTACTTTCCCTGCCCGGTACACACCCACTCATGCCTTGTAAAGGAAATATGGCTGGCATGACAGCTTCTATGCACTAGCAACGACTGCTAAAATGCTTTTCTGTTTATGGCTTATAAAGAATAGATTGTTACATACTTCACAAGCATAAGACTTTCCTAATATAAAGTGGTTCTTTGAATGAATGTATCAGTGATGCTTTCAGAAGAGATTACAGGCTAATTCTAAATGCTTATATACTCTCTTCACTGCTATAATAAATTTATTTATTTTTCTTTTGAGGTTAGCATATCTGGAGTAGCCTAAGGAAGATGTTACTCCTCCTCCTCATGTAAAAGGAAAACTTTTGTAATGTTTGAAAAATATTCTTTAGTCCATACATTTAAAATATACTCTTTTGAAGAACTGCATCTGAAAATTGGCAGCATGTTTTTAGAATGTAAAAAAAAAAAATAATACACCCTCAGGCTTGCTTTTTATTAGGTACAATTTTGCTGCTGTGGAATCTTCCTTGGATGCAAAGGAGTCTTTAACTCATCGGGAGCTTGTATATGCAGAATGGAAATATGGTATCTAACACTGTGGTCCTTTCCTGTTCTCTGGATACTGCTATGGGCTCCTGCATCTCGCATGGTCTGCTTATGGTTGGGGTTAGGGTTTAGGGCTATGGTTAGGGCTTATGGTGTAGGGTTTATGGTGTAGGGTTTATGGTTATGTTTAAGGGTTATGGTTTTGGTTAAGGGTTAGAGTTATGGGTTAGGTTTATGGGCTAGAGTTTAGGATTGTGGTCAAGGTAAATAGTAATCCCCCCCCCCCCCCCGAGCTGCGGGCAAGTGGCTGTTTTGCCTGTGAAGGGCAAGTAACAGGAAAGATCCAAAACTGTTAATACATCCATTAGGACTAGTCTGCCGCAAGAAAACACACTCCTTAGGAATTAGCAGCTCGCAAAATGAAATTAAACGACACAATAAAGAATAAATGCCTATAAGCATTAAAAATAAAAATGCTTTATTTCTTCTTTCAAAAACAATTGTATATTAACACATTTTATTTATTCAAAACCTTTTTAGAAAAAAAATTAACGCTGTTGCAAATGCAGTTTGCATGGGGATTAAAAGTAAACCAGTTTAACGTTTGCAGAATAACAACTTTTGTAATGTGTAAAACCTGGTCTTTTAGTTCCATGTTAGACAAGTCTGTATGTTCCTTATCCCTTAGCACTGTATTAGATATTGCAAATCCAGCATTTGTAATGCAGCCAGAGGAAATAAAAATCATATCAAGATCTGTTTATTTTGCTTTATGGCATTGTAGAGACACGTAGTGATTCTTATTCAGTCTGAGATGCTGGCAGGGGCCGTGTGATGATTATTTTAGCGCAGGTTTGTGCTTCTCTGCAGGTCTTGAATATTAAATCAGAAACAATCAAGGCTGTTGGAAACCCTCCTTGCTACATGGGATGTCTTGAACACTGAATTTCCTTCCAATAAACACCCTCCATGGCATTACTGAGAGGCAAAGTAGCATTTTGTTTCATTAACCAATGTCGTTTATTCTAATCCCAGGATACCTCCAACAGAGCAAATAAAACACTTCATTTATCAGTCAATTACTCACATAAAATTCACCCTTAGATTATTGAAATTATTCACCCCTTCATTTAGCAAAAATATTTTTTCTTCGGGAAATCAGTAGGGCTTTTTGTTATGTGTTAAATGAGAGATGTTAAAATGAGTAACATCTTTCAAATCAAAGAAAATGCCCATTTGGTTCATAACGACTTAGTGAAAGAATCTCATTAACACTTCCAGTTAGCCACCAGCCACACAGCAGATGATTTGACCAAGTAATATAATTTAATTGCTTGGCTCTGAAAAATGCGATGTAATATAGGCATATAAACACAGATTTCTTGTATATTTGTGTGTGTCCATATTGGAAAATAATAGCGAATAAGAATTGTATGCGCCATGCAAAAAAAATGTATTCCAAAGCCATAAAGAAATTTTAATTAGTAAAAAATGTCGATGCCTCTGCAGATCCCTGGAGTCACTCGTGATACTGTGTTGAGGGTTTTGTGTAGGATAGGGGAGTTTACATTTCTGAAAGGTGGAGTTGAATTTATTTGTTGCAAGCTGCCTTCTTCTGAGCATACATGGGGGAAGGTGTCCAATGTCAAAAAGATACATTAATAACTCCACCTACCTCTCCCTCCTCTGTATGTCTCTATCCGCTAATAGATAAGGATAAGTGCACTGCTTGGGCTTATCCCCTTCTGGATTGTTGCCTTGTCATGATGAAGGGGCTTTTGTACCTTAGCTTGTAAGTTTGGAGCCATACCATGTAGGGTCACCCAAGACGTGCAGGTCATAACAGAGTGGTCATACAAATTGTGGTCCATTGGTCCAACCCCAGTATCTTTGCCATGAGAAACTTATGGATTAGCATAGCCAGAGACATAATTGTGCCTGGTATGCTTCGGTCCATAGGGTCACGGAGAGTTGGATACTACTGAATGACTGAACAACAACAGGCTTATCACTGTCAGGAAGCTTTGAAAAATGGAGTGCTCTGTAAATAAAATGAGATTTCAACTATTCTGATCTAAATATGCTAATAACCTGATTTGGGATTGTCCAGTCCATCCATTCAGAGAGGAACAGATTTCTCCACAGAACTCCTTAACACAGCTGGTGCACCATTGTTGTAAAATAATAAAGGGTTAATAAACCCTTGCAGTGCTTATTTTTCATTAAAACTCTTTTGAGTTCCCTAACCTTTTGAAGTAGTCCAAATCAACATGTATTTACACAATGCTCCAAATCATATAGAATACATTTCCTCTAACACTGCACCATGCCCTAGTTGCTCTCTTACTAATGATGTGACATGGCTAGCTTTTCCTTCCTTCTGCGAATGCTATACCATATACAAACTATAATATATACAATATGTATATATATTGCAGTATTGCTGTTGACTCGATAAAGAGAAGTTCATCTCTTGAAAGCTTGTCACTATATTATGAATAAATGGGTTCAATAAAAAAAGGTATCACTATGTACTGCATTACTATGATTATTTATTTATATATATTATATATATATATATATATATATATATATATATATATATAATATATATAATTACAGTAAACTCCCGGTTTTCTGGCATCCAACCAACCGGCACTCTCAAGAAAAAGATTCCCGATAAACTGGCAAAACCAGCACTATCCGGCAGTTCGAGACTGCAAAAAAAATGCTACCTTTTTTTATAATTATTTTTTGGGGCCCTAAATGGGCCGGTTTAGGTGTTAATGCCTTTTTAAATGCCTTTTGAGGGTTTTGGGGGGGGTTTAAGGGTTGTTTAAACCCTTAAAATCTGGGACTACCGATTTTAACCGGCAACTACATACATACATACATACAGTTGGTCACCAGGTTATGGACGATAGACATTCCTGAGATTGTCTTTAGGTTGGATTTGTGTGTAACTAGGATCCCTGATGAATAATAATAATAATACTATAATGGAACATATGTAGTAATCATAATACCATGTGATACTGGGGAGCCCTATTCATAACTACAGAATGTCTAAAAAAAAATCGGGTTCTCTGTAATCCTTGGACTGTTTTATTTTTGTATACATATATGATACAGTAGCTCACAAAAGTGAGTACACCACACACACATTTTTGTAAATATTTTATTATATCTTTTCATGTGACAACACTGAAGAAATGCCACTCTGCTACAATGTAAAGTAGTAAGTGTACAGCCTGTATAACAGTGTAAATCAAAATAACTCAACACACAGCCATTAAGTGGAAATGTCCAAATTGGGCCCAAAATATCAATATTTTGTGTGGCCACCATTATTTTCCAGCACTGCCTTAACCCTCATGGGCATGGAGTTCACCAAAGCTTCACAGGTTGCCACTGGACTCCTCTTCCACTCCTCCATGATGACATCACAGAGCTAGTGGATGTCAGAGACCTTGCACTTCCGTTTTTAAGGATGCCCCACAAGGTTTAGGTCTGGAGACATGCTTGGCCAGTCCATCGCCTTTACCTTTAGCTTCGAAGCAAGGCAGTGGTTGTCTTGGAGGTCTGTTTGGGGTCGTTATATTGGAATACTGCCCTGTGGCCCAGTCTCCGAAGGGAGGGGATCATGCTCTGCTTCAGTATGTCACAGTACATGTTGGCATTCATGGTTCCCTCAATGAACTCTAGCTCCACAGTAGTGATGTTGCGAACATAACATTTTCGGTTCGCGGACCGCGAACGCGAACCTCCGCAAATGTTCGCGAACCGGCGAACATCGGCGAACCGCCATAGACTTCAATGGGCAGGCGGATTTTAAAACCCACAGTGACTCTTTCTGGGCACAATAGTGATGGGAAAGTTGTTTCAACGGGACTAACACTTGCACTGTGGCATGCCGGAGGGGGATCCATGGCAAAACTCCGACGGAAAATTACATAGTTGATGCAGAGTCTGGTTTTAAGCCATAAAGGGCATAAATTACCTAACATTCCTAAATTGTTTGGAATAACGTGCTTTAAAACATCAGGTATGATAGTTGTATCGATTAGGTAGTGTAAGGGTTAGGCCCGCTTCACAGTGACAGACCAAACTCCACGTTTAACGCACCGCAAACTACCAGCAAGCAGTCCATTTGCATAACCGCAAACTCCCCATTTGCACAAGGTTGGATACCAAGCTAGCCATGTCCCGTTCCTTGTCCTCACTGATGTCATTGAAGGTCTCTTCCTCACCCAGCACGTACACACCAAGGGTCCCCGAAAGGTGACAACAAGCCCCCTGGGACGCCTGCTGTGTTTGGTCTTCCACCTCCTCAAAGCCACCTTCCTCCTCTGACTCCTCTTCTTCAGACTCCTCTCACTGCTTTGCCTCTCTCTGCATTATTATAAGGTGTGTTAAGTAGTACTACTCTTATCAGTTTAAAACCTGTTACAGCACATATCAGGGGGCGTGTACAAGGCCTGGATTTTAAGAACCAGGAGATGGAAAAAGATGCTTTGTTGGTCGTATCACTTCAATTTTGGGGCACGGCACGTGCAGTCAAAGGTGCCACCAGATAGGAGTGAGTGTTTGTAAGTACTACTCTTATCAGTTTAATACTTGTTACGTTACCTATCAGGGGCCGTGTATAAGGCCTGGATTTTTAGGACCTGGAGATGGAAAAAGATGCTTGGTTGGTCGTATCACTTCAATTTTGGGGCACTTTGTGACATTAGCTTCTTACGCTCAAACATGTCCTTTACAGGCACCTGACTATGGGCAGATGAGCAGGAACTGCTCAAGGCGAGAGACGGAGTTGCGGATGGTTGAGAGGGGGCAAGGAGGACAGCAGTGGTTGATGTGGCTTATGATGCTGCACTAGGAGGAGGATGGCGGCTTTGAGTTTGTGTGCTGCTTGTACTCATGTGTTGGTCTGGAGTCACCCAAACATTATGTCTCAACCTTTAGAGGATAAGGGAACCAGGCTACTCTAGACCTCATTCATCATTACAGGTTTTGACAGATTGGTACTATGCATGCAAGCTACTGTGACAACAGATATGAGTGGCACTGTGCACTTGCAGAAGTTATATCATCCTCATCATCCTCCCCTGTATCTCTTTACCCCCTCCCTCATCATCGTCCCCTGTGTCTCTTCCCCCCCTCCCTCATCATCCTACCCTATGTCTCTTTCCCCCCTTCCTCATCACCCTCCCCTGTGTCTCATCCTCCCACCTCCCTCATCATCTTCCCCTGTATCTCTTTACCCCCACACTCATCATCCTCTCCTGTGTCTGTTTCCCCCCTCCCTCATCATCCTCCCCTGTGTCTCTTTCCCCCCTTCCTCATCGCCCTCCCCTGTGTCTCATCCTCCCACCTCCCTCATCATCCTCCCCTGTATCTCTTTACCCCCACCCTCATCATCCTCCCCTGTATCTCTTTACCCCCACCCTCATCATCCTCCCCTGTGTCTGTTTCCCCCCTCCCTCATCATCCTCCCCTGTGTCTCTTTCCCCCCTCCCTCATCATCCTCCCCTGTGTCTCTTTTCCCCCTCCCTCATCATCTTCCCCTTTGTCTCTTCCCCCTCCCTCATCATCCTCCCCTGTGTCTCTTTGCCCCCTTCCTCATCACCCTCCCCTGTGTCTCATCCCCCCTCCCTCATCATCCTCCCTCCTCATCCTCCCCTGTATCTCTTTACCCCCTCCCTCATCATCCTCCCCTGTGTCTCTTCCCCCCTTCCCTCATCATCCTCCCCTGTGTCTCTTCCCCCCTTCCCTCATCATCCTCCCCTGTGTCTCTTTCCCCCCTTCCTCATCACCCTCCCCTGTGTCTCATCCCCCCTCCCTCATCATCCTCCCCCCTCCCTCATCATCCTCCCACCTCCCTCATCATCCTCCCACCTCCCTCATCATCCTCCCCTGTGTCTCTTTCCCCCCTCCCTCATCATCCTCCCCTGTGTCTCTTTCCCCCCTCCCTCATCATCCTCCCCTGTGTCTCTTTCCCCCCTTCCTCATCATGTTCCCCTGTGTCTCTTCCCCCCCTCATCATGTTCCCCTGTGTCTCTTCCCCCCCCCCCTCATCATCCTCCCCTGTGTCTCTTTGCCCCCTTCCTCATCACCCTCCCTGTGTCTCATCCCCCCTCCCTCATCATCCTCCCACCTCCTTTATCATCCTCCCCTGTGTCTCTTTCCCCCCTCCCTAATCATCCTCCCCTGTGTCTCTTTCCCCCCTCCCTCATCATCCTCCCCTGTGTCTCTTTTCCCCTCCCTCATCATCTTCCCCTTTGTTTCCCCCCCCCCTCCCTCATCATCCTCCCCTGTGTCTCTTTGCCCCCTTCCTCATCACCCTCCCCTGTGTCTCATCCCCCCATCATCCTCCCACCTCCCTCATCATCCTCCCCTGTATCTGTTTCCCCCCTCCCTCATCATCCTCCCCCCTCCCTTGATGATAAGGGGGGGGAAGAGACACAGGGATAAGTGTGAGGGGTGTTAGGGTAAGGGGTGTTAGGGATAACGGTGAGGGGGTTAAGTGTTAGGGTGAGGGGTGTTAGGGCTAAGTGTGAGGGGTGTTAGGGTGAGGGGTGTTAGGGATAAGTGTAAGGGGTGTTAGGGTGAGGCATGTTAGGAATAAGTGTGAGGGGTGTTAGGGTTAGGGTGAGGGGTGTTAGGGATAGGTGTTAGGGTGAGGGGTGTTAGGGATAAGTGTGAGGGGTGTTAGGGATAAGTGTGAGGGGTGTTAGGAATAAGTGTGAGGGGTGTTAGGGTTAGGCTGAGGGGTGTTAGGGTTAGGGTGAGAGGTGTTAGGGATAAGTGTGAGGGGTGTTGGGGTTAGGGGTGTTAGGGATAAGGGTGAGGGGGTTAGGTGTTAGGGTGATGGGTGTTAGGGATAAGTGTGAGGGGTGTTAGGGTTAGGGGTGCTAGGGATAAGTGTAAGGGGTGTTAGGGTTAGGTGTTAGGTGTTAGGGATAAGTGTGAGGGGTGTTAGGGTTAGGGTGAGGGGTGTTAGGGATAAGTGTGAGGGGTGTTAGGGTTAGGGTGAGGGGTGTTAGGGATAAGTGTGAGGGGTGTTAGGGTAAGGGGTGTTAGGATTAAGGGTGAGGGGGTTAGGTGTTAGGGGTGTTAGGGTTAGGGTGAGGGTGTTAGGGATAAGTGTGAGGGGTGTTAGGGTGAGGGGTGTTAGGGATAGGTGTTAGGGTGAGGGGTGTTAGGGATAAGTGTGAGGGGTGTTAGGGTAAGGGGTGTTAGGGATAAGGGTGAGGGGGTTAGGTGTTAGGGGTGTTAGGGTGAGGGTGTTAAAGATAAGTGTGAGGGGTGTTAGGGTTAGGGTGAGGGGTGTTAGGGATAGGTGTTAGGGTGAGGGGTGTTAGGGATAAGGGTGAGGGGGTTAGGTGTTAGGGTGATGGTGTTAGGGATAAGTGTGAGGGGTGTTAGGGTTAGGGTGAGGGGTGCTAGGGATAAGTGTAAGGGGTGTTAGGGTTAGGTGTTAGGGATAAGTGTGAGGGGTGGTTAGGGTGAGGGGTGTTAGGGATAAGTGTGAGGGGTGTTAGGGTTAGGGTGAGGGGTGTTAGGGATAAGTGTGAGGGGTGTTAGGGTAAGGGGTGTTAGGGATAAGGGTGTGGGGGTTAGGTGTTAGGGGTGTTAGGGTTAGGGTGAGGTGTTAGGGATAAGTGTGAGGGGTGTTAGGGTTAGGGTGAGGGGTGTTAGGGATAAGTGTTAGGGTGAGGGGTGTTAGGGATAAGTGTGAGGGGTGTTAGGGTTAGGTGTTAGGTGTTAGGGATAAGTGTGAGGGATGTTAGGGTTAGGGTGAGGGGTGCTAGGGATAAGTGTAAGGGTGTTAGGGATAGGTGTTAGGGATAAGTGTGAGGGGTGTTAGGGTAAGGGGTGTTAGGGATAAGTGTGAGGGTGTTAGGGTAAGGGGTGTTAGGGATAAGGGTGAGGGGTTTTAGGGTTAGGGTGAAGGGTGTTAGGGATAAGTGTGAGGGGTGTTAGGGTAAGGGGTGTTAGGTAAGGGTGAGCGGGGCTTAGGTGTTAGGGGTGAGCGGGTGTCTAGGGATAAGTGTGAGGGGTGGTAGGGTTAGGTGTCTAGGTTGCGTGGGTTGTTATGGATAAGTGTGAGGGTGTCTAGGGTTGGGTGCTAAGGTGAGGGGAGGATGATGATAAGGGGGGAAGAGACACAGGGTGTCCTTGCAGCAGAGATCAAAAGAGTCCTTCCGGACTGTATTGCACACTGTGCTACAGTAGCCTAGCTATGGTTTTCCCTATTGATGCAGTATCACATACACTCAGCCTCCTCTCAGTTACGACTACAAAGTTAGTTATGATTCCAAAATGGCTGCTGCTCCCATGAGTTACAAGGCTCTGGAAGGGAGTGTATGCTGCTGATTGGCTGGAATGTGTCTGCTGACTGTGACATGCAGGGTCAAAGTTTGCTCAATGATAAAGTATAGGGGGCGGGTGAATCTTCGCATATGTTCGCAGTTCGCCGCGAACGCGAACATGCTATGTTTCACGGAACACAGTCGCCGAGCAGAACAACATATTCGGGACATCTCTACTCCACAGTGCCAGCAGCACTCATGTTTCAAGCTTACTGGCTATCCTCATCAGAATGCAGTGTAATAACTGTTTTTCTCAGAATTCTGAGCTTGAAACAGGTTTTTTAGCTTGTTCTAGACATTCAAATGTGAACACAGATGTACTATTTATTTACTGTACTACTGTATGGTGGAGGTCTTCTGTCGCTCTTTTACCCACCAAATATTAAATTATTGTTGTGGTGAACTACCTACTCCTAAGGTCCACAACAAGCTGGGATCCCACTCCATGCCGATGATAGCCAGTAAACTTGAAACAGCTGTACGTGGATAGGATTTCCAGCTTGTGTATAATCCAACCTTGGCTTTGCATAAGCTTAAAGAAAGCCAAGTTTTGTGGGCATATTTGCATATCCCTGCTCCGCTTCCCAGAATGGAGTGTAATAACTGTTTTTCTCGGAATTCTGAGCTTGAAACTGTTTTTTTTTTACTTGTATATATCCCTACTCTTTATATATCTTCCAAAAAATGGTGTTGCCTTAGGCCTGTTCCTAGTTGCATTACTTTTTTTGTGGTCTTTTTGTAAAATGTTTGTACATTTTATGAAATTAACAGATACAAGTAAAAAAATATGAATCTCCATAGAAAGTTCATTTCAATATATGCAGCGGGGTCACATTTTTAGGTTTCTACAAGTAAGAGGGTGGGGAGTCCAGCTGAAACAATGGAACACCCAATGAATAATTGGCCATAGTTTCCTTCCCTGTTCAGTGCGTATTATGGAGTATATGTCTCTTGTGGTCTTGATTACTTCCTGTGTTTCATAGCTGGCGGCATTTCCTCTGTAGAGGCCCCACTCCCTGCTCTAGAGTACGTTGCCGTGCCGATATCCAGACTGGAGCAAAATGTATTCCTCAGTACAGCGGGATGTGCAAATATTTACTTAAAGAAAGGAAACCGTGTAACTTGGATACACATAATCTCAGTGATATGTAATAGATACAGGACTCCAACTCTCGGCTTTCTACAAACTGAATAATGAAATGGTTTTATTTTCGGCCATGTTATTTTGAGTTAAAAAATGGCCGTGCTTGCATGATTCAGGATATTTTGTTAAACATAAAATCTGTGTTTGGAAAGCAGCCGGTGATTCAGCAAAGGAGACTGGAACAGTTTGGAAAAAATGAAATCTGACTCTATAATTGTACGGCATTTTTGTGTTTCAAATGAGAAATATTTGGAACATATGTTGTGAGAAAGCTGTCTTGGAACTTGTTAGAGTTGAGAAACAGAACATGCACTGGAAGGTTGCTTTATTTTATCCTCTAAGTTCATGACTAACACTTTTTTAAACTGACTTTTATTTTGCTCTTGTTCACCTTTATAAAAAAGCTGTGATAGATCAACAAAGGCCGTATGAAGAAACATTTTGGCACAGGTTAAACGCTCACTTTGCAAAATGTTTTCCATAAAAAAAAATATGTTTCCAATGACCTTTTCTTTCTTCACTTTTTCCTTCTGGAGACCAAATTGCTTTTATATATTTTTTTGCTTTTCAACTCATCTCAGCTTTTTTGTCACACTTTCTGAAAGGATTACTGCACAATTCTGTCTCTTTCTTTCTTTCTTTCTTTCTTTCTTTCTTTCTTTCTTTCTTTCTTTCTCTCTCTCTCTCTCTCTCTCTTTCTGTCTTTCTTTCTTTCTCTCTTGCTCTCTCTCTTTCTTTCTCTCTCGCTTGCTCTCTGTCTTTCTCTCTCTCTCGCTCTCTTTCTTTCTTTCTTTCTTTCTTTCTCTCTCTCGCTCTTTCTTTCTCTCTCTCTTTCTTTCTCTCTCGCTGTCTCTTTCTTTCTTTCTCTCTCTCTCTCTCTGTGTTTCTCTCTCTCTTTCTCTCTCTCTGTGTTTCTCTTTCTTTCTCTCTCTCTCTCTCTCTCTCACTCTCTTTCTCTCACTTTCTCTCTCTCTCTCTCACTCTCTTTCTCTCACTTTCTCTCTCTCTCTCTCTCTCTCTCTCTCTCTCTCTCTCTCTCTCTCGTCATAGAAGAAATTGTGGTCCTCTGGAAAATGAACTGGCAACCCACTTTCTTTGCCATGAAAACATTATGGATTAGTACAACCAAACACAAGATGTGCCTGGCATGCTATAGTCCATAGGGTCACAGAGAGTTGGAAACAACTGAATGACTGGACAGCAACTATTTTCTATAGAGGGGATATGATTACTTTTTTATATAAATATATTTATATTCATATAAACAGGACAAAATAACAGAAAATGTTAATGTGCATAACTATTCATCCCCCTAAAGTCAATACTTTGTAGAGCCACCTTTTGCGGCAATCGCAGCTCCAAGTTGTTTTGGATAAGCCTCTATGAGCTTGCCACATCTTACCACTGGGATTTTAGCCCATTCCTTCTGGCAAAACTGCTCCAGCACCTTCAAGTTGGATTTGCGCTGCGGAATATGTTGGCTCGTTATAAATAAAGGATAATAATAAATGGTTTGGGCTTGTGAACAGCAGATTTTCTATTGGATTGAGGTCTGGGCTGTGACTAGGCCATCCCAACACATTTACATATTTCCCCTTAAACCACTCAAGTGTTGCTTTAGCAGTGTGTTTGGGGTCATTGTCTTGCTGGAAGGTGAACCTCCTAGATTTAATATTGAATGGACTGGAATGGGACATTTCACACCAGACAACCACCAGATCTTCTACTGTGGTCAATAATCCTGCAGAAGAAATGGACCAGCCATCCTAGTCAATCAAAGAGTGGCCAAAGAAGTGCTCGGTTACAACACATTAAATGACAGAATGATTAAAAGTCGAATTCATGGCAAGCCATTTAATATCACAGTGATCCAAGTCTATGCTCCAACCACAGATACTGAAGAGGCTGAAGTTGTCCAGTTCTATGAAGATATTAAACACGTCATAGATATAACGCAAAGAAAAGATGTTACTATCATCATAGGAGATTGGAATGCTAAAGTAGGGAACCAAAAGACACCTGGAATAACTGGCAAGCTTTGCCTTGGAGTACAAAATGAAGCAGGTCAGAGATTAGGAGAATTTTGTCAAGATAATTCTCTGGTCATAGCAAACACCAACTTCCAACAGCCTCTAAGACTACTCTACACGTGGACATCCCCAGATGGATAACATAGAAATCAGATTGACTATATACTTTGAAGCCAAAGATGGAGCAGCTCTATACAATCAGCAAAAACAAAACCTGAAGCTGGCTGCGGCTCAGACCATGAGCTTCTTATTACAAAGTTGGAAATTGCACGAAGGAAAAGAGGGAAAAGCATCAGACCAATCAGATACAAAATAAATAATATCCCTTGTGAATATGCAGTTGAAGTAAATAATAGATTTAAGTTACTAGACATGGAAGATAGAATGCCTGAAGAACTTTGGTCTGAAGTTTGCAACATAATCCAAGAAACAGCAACAAAGAATATCACTAAAAGCAAGAAAAGTAAGAAGTCAAACGGTCTGTCTGATGAGGCTTTGAAAGTAGCCCAGGAAAGAAGTAAAGCGAAAGATAGTGGAGATAGTAAAAGATTTGTCCAACTGAATGCAGAGTTTTTTCGGATTTGTTTCCGATTGATCTTTCCAAGTATTGTATATATGCTGCCGAAGCAAGCACTAAAATGTAAATGGCATTGCTCAGTCATGTCTGACTCTCCGTGACCTCATGGACAACACACCATGCTGATCCACTTGGTTTACATGGCAGAGATACTGGAGTGGGTTGCCAGTTCCTTCTCCAGTGGGCCACTGCATACAGCTCCTGGTATTCCCAGGTGGTCTCCCATCAAAGTACTGACAAGTGTGACTCTTGGTTCCCTGGCTGGATTTGGACCCAGGCAGCTGTGGTGAAAGCACCTGCATCCTAACCAGTGGGCCACCAGGGAACCCAAAGAAATATCTGTCTTGGAGTGGGATCAATCTCGGGTCCTTTAGTTTCCCAAGCAGCTGCGATAGCAAGAAGAGACAAGCAGACATTCTACAATGAACAATGAAAAAAGATTGAAGAATATAATGAATGGGTAAATCAAGAGATCTCAAGGAAATTGGGAACCTAAAAGGCACCTTCCATGCCAAAGTGGGCGTGATAAAAGACAAAAAGATCAGATAAAGAAGTGGAGGTAGGAATACACTGAAGATCTATATAGGAAGGATCTTAACAGCAGTGATGACCTCAATAGTTTGTCCAATGAGCTGGATCCAGACATCTTGGAGAGCAAAGTGAGATGGGCCCTAGGATGTCTTGCTGATAATAAGGCTGCAGAAGGTGATGGAATCCCAATTGAACTATTCAAAATTCTACAGGATGATGCTGTGAGTGATGCTTGCCTAATGCCAACACATTTGGAAACTCAACAATGGCCAATAGACTGGAAAAGGTCAGTCTACATCCTAATCCCCAAAAAATGCAGTGCCAAAGCGTGCTCCAATTATCGAACAGTTGCACTAATTTCACATGCCAGCAAGGTGATACTTAAGATTCTACTCCAACTCCAACAATATATGGACCAGGAACTACCAAATGTACAAGCTGGGTTCCGCAGAGGAAGAGGCACAAGAGATCAAATTGCCAATGTCCACTGGATAATAGAGAATGCAAGAGAGTTCCAAAAAAACAATTATTTCTGCTTCATAGTCTATTCTAAAGCCTTTGACTGTGTGGATCACAACAAAATATGGCATCTCCTTAAAGAAATGGGAGTACCAGATCATCCCATCCTCCTAAACAATCTGTATGTCGACCAGGAAGCCACGGTCAGAACCGAACATGGGACAACAGAATGCTTCAAGATCGGAAAAGGAGTACAACAAGGTTGTATATTGTCACCTTATTTATTCGACTTATATGCAGAGTACATCATGCATAAGGCTGGACTGGATGAATCCAAAGTCGGAATCAATATTGCTGGTACTAGTATCAACAACCTCAGATACGCCTATGATACTACTCTTATAGCTGAAAGTGAGGAGGAACTAAAGGACTTATTGATGAGGGTAAAAGAAGAGACTGCAAAAATTGGCCTGCTGCTCAACGTTAAAAAGACGAAGATCATGGCAAATGGCAATCTTACTTCCTAGCAAATAGGCGAGGAAGAAGTGGAGGCAGTGGCAGATTTTACTTTCCTTGGATCTAAGATCTCTGCACATGGTGACTGTAGTCATGAAATTAATTGCTTCTGGGGAGGAAAGCTATGGCAAGCTTAGACAAGCTAGTAAAGATATTACACTATCAACAAAGGTCTGCATAGTTCGAACCATGGTATTCCCAGTAGCAACATACAGATGTGAGAGCTAGACCATAAAGAAATCTTATCACCGTAGAATTGACACCTTTGAATTGTGGTGTTAGAGAATACTGCTTAGAGTCCCTTGGACTGCAAGAAGATCCAATAAATCAATACTTCAGGAAATCAAGACAAACGGTTCACTAGAAGGTATGGTCATGAGGCTGAAGCTCAAATATTTTGGCCATATCATGAGATGGCAAGATTCCCTAGAAAAGACTCTGATGCTGGGAAGGATTGAATGCACAAGAAGAAGACGGCAGAGGTGGAGATGGATAGATGAGTTCACTGAAGCAATTAATATGAACTTGATGGAACTCCGAGGGACAGTGACTGAGAGATGCACCTGGTGTGCTGTGGTCCATAGAGTCACGGAGAGTCAGACACAACTGAACGACTAAACAACAACAAGCTAGCAGTTGAGAGAAGGGTAGAGAAGGAGGAACTGTAAGCTTTGTTAGATAGCTGGATAAGAATGAAATTATTTTTTTTACAGGGTATGTGTGAGGTGTCAAACACGGAGTGTCCCCAACCTATCCACCATTTGTACTGCAGCTACATCAACATTTTCTAATTTAAAAATTAGCTTTATTAATTTTCCTTCTACTTAATTATGCTCTTAGTTAACTCTCAAACAACCAGATACTACATTTTTCCAGTTTCTATCTTTTCTAAAACACGCCATAATTACACCCACCCCCAAAAAACCCTCATCTGACTCTGACATCGCATCTAACTACCACCCCATCTTTCTACTTCCCCTGGCATCCAAACTGCTGGAGTGGCTCGTCTATAACCGCCTTTCCAACTTTATTTCCTCCAACTCCCACTTCTATTCCATATCCTCTCCTCCCTTGGTATTCGAGACACTGCTCTCTTGTGGTTCTCATCATACCTACAAAATCGATCATTCGGTGTCTTCTTCTCCAACACCTCTTTTTCTCCTTACCCTCTGTCTGTTGGCATACCTCAAGGATCAGTCCTAGGCCCCCTCCTCTTCTACATCTACATATCCTCACTTGGTACCTTTTTATGAACTCTTTTGGGCTTCAGTATCATCTCTATGCAGATGACACCCAAATCTACCTCTCAGCACCAGATCTATCCACCTCTCTTCTAACGCATGTCTCCAACTGCCTTTCTAGTATATCCTCTAAGACTGAACTCCTTATCTTCCCTCCCTCTACCACAGTGTCAATTCCTCTCATCTCTCTCACTGTCAACAATGACTTCATCACCCCCCCCCCCTCCGAAGCTGGTTGCCTTGGGGTTCTACTGGACCCCGCCCTGTCTTTCATCCCATTACATACAGTCACTAACTAAATATTGTCTTCTCCATCTAAAAACATCTCCAGAATTTGCCACTTTCTTACACAAGACACAACTAAAATCCTTATACACTCTCTCATCATCACTCGACTCGACTACTGCAACTGGCTTCTTACTGGCCTACCCACCACCAGACGATTCCCACTTGAATCCATTATGAATGCCTCTTCTAGATTCATCTTCCGTACAAAATGCTCCGTGTCTGCATCCTCTCTGTCAATCTCTCCACTGGCCTTTTCCGTAGCCTCCAGAATAAAATTTAAAATCATGACCATAACTTTCAAATCCCTCAACAATAGCGCACCCCCATACATCTCTGGTCTCATCTCCATACTAGTATAGTACAATATTCCCCACCCGCCCTCTTCGTTCTGCTAGTGACCTTCTTCCTTCCACAACTCTTGTCACCTTCTCTCACTCTCGCCTTCAGGACATTTCTTGTGCTGCCCCTATTCTCTGGAACTCCTTGCCTCACTCCACCAGATTTCCCTCCTGTCTCAAAACATTCAAAACCTCGAGCATGGCATAGGATGGATTATGCACAGGTTAGGAAACCTCCCACCCACAAATAATTGCTTCAAGCTTACAATTGATCAGTGTGGGGCTGGTACCTGACTCGTGTTATAGATTTTGTTGGTCCGATACGAAGCACAACATATATTTTAGCTTTTGGTGGGCAAAAGAATGATAGAAGCCTCCACCTTACAGTACAGTAAATAAATAGTACTTATATATATTATATATATTATATATATTATATATATATATATGTTAAAGAAGTAATTCGCGAGCAAGCCCGTAACACACAAATGGAGCGCAAAGCCCAACGTGTGCTACAGAGGACCCACAAAGGGGGTAAAGTCCAATACATAGCACTTGTAAATCCTATAAAAACACACTATTGTACTTGTGCTATTAATTCTAAGGCTTAACATTACTTTCACTTTGAATACAACATTCCCAAGCCCGCAAATCGGCTCAATAAAAGCCTTCATTTCATGTATATTTCATGTGTTAGATCTATCCCTGCAATTAATGTGTTAAAACATATAAAGTAGATTGCATGTAATAGAACATAATATTTGCGGCTTTATTCATATTGCATTATGAATGGAATGTGGGTCGACTGTAACTTATAATTGAAGTCCGTAGGACTTTGGAATCCAACCTCCATTTTTCTGTGACACCGTGATGATGATCTCTGTTAACATTGGTTCCATCTAAACCCGTAACTACGGCTTTGCTTAATTGATCACCAGCAAAAGCGCAAGTCAGACAGCTGACAACTGGTTTACGGGTTTACGTCTCAAACTCGTAACTCACATTCCGTTCTAATTTAATAACACCACAACACCGGGGAATTTCAAGCCCGCAGCCGCTGCAAGTTTTACGTTGCACTTACGAGGTAATTAAGGGGCTCCATCTGTTCCATGCTTCACTTAACATTTCAGTAGCATACTCATTCCCTCTTTCCATCTTTTCTTTTCTCCTCACTAGTATTTCTTTTTACCTTAATTTGAATTTCATGTTTTGCATGCTTCCACTATTGTACTTGTATCATTGCTTTGGTGTGTGTGTATATGTGTGTGTGTGTGTGTGTATATATATATATATATTATATATATATATATATATATATATATATATATATATTAGTGCTCTTTGTTTGGTAATATTAAAAATCATCATCAGGACTCTTTGATTTGACGCTCTCCTCCCTCCCTCCCTATCCCATAATTTTTCAGTGTAGATGGGCAACCTATAACTAAAATTATTTATATGTTTTATAATAACAAACAAGCTCTGTCATCTCCATTGAGTGCCTTTAATCTTTCCCAGCATCAGAGTCAGGAAATCCTGTCTTCTTATTATATGCTCAAAATGTTCCATCTTCTGCCTCATGATCAAACCTTCCAGTGAACAGTTTGGCTTAATTTCCTGTAATATTGATGTATTTGATCTTGCAGTCCAGGACTCTTAATTGTGGTGTTGGAAAAAAACTACTTGTCAAAGATGTCAATTCTATTGCGCTCAGCCTTCATTATGGTCCAGCCACTGGCGTAGGAAGGGAGGGAAGCGGGGGGCGGACCGCCCCGAACGCAACGTCCTTGGAGGCGTCACCAGCTACGGTGAGAACGACAGTCAGTTGCTGATGATGTTGCCCCAGCACGTGTATCTGTGTTTATCTGTGTGAGTGCATGTGTCTGTGTCAATATGTGCCAGTTTGAGTGTGTGTGAGTCTGTGTGTGTGTCTGTGAGTGTGTGCGTGTGCACTTTTGCTGCCTGGGGCTGAGTTTGATGGGGGGGGGGGGGGGCTTCTCCTCCGGGGTAGCCCTGGGTGGCAAAAGCTATGGGTCCAGCTCTCACATACTAGTGGGAATACCACGGTTCTAACTATGCAGACCTTTGTTGAAAGTGTAATATATTTACTTTTTAATAGCTTGTCCAGACTTGCCACAGCTTTCTTCCCCAGAAGCCAACATCTTTTAATTTCATGACTACAGTCACCATCTGCATAGATCTGTGAAACATTATCAAGTGTGTGTATTTGCATCATTAGTCGTGTCTGACTCTTTGACCTCATGGACACCCCAGGCTGATCCACTTGGTATTCTTGGTAGAGATACTGAAGTTGGTTGCCAGTTCCTTCTTCAGTGGGCCACTGCATACAGCTCCTGGTATTCCTAGGTGGTCTCTCATCCAAGTACTGACCAGGCCCAACCCTGTTTCGCTTCAGGGTGGTGTGACCTCTTGGTTCTCTGACTGGAATCAAAACCAGTACCCTCTTTCAAAAGTAACAAAAACCCTGTTTTCCATTAATCTTTATTCTAGAGCTGTGTAAATAAGATTATTTGATGCCTTCCTTAGTAACTTATCACAACTCTCTCATGATTATTTTTCTATAGCTCAGAAGTAAATGAAAAAGTTAGATACTTTTAAATGAACACCCCACCGCCTTAGCAAACATTTTGGAAAAGAAGAACATTTTAATTCAGCCACCCAGCAAATGTACTGCCTGATTATGAAGCACACACCCTGCTGAGCTAATTTCTCATTAATAGTGCATAATTAATTTCCTGAATGATTTCCTGACTTTGCCTGCTAATGCACCAATCTCTCCATATTGCAGCCAGATTTCAATGTGCAAATTGGCTTTAATGGAATGAAGGAAGAACTGAACGAATGGAGGTTTAAGTGTTTACTCCTATTGAGCAAACAAAGTAGCTTAGCAGTAGGAATACAAACCAGTAGGGAACATACTCCAGGTGAGTGTTTAATTAATGCACCAACTGAAATTACAGTTTAAAGGAATATAGCACATATATTTTGTACTCTAAAGAAAATGATTTTAAATATTATTAAATACTTTTTTGCAATGAAAAAGTGCTGCAAAGTTAAAAAAAAAAAAAAACTTTTGCTGCACTGGCAGGATCCCCTCTAATAAAGTATGATTTGGGGATGTCAACTGCAGTTACTGAATCTAAAGGGAGTAAAGCATGTATCCAAGAAGTCCCTAGCGCACCCAATTTGAGTCTTAGAAGGTAGTCTTAATATTGTTGCATATTAGATTGTTGGTAATGCTTAGAACCTGATCATTTAATTACAGATGTATGAGTCGCATGTGCACGTTAAGGGCATTGTTCTGGAATGCGTTAATCCCTCTTAAATTACTCTGTATTTATTGTGCTATAACCATATCTATTGACGTTAATACATTGTATTTCATCTTCTTGTAGTATATGTGTGTATATGAATAAGAAATAATAATAATTAATAAGTATATCTCTCTCATATGTTCTCACATTTACAAAAGCTCTTGATCTGCTCTGACATTTTATTTTACTCTGTTTGGATGTACTGAGCATCTATGTGTGTGTGTGTCATTCAGTTTCTTCCAACTCTCTCCGACCTCACGGACCATAACAGACCATGCTGATCCACTTGGTTTTCATGGCAGAGATACTGGAGTGGGTTTTCAGTTCCTTCTCCAGTGGGCCACAGCATACAGATCCTGGTATTCCTAGGTGGTCTCCCATCCAAGTACTGACCAGGCCCAACACTGCATTTCTTTACGATGGTGTAACCTCTTGGTTCCCTGACTGGAATGGTGAAAGCACTGAATACTATCCACTGGACCACCAGGGAAGCCTAAGCACCTATGTATTATGTATCTAATGCACAAGCTAGGAACCATCCCCAAACAGATGAGATTCATTTTAAGATCGAAACAGCTGTCTGTGGGTAGGTCTTCAAGCTTGCACGTAATCTATCCATAATATGCCTAAAAGGAGCCATGAATAAAGTGTTTTTTTAGGATTTAGGCGTGCTAATGCATTGTGGGCTCATTTGCATGTCCCTGCCCAGGTTCTCAGAATGCAGTGCAATAACTGTATTTCTTGGAATTCTGAACAGGAAATATTTTTTTAAATTATTAAATGTTCAAATGTGAACACAAATGTTCTATTTATTTACAGTAGTCTGTACGGTGGAGGGTCTTTATCATTCTTTTGCCCACCATAAACTAAATGATGTTCTGTACTAGGACAACTATTGCTATGTTGGTATAAACAGATCCATTTAGCAAATCAGTTAGTCTTTTTTTTTGATGATTGTGGTTTTTAGCTACATTTTACTGGCTCCACATTTATTTTGTACACATTTTTGTGGGAGTTCATAAGGCCTGAGACGCCCTTATGAGTGACTCTGAATAGCAGAAGCAAGAGGGGCCCCTTAGTCTGGAATGGGGGGAGATTTTTACCTCTTTATTTAAACATCAAGTATAGTTCACAGTGTTTTGTCATCAGAAAGAAGCCAGTAATCTATTTTTGATCAATGGAATAAGCAGTTTTGGGTGTGTTCATGAAACTTTAAGACTCTGTCATATATATATTGATTTAACTTAGGACGCTCATGACTTCTGCCTATGTTGTCTGCATTTTAATTTTATTTATTTTTTACAATTTATTAGGCATACTAAACCATTTAACTATAATAGTTCTCCTTTTTTAATAAATATCCAATACAATGTATATTGTAGGTATAGAATATGATATACTTGGGTGCATAATTATTATTTAATTATTATGTTTTATACATTGAGGGCTATAATAAACACTTGAATAATATTTCTTGATGGTTTTCATTTGATTTGCTTTGAAATACGTCTTGCAAACTGGGTCCAATTGAAAATGGTAACTTTTTATTGTTTATTGGTAACTTGGATATATATCTCAGGGTAGTAGAAAAGTAGATTTAGTATCGAAGGCCAACTAGGAAATATAGATCGTTATTGGCGTTGAATGTGACCATTTTTCCTTTACTATTTGATGATCTTCGAGAGGACTGTAAGACCAATAAATATATAATTGGGTAAATAATATGAGTGTGGGTTTAGGACGAGGGTTACACTGTCGCTATACAAGCTCCTCCCCTTACGTCTGTTAAACCTGTCCCTATAAACTCTATGGCCTCATTGCCTCCAATCTTGTGTTACGACTAATCATTGGTGAATGCACCATCTGGGTTGTGCTTGGGTCATAATAGGCTTTGGAGACTGTCCCAAATTTCCAGGGCTGATCAGGAGGACCGGGTGATGGAGGGGGATGACATAGCTGGGGAAGGAGCGTTATAAAGGGTCCTTTAACGCTGTTGCACCATTGTTCCCCCAGCTAGCCACGGAAGATGTTTCATGCCCTCACTCCAGTTATGTTACAGATTAAAGTAAAAAAGAAATGAATGTATGTTTTAAAAAAGTAGTCAGATTCTGGTAACAGAGAAGTTCAATGAGATGTGTTTAGTACTTCAATTTATGTTTCACTGGGTGACTTGCCAATTATACATAAGTTGCGTAACGGTTTTGTCACAGCGGCGCGGGATGAGGGGTGTTGCCTGTACAGTGATAAAACAGGCCTGTCCCTACCCTTTGGTGATACAGTGGGCCCTGAGTGCGGGTAAAAGGCATAAGGCATGGCTGGGGTCTGCCTACCTATGGTGATACAGTGGGCCTGAGTGGGTTCAAGGCATAGCGTATACGGGCACTGGCTGGGGTCTGTCCCTACCCTATGGTGATACAGTGGGCCCTGAGTGTGGGTTCAAGGCATAGCGTATACTGTCACTGGCTGGGTCTGTCCCTCCCTATGGTGATACAGTGGGCCGAGCGGGTCAAGGCATAGCGTATACTGTCACTGGCTAGGGATCTGTCCCTACCCTATGGTGATACAGTGGGCCCTGAGCACTGGTACAAGGCATAGCGTATACTGTCACTGGTTAGGGTCTGTCCCTACCCTATGGTGATACAGTGGGCCTGAGCACTGGTTCAAGGCATAGCGTATATACTGTCACTGGCCTGGGTCTGTCCCTACCCTATGTGATACGTGGGCTCTGCACTGGTCAAGGCATAGCGTATACTGTCACTGGCCTGGGTCTGTCCCTACCCTATGGTGATACAGTGGGCCCTGAGCGCTGGTACAAGGCATAGCGTATACTGTCACTGGTTAGGGTCTGTCCCTACCCTATGGTGATACAGTGAGCCCTGAGCACTGGTTCAAGGCATAGCGTATACTGTCACTGGCCGGGGTCTGTCCCTACCCTATGGTGATACAGTGGGCCCTGAGCACTGGTTCAAGGCATAGCGTATACTGTCACTGGCCGGGGTCTGTCCCTACCCTATGGTGATACAGTGGGCCCTGAGCACTGGTTCAAGGCATAGCGTATACTGTCACTGACTGGGGTCTGTCCCTACCCTATGGTGATACAGTGGGCCCTGAGTGCGGTTACAAGGCATAGCGTATACTGTCACTGGCTGGGGTCTGTCCCTACCCTATGGTGATACAGTGGGCCCTAAGCACGGGTTAAAGGCATAGCATATACTGTCACTGGCTGGGGTCTGTCCCTACCCTATGGTGATACAGTGGGCCCTGAGCGCGGGTACAAGGCATAGCGTATACTGTCACTGGCCTGGGGTCTGTCCCTACCCTATGGTGATACAGTGGGCCCTAAGCGCGGGTTCAAGGCATAGCATATACTGTCACTGGCTGGGGTCTGTCCCTACCCTATGGTGATACAGTGGGCCCTGAGTGTGGGTACAAGGCATAGCGTATACTGTCACTGGCTGGGGTCTGTCCCTACCCTATGGTGATACAGTGGGCCCTAAGCACGGGTTAAAGGCATAGCGTATACTGTCACTGGCTGGGGTCTGTCCCTACCCTATGGTGATACAGTGGGCCCTGAGCGCGGGTACAAGGCATAGCGTATACTGTCACTGGCTGGGGTCTGTCCCTACCCTATGGTGATACAGTGGGCCCTAAGCGCGGGTTCAAGGCATAGCATATACTGTCACTGGCTGGGGTCTGTCCCTACCCTATGGTGATACAGTGGGCCCTGAGAGCGGGTTCAAGGCATAGCATATAGTGTCACTGGCTGGGGTCTGTCCCTACCTTATGGTGATACAGTGGGCCCCGAGTGCAAGTACAAGGCATAGCGTATACTGTCACTGGCCTGGGTCTGTCCCTACCCTATGGTGATACAGTGGGCCCTGAGTTCGGGTACATGGCATAGCGTATACGGTCACTGGCCGGGGTCTGTCCCTACCCTATGGTGATACAGTGGGCCCTGAGCACTGGTTCAAGGCATAGCGTATACTTTCACTGGCCTGTGGTCTGTCCCTACCCTATGGTGATACAGTGGGCCCTGAGCACTGGTTCAAGGCATAGCGTATACTGTAACTGACCTGTGGTCTGTCCCTACCCTATGGTGATACAGTGGGGCCCCTGAACACGGGGTTCAAGGCATAGCGTATACTGTCACTGGCTGGGGTCTGTCCCCTACCTTATGGTGATACAGTGGGCCCCGAGTGCGGGTACAAGGCATAGCGTATACTGTCACTGGTTAGGGTCTGTCCCTACCCTATGGTGATACAGTGGGTCCTGAGCGCTGGTTCAAGGCATAGCGTATACTGTCACTGGCTGGGGTCTGTCCCTACCATATGGTGATACAGTGGGCCCCGAGTGCGGGTACAAGGCATAGCGTATACTGTCACTGGTTAGGGTCTGTCCCTACCCTATGGTGATACAGTGGGCCCTGAGCACTGGTTCAAGGCATAGCGTATACTGTCACTGGCTGGGGTCTGTCCCTACCCTATGGTGATACAGTGGGCCCTGAGTTCGGGTACATGGCATAGCGTATACGGTCACTGGCCGGGGTCTGTCCCTACCCTATGGTGATACAGTGGGCCCTGAGCACTGGTTCAAGGCATAGCGTATACTTTCACTGGCCTGTGGTCTGTCCCTACCCTATGGTGATACAGTGGGCCCTGAGCACTGGTTCAAGGCATAGCGTATACTGTAACTGACCTGTGGTCTGTCCCTACCCTATGGTGATACAGTGGGCCCTGAACACGGGTTCAAGGCATAGCGTATACTGTCACTGGCTGGGGTCTGTCCCTACCTTATGGTGATACAGTGGGCCCCGAGTGCGGGTACAAGGCATAGCGTATACTGTCACTGGTTAGGGTCTGTCCCTACCCTATGGTGATACAGTGGGTCCTGAGCGCTGGTTCAAGGCATAGCGTATACTGTCACTGGCTGGGGTCTGTCCCTACCATATGGTGATACAGTGGGCCCCGAGTGCGGGTACAAGGCATAGCGTATACTGTCACTGGTTAGGGTCTGTCCCTACCCTATGGTGATACAGTGGGCCCTGAGCACTGGTTCAAGGCATAGCGTATACTGTCACTGGCTGGGGTCTGTCCCTACCCTATGGTGATACAGTGGGCCCTGAGCACTGGTTCAAGGCATAGTGTATACTGTCACTGGCCTGTGGTCTGTCCCTACCCTATGGTGATACAGTGGGCCCTAAGCGCGGGTTCAAGGCATAGCGTATACTGTCACTGGCTGGGGTCTGTCCCTACCCTATGGTGATACAGTGGGCCCTGAGCGCTGGTTCAAGGCATAGCGTATACTGTCACTGGCTGGGGTCTGTCCCTACCCTTTGGTGATACAGTGGGCCCTGAGCGCTGGTACAAGGCATAGCGTATACTGTCACTGGCTGGGGTCTGTCCCTACCCTATGGTGATACAGTGGGCCCTGAGCGCTGGTTCAAGGCATAGCGTATACTGTCACTGACTGGGGTCTGTCCCTACCCTATGGTGATACAGTGGGTCCTGAGCGCGGGTTCATGGCATGGCGTATACTGTCACTGGCCGGGGTCTGTCCCTACCCTATGGTGATACAGTGGGCCCTGAGCGCGGGTTCAAGGCATAGCGTATAGTGTCACTGGCTGGGGTCTGTCCCTACCCTATGGTGATACAGTGGGCCCTGAGTTCGGGTACAAGGCATAGTGTATACTGTCACTGGCCGGGGTCTGTCCCTACCCTATGGTGATACAGTGGGTCCTGAGCGCTGGTTCAAGGCATAGCGTATACTGTCACTGGCTGGGGTCTGTCCCTACCATATGGTGATACAGTGGGCCCTGAGTGCGGGTACAAGGCATAGCGTATACTGTCACTGGTTAGGGTCTGTCCCTACCCTATGGTGATACAATGGGCCCTGAGCACTGGTTCAAGGCATAGTGTATACTGTCACTGGCCTGTGGTCTGTCCCTACCCTATGGTGATACAGTGGGCCCTAAGCGCGGGCTCAAGGCATAGCGTATACTGTCACTGGCTGGGGTCTGTCCCTACCCTATGGTGATACAGTGGGCCCTGAGCGCGGGTTCAAGGCATAGCGTATACTGTCACTGGCCAGTGTTAAACCAGTAAGTCTGTTCCCAATAAATACTATAGCCTGACCACAAACCTGGGGCCTCATTCAATTGCGATTTGACCAATTGCATAGGGCTCTATATAAGCACAGAGCATATTTTTTTACAGAAGTTTTTAGTTAGTGAAAACCTTGCTTTTGGATAGAATATCACAAACTAAAAACTTCTGTAAAAAAAATATTCTCTGTTCTTATATTAGAGCCCTATTCAATTGACCAAATCGTAATTGAATGAGGCCCCTGGAATTTAGAGGATAAACTAATTATTTTCATAAAAGAGGCCTATGGATTTTGTGTTACACCATCAAGTAGTTCAGTTATTCAAACAGAATAATTGTATAACCATGTAAATGTCGCACTGTCCTATATTAACGTAAATTATTAGATTCCTCTAAATGATTATATATATATATATATATATATATATATATATATATATATATATAAATAAATACTACGTTTGTGTTCACAAGTTAAGACATTTCCTCCTTCAAATTCAGAGAAATACAGTTATTGCACTGCATTATGGGAACAGTGTGGCAGGGACATGCAGATGTGCCCACAAAGGCATCGCTCTTCGATCCAATACCATTTCAAACATGGCTCCTTTTTAGGCATATGCCTCTCTTAATTACAATAATATAATTCACATGTTTTCCTTTTGGGAACAGAGTCTTGAAGAACCCATAGGGATACGCTGACATTTTTCGATTGCAGCAAACCGATATTTAAGTCGGCTTATGATTTTTTATCTTTTCAGAAACTGCAAGTCTAGGAAGCACCACATTTAAGACATTATACAACACGACTTGATTATTTTATGAGAGGCTTAAAAAATAGAGAAATATGCATCAACTTGAAATATTCCTTGGCTCTATATGTTGGGATAGCTTTATATTGATGAATTCCATGTCCCATTAATCCTTTAGTTTATGGGTTCCTGATTAGATGACTTTCTTTCTGCCCCAATAAACTTCCTAAATAAAGTTATTATCAGTGTACACCCATGTATAGTGACCATATTAACAAGTCTACAGCTTGTTCCTAAATTCAATGTACTCTTTGTACTTAAACATTCTCTCATGGGAAATTCCATGTTGACAAGACTCAATTAACACCTTTAATTATTTGACCTGCTTAGGGTATTTAGGTAAATATCATAAAAGGGCCATTTGGATGTCATTGCTTCATTAGTAGTCTCAGTATGGGCTTGAGGAAACGGGACACAATGTGTAGACATAAAACTTGGGAAGAATTCTTAGAGCCGGAGTTTAAAAGTTCACAGTCCGAAATGTACTTTTTGAATTCCAACTCAACAGCTGTACACTACATAAAATAAAATGTCTTTTGGAATATTACTGAATATTATATATGGAAAAAAATTATATTGTAAGAATTATATTGTATTAAATTCTTTATCTAAATTTTTAACAGGAAAAAATTATTTTATAGTATGAGTATTTTTTCACAAAAGATTTTTACTGAAAAATATAAATTTTTCAATAAATATATTGCATCAAAGCATTATTAATTTTACACTTGTACCTGCAGAATCAGTCGACATGAAAACAAATTTAAAATTATCTTCGTGAAACAAGGGTACATACAGATTCTCAAAAAAAATGGATCTATCTTTTCAATTTAATTATTATTATTACGTAACTTTTTACAAATTAAAAGTACACATATAAATAAATATAATTTCAATTCATGGGTAACATTTTTTTTTTTTTATTATTACTTTTATTAAGACACTGAGAATTTACATAATGTCCAGTTATGGTATACAAGCATGATACAAAATATAACAAATAATAACTTTCTCTTATGTATTGTACGTCTCGTGCCATATATGACCTATTTGGTGCAATCTCTCGTGGGTAACATTTTTGAGTAAAAATATTAGATCATTTAGTTTTAACAATTAAGCATTTCAAAAAATCCTCCCTCTCTATTACTAATTATATGTAAGATAATTAACTCTCATGGTTGAGATGATAATCAGGAAGAGTATGGCTTGTTTTTATAAATACAATTATTATTATTGTTCATTAATAACGCGCCGACATATTCTGTAGCGCTGTACATAAGATAAGTTCCAGGCAAAGGTAAATAAACAAATAGCAAAGCATGGAGGGCCCTGTCTTTGAGCTTGGAATCCAGTGTCCATAATGCCTTCCCCAAAGAACCTTCCGGATAGAAACCCACAAACTTACAACCTAAAGGACAATAATCACAGAAGCTTGAACAATTATACACCTCTGTGTTTTTGTTGATTTATCCATCTAGGCATGCTTTTCTTGCTTATCACTCCCCACATATTGTGATAGATAAGTAATCATCTCCAAAAAGTTTGTAGGGAGAAGTTTAACACTTCCACTCATATTTTGTTTTTATAGCAGCCAATTGTAATTATATATATTTAGATGTTCCATAACTGTAACATTTGTTGGGTCCCTTGAAACATACTGAAACAAGGACCATTTTCCTTGACTGGCCAATATGGCTCCCCAGTCTTAGCACCCGTATATTATACTTAGTTTTGTGGAGGACTCGGCAAATCCTGCAAACATTTGGATGTCTGGGATCCTGCGATGGTATCCCAGCCATCACTCCAACAAATGAATATATGTATGATATGTATGTATGTATCCAACAAGGAGGATCCCATATTTCCTCTTCCCTAATATGTCTATGGCCTTATTAACACATGTAGTCAAACTATGAAATTTCCTTTTCCGGACCAGGAATAATCGAAAACTCCTGTAAATACAGTAAGCTTGCTTATAATTATGGCATTATATGTTTCCTGTATGTGTTTGTTAATTGATACATTATATTGAAGCATTATTAATCTTACACTGTTATATTTAGTATCATTCAACAGGTTAACTAGGGACTTACTGTATTATTAAATGTTAACTTTTATTTATTTTTAGCTGCATACTGTCTTAAATAGTCCATATTCAGCAAAGAAAAATAAGAGTTTTACTTGTAAATGCAGTACTGCGGACCTTTAACCACAAACCTAGTAACTAGATTTATTTTATATGAGAATATGTAAGTGAAGAAACTATTTTAGACAATATCCAGTCAATGCTTACCAAAAGTTATATTTTATTTAATAGTAATAGAACTATAATCGTGCTTATTCAGAACCTGTCTTTTCTTTCCTTATCTTGTGTGGCATATTATATTGGGTTTCGATCTCCAACCCACAATATGGATTTAGATTCGAAAGTCATGCTAGTTAAGAAAACATCTCTATGCTCATCTTATAGGGAGTTATACGTCAAACTTATTCAGAGTTGTAGGTACAATATACCACCTCTGAACAAGTATAATAATAAAAATAAAGATTTAATTTCTCATATATTATTAATCCGGAAATGGCTGTTGGAAAAGTATGGAAATCAGGTCAAATGCCTGATTGAAATGAAGTAGAAAGACTCTTAAATCGAGATAGAGAAATGGAGAGGGGACGTATTCTAAGGCCAAATGGTTACCATAGGACCAACTATAACCTCATTTCTCACTATCCCCAATACTACGTAGAGTTCTTGCTTCTGCTTGCTAAATTTTATTGATAGGATATGTCTTTCGAAGAAAATTAAATGTACTGTAAGGATGTATATTTTTGTATGTTTTGTATATAATGAAAAAAATAAAAACTTCTGCTATGGATTTAGATTCAAAGGCACATTTTCTGGTGAACCCAATATTTTAGAAATGTCTTTAAATGTTGCAGCTTTTACAACTGTATATCTACCTTGAATCTCAGCTGGATATAATTCCTCCTAATTTATGTTTTATGGGTCTGTGTTTATATATATATATATATATATATATATATATATATATATATATATGTGTGTGTTTATATATATATATATATATATATATATATATATATATATATTAATTTGTTTCAAACTAATTTATATGTTACAATTAATATCTTTCATTGGAAAAATTAATACAAACTACTCAAATAACTTCCAATTTAAACTAGTAATTATCCTGTCCCTCCAGTTGCAGACGTTCCTGGTTGCCTCCCATGAAGTGCTCTGCATTTTTGCCATTCTTTGATTAAATTGTTGTGGATTGGTGTTTATGATGATGTCTTGCATTCTTTGTCCTTTCTCTCCCCCCTTCCCTCTTTGATTCTCTACTCCCCCTCCAGCTGGTAGATACTAATTAAAGAGATGACACTGTGACCCGAGGTTGTTTGGAAGCCACAAGTAGGGGTGGGGTGAGAATAACAAAACTGTCCCTGCAGGAGGCTGTCCTGCTTGAGATCATTCATATTGCCTGGAGGGTGTCCACCATGGAGACTTTATCTTGTTTAAAGCTTACCCTGGCTATTGCTGTCATGGCACCAACCAAAATATATGGTGCAAGTCTAAATGTGTGAAGCTCCTAATTTCTCTGCCACATATATCTATATGTATGTACTGGATAAAAATATAGTATTCTTAGGAACCAGGCAGATTTACCAGGATCCATAAAATGTACCAGGACCAATAAAAATCCATAAGATGCAAATAAGAGCCAGGGAAAGAGCCCTTAAATAGGGTTTCAATATTCTCCTCAAAATTATCAGTGCTATAAGAAGGTGTTATGGCAGTGATGGACAACATGGATCCTACCATGTGGTCCCATCTTGTCTAGATTTGCAATTCATGCCCTGATTCAACAGCATTTCTTTTTTCCATTTTATTAAATATTATTATTATTATTATTATTATTATTATTATTATCCTTTTATTTGTAACAAGCCAACATATTCTCCAGCCCAATATACGGGTTAAGTACAAGGCAAAAAAACAAACAGTATTAACAAATTAGCAAAGCGAGGGCTCCAGTTGCTGGCAAGGAGCGCCAAAGGCGCTCCTTGTGCTGGTGGAGATGAGCGCCATAGGCTCTCATCCCTATGACCCCCTACAACTTAGGGTACGCATTTGTGGAGGTGGAGGCTCTATGGCGCCTCACAACCGGTTACAAACGACCACACAAGCAGGACTTTAAAAAAAAACAAAAAAAAACAGGCAATGACTAACCACGTACTTAGACAAAAAAATACGAGCCGCGGGACTTAGAAAAAAAACATTACGTACTCGCAAAAATATGACCTTAACGAACAACCCGCGCACATCGGCAAACATCAAAAAGTACAAAAATACATACAAAAAAAAAAAAAAACTTACCCACACCAAGGGGGGACACCCAGGACCTCTGCAACACAGCTTAAACCTCAAATTCTGTCAAATTTACAAAGTTTGCACACTCGGAAAATCATCCAAGCGAGAGAAAAAATGGCCGCCGAACAAAACGGGGCTACACAACCCCTAAAGCCGCTAAATTCCACAATGCAAATACGGCTTTTACAAAAACCCGTACGACCTACAACATACACCATTAGCAAGGACGCTTCATCATACAAACCCACCTACCACATAAGCTCAATAAACACAAAATACATTCACTGCGCGCCTCACAACGAGTGCTAATAGCACACAAACTGCACCAGGGGACAGCCTTGCAATAAGCACAAAATTAAGATCAGCGCCGACCGTACAATGACCGCAAAAGCACCTCCTGATAAGAAAAAAAAAATACAACAACCAAGAAGCTCACAATGAGTGCTGAGATCTCAGACCACCACAAAAATTAATTTCTGTGGCAAACAGCATTACCTGCCTTACAATTTTATTGCCCCGTCATTTTTGACTGGCAAGTCGCTATTTAACAATAAGATTAAAACATGTTATGATGTACTTTTTTATTATATGCAACATTTTAATAGGGATTATTTGCAGTATCCTCCAGCTTTATTTATTTTTTTACTATAATGGCAGAGAGTCTCCATAACGAAACACGGTCAGTGTAGCAAGTGCTATGGCCTCCGTGGTGCCTTTGCGTATTAGTGCCTAAAAAACTGGAGTTGTTTTCATTTGAAACTTCCAGATTCAGAGCTGGGCTTTCTGCAGAATGAATCTCCCAGTTTTTCATCAAGTCGGCCCGGGTGCATTCACAGAACACCTGTCAAACGTGATCTACGCCGGCTCCTTGTGAAATGCCACATAAATTGGCTTGCTGACAAATAAAGTGTTGCGTGATCGGGGCTGCGGCTACAGGAGGTTGTCTCCTATATTGCAAATAAATGGACACGGTAATAGAAACTATTTTCAATCTGAATGTAAATTAAACGAGCGACAGCGTAAAACGAATGGCATGTTTGGCCCGAAAAAGTTTTAAATATTTTTATTGTTTATTTGTTTGCATTTTTTGAGAAATCCAGTTAATTGTCTCTGCCTGTTTAATTCTCCTCCCACCTAGCATTTCATAATCTTCTTCACTGGCAGCACTGCTTTGCTCTAGAGCATATATATCCACTCCCAAAGCCCTGTATGCAGTATTTGCATAGAGCTATAGCAAAGCAGTGCTGCCTGTCCCACAAGTAAACAGTGCAGCAGATTATGACATACTGTGAGAGCGAAGAGAATGAAACAGGTAGGGAAACTGAAATGGTTGAAAGATGTGAGCAAATTAAAATAGAAAAAAAAAAAAAAAAAGTTAAAATATATTTATATATTTTTGGAGGGCAAAGTAGGCTTTCATTTTTATTATAAGTAATCTGAATTATGTGCATAATAAGAATAGCTTCAATTTAAAGTATGACTTTATGTTCTGCAAGTGAAAAACTATCTGTATATTCAGGGAAGAGTTCTCATGTCTTGAACGCCAATGTTATGGAGTATATTCAACTCATTCATGAATATTTTGATCATAATATATAAACCCCTTAACAACAGTGCACCCCCTTATATATCTGCATTTGTCTCCAAATACTCTCTCAACTGCTCTATTCTCTCTGCTCATGCCTTCTTCTTTTCTCCTCTTGATACCTTCTCTCATTCCTCCCATCATGACTTCTGTCGAGCTATACCAGACTATCTTCCTGCCTCAAAACCCTCAAAAACTCACTAAAAACACATCTACTTTTAAACACCTTCAGTAGTGACATGCACAATCTGCATTCCCTATCAGACTGCTCACATACAACCTATAGTATAACACTCGGCCACCTCCACCTGCAGCCGCCTATTGCCTTGATCACTGCCATCTTGCATCTATCATCCTCTTGTCTCCACCACCTTCTAGACTGCAAGTTCCTTGGAGTAGGGTCATCAAGTCTACTTCACCTAACTATTTACTTAGCTTTGAATTTGTGCATATCTTTGTAATCTGCCAGTTGTACCCACTGCACTCTATTCTAAATTATAAATAGCGCTACTGAAAAAAATGGTGCTTTATAAATAAAGAGTAATAATAACAAAGCATTTAAACATTGATCATATTTTTTGCATGAAAAAGAGGATTCAAAGGTTTAAAATAATGGAAATGCAAACATTTTTATTAACATTTGCCGAAAAATAGCACAAAAATATTGTTTTTGCCATTTTGTTTTCTCCGATATGGACCTACCCTCATTATGTATTGCTAATAACTACACTTAAATTGCAATTTCCGATGATGTTTAACTAGTAACCTCTTGTATCTCTCTGTATACTTTGTTTATCACGGTGCTATTTGAAATATGCTAAACATCATGCTGTCCATGCTAACTATGTCACAGCAAAATTCCAACCATTGTAAACTGCCAATCACATCTCTGTGTTGTAATGTGTCCAGGCATTGACCTAAGCATAAGTGACCCTAGGTCCGAATAAATATAACATAACCCTTACCCACAAATAAATGACACACACACCATCATTGGGTATAACCAGGCCACAGCTTTATTAATAATTAACAATTTAACCATATAACAAGAGGTAGCTGAACACACTTACATGGAAGGAGCTCACCACGCTGCCAGAGGGCTAGTGGAACCCATTGTCCAGAGGACCTCTGGCAACAACCACTCACCGGAAACCAAACCAACTAATGAGCTCCCCCCTAGGGTAATGCAGCACCCCGCCAAGCTGTGACAACAACAAATATATACACAATCCTTTAATACCAGGGAGGGTGGTAGGGGAACTACTTGCTCCTGCGATGACTAACTGGTGCCCAATGGTGGGAAAACACCTCTACTTATACCCTCCCACTAAGAACCACCCACAACCTACATCTACCCTAGCACTAAGCCCGGTCAAAAGCCCCCTCCCTTAATTCTTTCCCCAGGGGCTGCCTTCCTAAAGGATCGATACGCTATATATACTGGTCCACTTTGACTTGTGAGTTTTGGCCTAGATCACTAGATCTACGTTCTAACCCAAAAAGACACCATTGTAACTAAAAGTCAACAGGAACAACTTGTTTCCTTTGATAGGTTATGCCCACAATAAATAGGAAGTTGGCATTTAGGTCCTCTGTCTCTTATGTCTGATGCACAGACTTGCAGTTACCGGACTGCTAGTTATTACATCTGGAAATAACCACTTTTGCTTCAGTAGTGGCTATTACAGAAAATACACAAATAAGACTATTGGAAGTTATGTCTGACATTGGTCTAATTGGTTTAGCCCATTTTACTGTACCAGTTACCTTGTCTGGATCGCTACCTTGGTGCTTGTGTACTTTAATGAAGCTGTGAGCAAAACAATGTAGAATCACCCCAAATGGGCAGGTCATAGCAGAGAGACAAATTGTGATCCACTTGAGAAGTAACTGGCAACCCACTCCAGTACTTTTGCAAAGAAACCCTTATGGATAAGCACAATCAGACACAAGATTTGCCTGGCATGCTGAGGTCAATAGGGTCATGGATAGATGGACATGACTGGACAAGAACAGCTGTACCACTTACGATCGCAAATAAGGACTAGCTTATACTGTAGCTTATGTTTTCCCTATTTTGTGTTAAACTAAATAGCCCGGAGTTTTCCAAATCGGTGGTCCATGAGTTCAATTCAGGTGGTCCACAGTATGACTGTGACTATAAAAGAATGATAAATTAAGATACATTTTGAAAATGTATAAAAAAATGTATAAAATATCAATACAGAAGTGTCTATATGTGATTTGTAAGTGCGCAGGCTATATCGTCACATAGGGTAATGCATTATAACTGTAAAGAAGCAGGTAGAAAATCATTAGGTGGTGCATTAATACCATGAGCAATATTCAAGTGGTAAGCCAAGAACCTGGTCAACTTGGAAGTGGTCCATGAAAAACCATTTGGGAGCCACTGTAATAAGCAATAAGACTTCTCCCAATAAAGAATTTCCTACGTCAACTGTGTCTTCCTTGACCAATGATAAAGTCCTACAATGCCCCATAATTCCCCTTCTACCAACAGTACTTTTTATCAAACATATGTCTAAGGTGGCACAGTGTTTTTTTTTTCCTTCATAATGTATATTTATTTTTTCCAAAGCTAGTTTCTACTAAGAAAGGAAAATGTTGATGTCTACATTGGAATTTGAGACATCTATGACACTTTTGTTAAGGTTGTGTGTGGGATGGCGGCATTTATATTTCTGCAGGAGACGAGCTTGTAGTTATCCTTGCCTTGCCATCTGCTTCTGAGCATGGAGGGATATGTTGTAAATTTTATGTGCTCCATTGATCTAACCATTCCCTCCTCCCTCCATTCTCAGCACTGATAGGTAAGGTAACCACAGCCCCAGAGGTCCTAATATAACAGGATGGGTTGATGGCAGAGAAGGTGTAATATTATATATTTGGAGTCTTCAAAAATTGAGGGTTTCTTTAAAAATATGTTTATGCTCATAGTTGATGTTAGTTTGTTGTTGTTTAGCTGTGTCCGAATCCACCGTGACCCTATGGACCTCAGCTTGCCAGGTACATCTTGTGTCTGGTTGTGCTTATCCATAAGGTTTTCTTGGCAAAGATACTGGAGTGGGTTGCCAGTCGCTTTTTCAGTGGGCCACGATTGTCTGACCTCTCTGCAATGACCTGATCATCTTAGGTGAGCTTACATTGTAAGAGAACATGTTCATTGAGGTACACAAGACCCTTCACCATGATGCAGAAGGGGAATGGTTCTTTTAGCGACACCTCGGCCTCCACTCAGCCTTGATGTGTGAATGTACATCATATGTTGTACATCATTTTGAAAAGTCACACAATGACCAGTGTCGCCTTTATAATATGTCTATTATATACATTCTGTCTTTTTTTCAGACATTAATTTGAAATGTTGTGACAAAACCACAAACTTCCTGTACTTTTCTAAACTACTGAAAGAAATGATGTAATAATATTGTGTCATCAAGAAATTCCCAGAGCAAATGCATCTCAAAGAACATATTTGAAACCATGAAAAAATGTGTTTTCTTGTATGAGAAAAATGTTGATCTGTAGTGTAGAAAATGACAATAAATATAGTGAGTGATTGTTTTCTCTTCCTCTGTACTGATATGTTACAAGAAGCAGGGGAGCAGTGAGACGTATGGGTGTCTGATCTGCTACGTATTATGCTTTGTCCCCCATTGGTTTTAATTTAAAGGTACATTATCTCACAAAAGTGAGTACACCCCTCACATTTTTGTAAATATTTTATTATATCTTTTCATGTGACAACACTGAAGAAATGACCCTATGCTACAATGTAAAGTAGTAAGTGTACAGCCTGTATAACAGTGTAAATTTGCTGTCCCCTCAAAATAACTCAGCACACAGCCATTAATGTCTAAACCATTGGCAACAAAAGTGAGTACACCGCTAAGTGGAAATGTCCAAATTGGACCCAAAGTGTCAATATTTTGTGTGGCCACCATTATTTTCCAGCACTGCCGTAACCCTTATGGGCATGGAGTTCACCAGAGCTTCACAGGTTGCCTCTGGAGTCCTCTTCCACTCCTCCATGATGACATCACAGAGCTGGTGGATGTTAGAGACCTTGCACTCCCCCACCTTCCATTTGAGGATGCCCCACAGATGCTCAATAGGGTTTAGGTCTGGTGACATGCTTGGCCAGTCCATCATCTTTACCTTCAGCTTCTTTAGTAAGGGAGTGGTCGTCTTGGAGGTGTGTTTGGAGTTGTTATCATGTTGGAATACTGCCCTGCGGCCCAGTCTCAGAAGGGAGGGGATCATGCTCTGCTTCAGTATGTCACAGTATATGTTGGCATTCATGGTTCCCTTAATGAACTGTAGCTCCCCAGTGCCGACAGCACTCATGCAGGCTCAGACCATACATCTATACTGAGGAAAGGTAGTTGAAATAACCCCTAAATGACAGAAAAACTGATAAGGCACGAAGAGCACAAAAACACTGATATGAGATGAAACCTCCAGTTTGAACGTAAACAGCGATGCAGAGAGAGTGGAGGCAGCATCTGACATCATCAGGTAAATGCATATAGGGGGAATAAACACAAAATATTATATAAAACATTTATACACATATAGACAGACATATGTGTATATATGTTTGGTCTGGGCCTGCATGTGTGCTGCCGGCACTGGGGAGCTACAATTCATTGAGGGAACCATGAATGCCAACATGTACTGTGACATACTGAAGCAGAGCATGATCCCCTTCGGAGACTGGGCCACATGGCAGTATTCCAACATGATAACGACCCCAAACACACCTCCAAGATGACCACTCCCTTGCTAAAGAAGCTGAAGGTAAAGTTGATGGACTGGCCAAGCATGTCATCAGACCTAAACCCTATTGAGCATCTGTGGGGCATCCTCAAACGGAAGGTGGGGGAGTGCAAGGTTTCTAACATCCACCAGCTCCGTGATGTCATCATGGAGGAGTGGAAGAGGACTCCAGTGGCAACCTGTGAAGCTCTGGTGATCTCCATGCCCATGAAGGTTAAGGCAGTGCTGGAAAATAATGATGGCCACACAAAATATTGATATTTTGGGCCCAACTTGGACATTTCCACTTAATGCCTGTGTGTTGAGTTATTTTGAGGGGACAGCACATTTACACTGTTATACAGGATGTACACGTACTACTTACATTGTAGCAGAGGGGCATTTCATCAGTGCTGTCACATGAAAATATATAATAAAATATTTTCAAAAATGTGAGGGGTGTACTCACTTTTGTGAGATACTGTTTATAAGTTTCCTGGGTTTCAAATGTTTGGTAAGAAACAGTCAGTGATTATCAGAAAAATATGTGTTTTATATAGACAAGATGGAATCACATGGTTGAGTGGGGTCTGAGCTCACAGCTGAATCAGATCACAAGGATATAGACAGAGATAGACTACATATCCCAGGCTTCTTTGCAACACAGGAACCCCAGAGTATGATACAAATGTATCAGCTAACCTCTGCTTTCTCCTGATTGGCAAAAACAAATTATTATTTTTATTCTAATCTTAGCAGTAATTTTCAAATATCAGGGGGAGTTCGTAAATGTTTATTTTTGTTGTTGCATGCACGAAAATAGCGCGCCCAACATCTGCGCAGCCCTCTCCCCTGGAACTCGGTTTCATGCCCTACCCTGCTCTCTCCTCTGTACCCCTGGCCCTGTACCCCATGCCCTCTCTAGACCCTGATCTGTTCAGAGAGTGCTGGATGCTGAGATGACTGACTGACAGCCCTGGAGAGTATAAGTACCTAATCATTACTGACCTCATCTCTCAGGGCTGACCGCAGGGTATAGGGAGCGCAGATGTCAGGAGCGCTATTTTCTGGCGCATTGTTGTGGGTGCACGCATGCTTTTAGGTGACCTTTTAGATCAGACCCAAAAACAGTTAGGGTCTCAGGAGTCCTTATTTACACACTATTTTAACTCACTGGAAAGATAAAGACGGATCAAACACATTGCTTTTTTGTCTGCATGTCTGTTATTTTATTGCAAATTTTCATAAATTAATATAATATTTTTGAGAACTTGGCAATGTGCATAAAAGTCTGATATAAATATCACCTTTAATTTGTAACTATTCTATTAAATAATAATAGACATTTTACCTTTGTTCCTAACAAAATTAGAAATTGAGGAAATGTGGATTCAGATAAGATCTTTGTTGAAAGACTGCCACTTGACAACATGATTTAATAGAACAGCACTAGTAGGATAGCCCTCCTCTTTGACACAATCAGTCCGCTAAATACCTCTAGAAATGCTTTATGCTTATGGCTATTTGTGTGTTGTTCAGTTGTGTCCAACTCTCTGTGACCTCATGGACCATAACCCACCATGCTGATCCACTTGGTATTCATGGTAGAGATACTGGGATGGGTTGCCAGTTCCTTCGCCAGTAGGCCACATCATACAGCTCCTGGTATTCCTAGGTGGTTTCACCATCCAAGTACTGACCAGGCCCAAACTTCAGGGTGGGGTGACCTCTTGGTTCCCTGACTGGAATCCAACCCAGGTCGCAGTGGTGAAAGCACCGGATCCTAATCACTGGACCACCAAGGAACCTGCTCATGGCCTACATAGCTACTAATATTGTTCACAAATAATAATTATATTTTTTACTGTGATCAAAAAGAAATACAAATAATTAAACTCTATGTTGTAGATATACAGAAATGTCTTTGTTCTTTTACTTAATTGGTCATAACAATGATCTCTTTTTTTTTTTCTGTTTAATGTTTTTTTGTAAGTCCAGTAAATATCTTAAATATAATATCAGAGTTAATAAACAAAGAATAGCTAAAAAAAATTAAAGGCAACAAAAAAAAGCGATAATTTTAAGAAATTATTTTCTGATCTTGGATAAAATCTTTCATTTTTTTCCTATGTCCTCTCTTCCCTTTTCTCTTTTTATATTTTTCTTCTCTCCCTTTTTCTCTTTCTTCAAAGTTATTTAGGTCCTTATGTTATACATTTTTTTTTTTTGTTAGTTTTTTACCTACTTCACAAAAGTGAAGTTTTTACCCGAAAATACAGTGGTCCTTTATTGAGATGATTGGCTGATTGGCGTACTGCCTCAGGCCAATCAGATTTGCGAGCCCCACTTGCAGCTCCTCGCTTCCATATCTCAGATAATAAGTTAATGTGTGTTTTATGGATATATATGGTATGTCAGAAAGTGCCAAGTACCTTACATATCAGTGCACGTAGACATTTCTGTGAATATACAGACATATTTCATTGTATTGCAACGAATCTTCAGGCAGACTGCTGCCCCCTGCAAATATGCCGCCCTAGGCCTGGGCCTAGGCAGAAACACACCCCAGAATGCATTGGAAATGAGGTCCGTGCACTTTCGATGACATGCAATTGAAATAAATCTTTATCAGCTGCATTCCTATCAGACCCAAAGGAAGCATGGCCTAAAAAGATAGCACTTTTTATGCTGAATTAGCCTCCTGCGAGCCCTGCACATGATGTAGAAACTCCTCCTTATTCCAGGACCTTTGCTGTTAGTGACCTTAATGTCTGCAAAGCAGTTGTTTTCTCCCCCACTCGTTCCAATAAGGCTGAGCCGCAGATTCCCTGTGAAGCAGCTCCCTCCTTGTAACACAATCTTACTTGTGAGATTTGGCTAAAACACTCCAAAGATGTTCCTGTCTGCGGCAAACACAGGATTTGGACCTTGCTATCCTCTACTAAACTCCACTAAAAAGGTAACCAAGACGCCGCTGCTACAATGTGTGTCTAGAAGTTTGTTTTCTCAATTTGCCTCGTCTTGGTAAGATGGTTTTAATCAAGGAAATGACTAAAGAGGAAGTTGGAGGGAAATGAAGCTGCAAACTAAAGCTGGTGGCATTCTCAGTGGGGTTCGTGCAGAAACCACCGTGGTTTGCATAGCTTCCTAGCCATTTGCATTTGTACTGTAATGTTGCATGTGTGATTCATACAACAAGATAATGTTACCTAGAGAGCCGTAACCTAACATTACTTGGCTTTATACAACAGTAACGTCGGAAACAATCAGATCTCTTTTTATTTAAAACTGCAGTAAAAACTGGCTATACATTGTGTTAGTGGTTTTCTTTACTGTAAATAATTTCTAAAGTATTTAGAATGTATTTTGCGGCTCAGTGTGCTATTGTGCATCCCAGTATGATAATGTGCGGCTCAGTGTGCTAATGTGCGGCTGATTTTGCGATTGTGCGGCTCAGTGTGCTAATGTGCGGCTCATTGTGCGATTGTGCGGCTCAGTGTGCGATTGTGTGGCTCAGTGTGCTAATGTGCATCCCAGTATGATAATGTGCGGCTCAGTGTGCTAATGTGCATCCCAGTATGATAATGTGCGGCTCAGTGTGCTATTGTGCAGCTCAGTGTGCTAATGTGCATCCCAGTATGATATTGTGCGGCTCAGTGTGCTAATGTGCATCCCAGTGTGCTAATGTGCATCCCAGTGTGCTAATGTGCAGCTCAGTGTGCTAATGTGCATCCCAGTATGATAATGTGCTGCTCAGCGTGCTAATGTGCGGCTCAGTATGGTAGTGTGGAACTCAATAAACTAATATGGGGCTCAGGCTCAGTATATTAATGTGCTGCTCAGTGTGCTAATGTGCTGCTCCGTGTGCTAATGTGCTGCTCCGTGTGCTAATGTGCGGCTCAGGGTGTTTAATAATGATGGGAGAGGTGTCTAACTGCCAGATAGCATTGCAGCATTTTATTTTGGCCATAAATAAAAAATAAATAAATGATAAATAAAAAAAACATGCTTGAATGCAGTGTTCCTATTGGTTAGTACACTGTGCCTATGTAGGCACATCTGGGGGTGTGGAAAACAAGTGTTATTTTTAAATACAATAAATCTGTGTGTGTAGAGAACGACTCCATGTAATGGGTGTGTCTGGTATAAGCAGCAGGTGTTAGATTAGAGAAAGGGGAACACAGGGAAACTTGCATATATATTTTTTAAAGCAGCTAATGTATATGCATATAAATACAGCGGCAACAACAACATAGAATTCCCCCGGATTGATTCACATAAAAAAAAAAATGGGTTACACAACAAAATATATAGCCAGTCTTTCATGTTCTTTAAGCATAACCTAAAAAACAACCACTTAATTTTGGGTTGAAATAGTCAATTTAAGTTGTTTTCTCACTTTTTATTGTGTCACATAGGAGTTAGAATTATTATCATTTATTTGCCCAATTATTATATTTGACATAAATTATGCAAATTTTCCCAACTATTTAGCTATTTGTATTCAGTATTGTAAGAGAAGACCTATCAAGTTCCTGTATATTATCATATGGAACCTGTTCATTAAAGCAAGATTCCCTGGTGGTCCAGTTGTTGGGATTCAGTGCTCTCACTGCTGTGACCTGGGTTCAATTCCAGTCAGGGAACCAAGGGGTCACACCACCCTGAAGCCAAGCAGGGTTGGGCATGGTCAGTACTTGGGTGGGAGACCACACCGGAATTAGCAGGAGCTGTATGCCGTGACCCACTTCAGTATCTCTGCCATGAAGAAGTGGATCAGCATTGTGTCTTGCGGTCCATGAGTTCACAGAGAGTCAGACATGACTGAGTAATGCAATCCCGCATTAATTAAAGGACCACTGTGGTAATTTTTTTCCCTATCGTTTTTTACATAACAAAACTTGATAATAGAAAAACTGTTATGACAAAGTAAAAAAAAAAAAAAATTAAAATAAACACAACCTTTATATTTTCTTTTATATGAAATTATTGTTTACTTTATTTTCCTTCATTAAGCCAACTTCTGTCTCAATAAGATGTGTCCTTGTAAACTTATGGTTACCCTTATTGAAATAATGAATGCACTGGCAGATGTCTTTACCACATCCCAATTGTGCCGACACAAACTTCCTGTGTATTCAATGTATTTTCCCACCTCAGGAGGTTGATCCCTAGGAATGAAAATGGTAAATGTAACAGCAGCTTAAACGCATATCTAAATTTCCTGGATTATGAATAAATTAGTAGTGCAAGAAAAAAAATGGCATGAAAAAATACCAAAATAAACATTGACAAATCTTTTCAGTTTGCAAGCTGAGGCTTTTGTTAGTTGACACCCCTGAAAATCCCTGCTAAGATTAGCATACAATTCATGATTTGTTTTTGCCAATCAGGAGAAAGCAGATCCATTTGTTTAATACTCTGGGGTCCCTGTGTTGCAAAGCAGCCTGGGATATGTAGTCTCTATCTCTCTCTATCCGTGTGCTCCAATTAAGCTGTGAGCTCAGACCACACCTAACTATGTGATCTTTCAAAGGAAGTACTGCTGGATGGAAGCAAACTCTGTACCTGGCTGCTATCCTGTGTATTATGTAAGCTTCCTGTTGGTGTGCAAAGCTGGAATTTACTTTCCTGCCTATAACTTCAGTACACTGAACTTGTCTATATAACACATATTTTTATGACTGCCTGTTTCTTACCAAACATTTGAAACCCAGGAAACCTTATATGAACCTTTTTAATTGCATATAAATGTATAAATTAGAGCCTTTATTATAATATATACATGTTGACTGTTTACAAGTGTAATTTTTCATAAAAGGTTATTTTTAAGCTTTCAACAACTGCTGCAATTTAAAAATGCTTTTCTCAGATCCTGTTTTTGGGAAGCCCAACATGCCATGGTTTGAATAGACCTTTCAATCCCACATTGTAACATCATACAATTAAAAGATAATGTTTTAAATATTAGAAAAATTGTTGTATGAAAATGTAATTTTTTATAGAAAAAGTGCATTCAATATTTAGTCATATCAGTTTCTTAATTGAATATTTATTGCTTCTGCAAATGACCCTTGGGGCTTTGTCTCCCTAAGGGTCATAAGGGACTCCAGGCGTTTACTCCTTGCTCACTGTGCCTTAGGGAGTTATCAGCTACACCCTGCTGACAAGTCCCAATTAAGGCTGAAATACTTAAGGGTGATACACATACGTCTGAGGTTTGCTGTTTCTGCTGTTCAGAGTACAATTGCCTGGTATTTAGGGGCTGGGTCACTCTATTGGGTGAGACCAGACTGATATACTTCAGGATATTTCTCCATAAGGGGCACAAGTGGCTAAAAGAGGTTGCTCTCAGAGTAGGTTATCATGGCCGTAGAACTAACCTATTAAGGATAGTTCATTCTCCGCCTGAGCACCTCTTTTGCTGATATTGTTTATGTAAATGATCCTTAGGGCTTTTGTCTCCCTAAGGGTAATAGGGGACTCCAGACGTGGTCCTCCTGCTCATTGTGCCTTAGGGCGCTATTAGCTACACCTCATTGACTAGGCCCAATTAAGGCCAAAAGTACGTCTGAGGGTTTGTTGTTTCAGGGTAGAATTGCCTGGCATTTTGGGGCTGGATCACTCTATTGGGTGAGACCAGACAGATATACTATAGGTTCCTCTCAGAGTGGATGACCACATGCATGAACTAACCTATTAAGGATAGTTTGTTCTCTGCCTGAGCACCTCTACTGTTCATGCAAAACACATTTTTATACAGTACAGATTTTCCTCTATCAGATGCATTCATAATCCAGAAAACTTAAATATGCCTTTTTAAAGCTGTAATACAGCAGGGATATGCTTAACGGGATGTTTAAAATGATATTGGATTACAAGAGCAAAGCCTTTGTGGACACATTTGCATGTCCCAGAATGCAGTGCAATAACTGTATTTCTCGGAATTCTGAGCAGGAAATATGTTTAACTTATTTTAGACATTTAAATATATACACAAATGTAATACTTATTTACTTTACTTTTCTGTATGTATGTATGTGTGTGTGTGTGTGTGTGTGTATATGTATATGTATATATATATATATATATATATATATATATATATATATGTATATGTATATATATATATATATATATATATATATATATATATATATATATATATATATATATATATATATATATATATATATATATATATATATATATATATATATATATATATATATATATATACACACGAATTGCCTGTCAAAAATGACTGGGCAATAAAATTGTAAGGCTGGCAATGTTGGTTGAGGCATTTGCTCCTCGTCGTTGTCCCACGTGCCTGGCGCTGTTAATGTAAGTGTTACTGTTTTCGCCGTCATTGATTTTCTAAATTTTGCGATTCTAGCGTTGGAAAGCCTTGTTTTCATGCTGTTTCTAAAAATTTGAGTTTTTCGGCCGCCATTTTTTTCCTCACTCAGGCGCTCAATATCTGTGTAATTTACTTGCAACCTCAAACCCAGGCATATAAAAGAAAGTATCTCTATAAAATTGAGTTTATATTAATAAGCCCTTTTAGATTCAGTATGAAAAATAAAACTATAAAACCTCTTATTCTTCCCTACCTAGTTTTTCCAACATGATTAGAATAGAAAATAAACCAGAATATTGTATGTGTATTTCCTGGAGGTTACATGGCTCGAGAGTGAACATAAAATCATATCTCTGTGCAAATGGAATGGGAATCTGCGCTGGTTTCTTTTCAGTGGAAAGTGAAATTAAACTCCTGGTGATACATTGTCTCATTTGCCTTATCAGTATGTAAATGCGTATTACCTCTGAGATCAGCCAATAACTTACTGCGCCATTACTCACATCTAACCCCTCCCTCCCACTCCTCTTCCTAATTTCCTTTTTCAATCATTTTATTAAAACTGCACCCATAAATTGTTGCATTTGTCTCATGAATAAAACCTTGCTAATTAATCTGACCTTCCAGTGTGTGTATCTGGGATTTTTATTGGCTATATTTCCTCAATGAAAATGTTAGGCCAACAAGATTGCATTATATCCTAATTCAAATAACCACGGGTCCAATTATTTGCTCTAAATATGTACAGAAATCATAAAATGTTTACCATTTTTTTTAACGAATATAGTGCTAGACCCTAACTAATTTTTATAATTTTAGAAAAAAACAACTTGGTCCTTTCCCTCTTCACCTTCGCAAAATGTACTCACTGCAATCCCGCCGCCAACCGACAGATGGTGCTGCCGATTTTTCATATAAGGCACGCCGACAGAAGAGGCCTTGAGCTATGAGGGGTGCGCCCAAGGCCCTGGGGGGGCGAGTGCCCGCGATGAACATAGCGATGGCCTCGCTGTTAAGTTGCGCCACGTCGGAGGGGAGAATAGTTTTTTGCCTTACATCAAACATGACAGTGCCCGAGAATTGACAGCGCCCTCTGCCGGATGGCTCCTGTAACTGCAGTGCTGCCGAAGAAATGCGAAGGTGAAGAGGGATAGATCCAATAACTTTATTGATCAATTTAAAAATATACAAATCTCATTGTATTATAGTGTTTCTTTATATATATATATTTTTAATCTGTCACAGAATTGTAACTCTATTGAGGGAAAATAGCATTACAGAGTATTTTTAGAAAAATCACATATATAGTTGTGAGCATACGAGCCCGCTCGAGCCATTGCTCACGCTTGCGGGCTCGCACAACTCACAACTCCTCCTCCCGCTTGCCGCTCTTAACTCCTCCCCTGCCAATCTTAACTCCTCCCCGCCATGCTTAACTCCTCCCCCGGCTGCTCTCAACATCTCCCCCCAGCTGCTCTCAACTCCCGGCAGACATGCTGGGGACTGTGGTGAAAGAGACAGCCTGGAGGGAAAGAGAGACAGGAGGGACACAGATAGAGAGACAGGAGGGACACAGATAGAGAGAGACAGGAGGGACACAGATAGAGAGAGACACAGATAGAGAGACAGGAGGGACACAGATAGAGAGACAGGAGGGACACAGATAGAGAGACAGGAGGGACACAGATAGAGAGACAGGAGGGACACAGAGAGAGACAGGAGGGACACAGATAGAGAGACAGGAGGGACACAGATGGAGGGACAGGAGGGACACAGATGGAGGGACAGGAGGGACACAGATGGAGGGACAGGAGGGACACAGATGGAGGGACAGGAGGGACACAGATGGAGGGACAGGAGGGACACAGATGGAGGGACAGGAGGGACACAGATGGAGGGACAGGAGGGACACAGATGGAGGGACAGGAGGGACACAGATGGAGGGACAGGAGGGACACAGATGGAGGGACAGGAGGGACACAGATGGAGGGACAGGAGGGACACAGATGGAGGGACAGGAGGGACACAGATGGAGGGACAGGAGGGACACAGATGGAGGGACAGGAGGGACACAGATGGAGGGACAGGAGGGACACAGATGGAGGGACAGGAGGGACACAGATGGAGGGACAGGAGGGACACAGATGGAGGGACAGGAGGGACACAGATGGAGGGACAGGAGGGACACAGATGGAGGGACAGGAGGGACACAGATGGAGGGACAGGAGGGACACAGATGGAGGGACAGGAGGGACACAGATGGAGGGACAGGAGGGACACAGATGGAGGGACAGGAGGGACACAGATGGAGGGACAGGAGGGACACAGATGGAGGGACAGGAGGGACACAGATGGAGGGACAGGAGGGACACAGATGGAGGGACAGGAGGGACACAGATGGAGAGACAGGAGGGACACAGATGGAGGGACAGGAGGGACACAGATGGAGAGACAGGAGGGACACAGATGGAGAGACAGGAGGGACACAGATGGAGAGACAGGAGGGACACAGATGGAGAGACAGGAGGGACACAGATGGAGAGACAGGAGGGACACAGATGGAGAGACAGGGGGGACACAGATGGAGAGACAGGGGGGACACAGATAGAGAGACAGGAGGGACACAGAGAGAGAGTGACAGGAGTAACAGAGAGAGTCAGGAGGGACACAGATGGAGGGACACAGATAGAGAGACAGGAGGGACACAGATGGAGGGACACAGATAGAGAGACAGGAGGGACACAGATGGAGGGACACAGATAGAGAGACAGGAGGGACACAGATGGAGGGACACAGATAGAGAGACAGGAGGGACACAGAGAGAGAGACAGGAGGGACACAGATGGAGGGACACAGAGAGAGAGACAGGAGGGACACAGATGGAGAGAGAGACAGGAGGGACACAGATGGAGGGACACAGAGAGAGAGACAGGAGGGACACAGATGGAGGGACACAGAGAGAGAGACAGGAGGGACACAGATGGAGAGAGAGACAAGAGGGACACAGATGGAGAGAGAGACAAGAGGGACACAGATGGAGAGAGAGACAAGAGGGACACAGATGGAGAGAGAGACAAGAGGGACACAGATGGAGAGAGAGACAAGAGGGACACAGATGGAGAGACAGGAGGGACACAGATGGAGAGACAGGAGGGACACAGATGGAGAGACAGGAGGGACACAGATGGAGAGACAGGAGGGACACAGATAGAGAGACAGGGGGGACACAGATAGAGAGACAGGAGGGACACAGAGAGAGAGTGACAGGAGTAACAGAGAGAGTCAGGAGGGACACAGATGGAGGGACACAGATAGAGAGACAGGAGGGACACAGATGGAGGGACACAGATAGAGAGACAGGAGGGACACAGATGGAGGGACACAGATAGAGAGACAGGAGGGACACAGATGGAGGGACACAGATAGAGAGACAGGAGGGACACAGAGAGAGAGACAGGAGGGACACAGATGGAGGGACACAGAGAGAGAGACAGGAGGGACACAGATGGAGAGAGAGACAGGAGGGACACAGATGGAGGGACACAGAGAGAGAGACAGGAGGGACACAGATGGAGGGACACAGAGAGAGAGACAGGAGGGACACAGATGGAGAGAGAGACAAGAGGGACACAGATGGAGAGAGAGACAAGAGGGACACAGATGGAGAGAGAGAGACAAGAGGGACACAGATAGAGAGAGAGACAGGAGGGACACAGATGGAGGGACAGGAGGGACACAGATGGAGGGACAGGAGGGACACAGATGGGGGGACAGGAGGGACACAGATGGAGGGACAGGAGGGACACAGATGGAGAGACAGGAGGGACACAGATGGAGGGACAGGAGGGACACAGATGGAGAGACAGGAGGGACACAGATAGAGAGACAGGAGGGACACAGATAGAGAGACAGGAGGGACACAGATAGAGAGACAGGAGGGACACAGATAGAGAGACAGGGGGGACACAGATAGAGAGACAGGAGGGACACAGAGAGAGAGTGACAGGAGTAACAGAGAGAGTCAGGAGGGACACAGATGGAGGGACACAGATAGAGAGACAGGAGGGACACAGATGGAGGGACACAGATAGAGAGACAGGAGGGACACAGATGGAGGGACACAGATAGAGAGACAGGAGGGACACAGATGGAGGGACACAGATAGAGAGACAGGAGGGACACAGAGAGAGAGACAGGAGGGACACAGATGGAGGGACACAGAGAGAGAGACAGGAGGGACACAGATGGAGAGAGAGACAGGAGGGACACAGATGGAGGGACACAGAGAGAGAGACAGGAGGGACACAGATGGAGGGACACAGAGAGAGAGACAGGAGGGACACAGATGGAGAGAGAGACAAGAGGGACACAGATGGAGAGAGAGACAAGAGGGACACAGATAGAGAGAGAGACAGGAGGGACACAGAGAGAGAGACAGGAGGGACACAGATAGAGAGAGACAGGAGGGACACAGATAGAGAGAGAGACAGGAGGGACACAGATAGAGAGAGAGACAGGAGGGACACAGATAGAGAGAGAGACAGGAGGGACACAGATAGAGAGAGAGACAGGAGGGACACAGAGAGAGAGTGACAGGAGTAACAGAGAGAGTCAGGAGGGACATAGATGGAGGGACACAGATAGAGAGAGAGACAGGAGGGACACAGATAGAGAGAGAGACAGGAGGGACACAGATAGAGAGAGAGACAGGAGGGACACAGATAGAGAGAGAGACAGGAGGGACACAGATAGAGAGAGAGACAGGAGGGACACAGATAGAGAGAGAGACAGGAGGGACACAGATAGAGAGAGAGACAGGAGGGACACAGATAGAGAGAGAGACAGGAGGGACACAGATAGAGAGAGAGACAGGAGGGACACAGATAGAGAGAGAGACAGGAGGGACACAGATAGAGAGAGAGACAGGAGGGACACAGATAGAGAGAGAGACAGGAGGGACACAGATAGAGAGAGAGACAGGAGGGACACAGATAGAGAGAGAGACAGGAGGGACACAGACAGAGAGAGAGACAGGAGGGACACAGACAGAGAGAGAGACAGGAGGGACACAGACAGAGAGAGAGACAGGAGGGACACAGACAGAGAGAGAGACAGGAGGGACACAGACAGAGAGAGAGACAGGAGGGACACAGACAGAGAGAGAGACAGGAGGGACACAGACAGAGAGAGAGACAGGAGGGACACAGGCAGAGAGAGAGACAGGAGGGACACAGACAGAGAGAGAGACAGGAGGGACACAGACAGAGAGAGAGACAGGAGGGACACAGACAGAGAGAGAGACAGGAGGGACACAGACAGAGAGAGAGACAGGAGGGACACAGACAGAGAGAGAGACAGGAGGGACACAGACAGAGAGAGAGACAGGAGGGACACAGACAGAGAGAGAGACAGGAGGGACACAGACAGAGAGAGAGACAGGAGGGACACAGACAGAGAGAGAGACAGGAGGGACACAGACAGAGAGAGAGACAGGAGGGACACAGACAGAGAGAGAGACAGGAGGGACACAGACAGAGAGAGAGACAGGAGGGACACAGACAGAGAGAGAGACAGGAGGGACACAGACAGAGAGAGACAGGAGGGACACAGATAGAGAGACAGGAGGGACACAGACAGAGAGAGAGACAGGAGGGACACAGACAGAGAGACACAGGAAGGAGGGAGAGAGAGAGAGAGAGAGACACAGGAAGGAGGGAGAGAGAGAGAGAGAGAGACACAGGAAGGAGGGAGAGAGAGAGAGAGAGAGACACAGGAAGGAGGGAGAGAGAGAGAGGGAGAGAGAGGGAGAGAGAGGGAGAGAGAGGGAGAGAGAGGGAGAGAGAGGGGGAGAGAGGGAGAGAGAGGGGGAGAGAGGGAGAGAGAGACAGGAGGGACACAGAGAGAGAGAGAGACAGGAGGGACACAGAGAGAGAGAGAGACAGGAGGGACACAGAGAGAGAGAGAGAGACAGGAAGGAGGGACACAGAGAGAGAGAGAGAGACAGGAAGGAGGGACACAGACAGAGAGAGAGACAGGAGGGACACAGACAGAGAGAGACAGGAGGGACACAGATAGAGAGACAGGAGGGACACAGATAGAGAGACAGGAGGGACACAGACAGAGAGACAGGAGGGACACAGACAGAGAGACAGGAGGGACACAGACAGAGAGAGAGACAGGAGGGACACAGACAGAGAGACACAGGAAGGAGGGAGAGAGAGAGAGAGACACAGGAAGGAGGGAGAGAGAGAGAGAGAGAGACACAGGAAGGAGGGAGAGAGAGAGAGAGAGACACAGGAAGGAGGGAGAGAGAGAGAGGGAGAGAGAGGGAGAGAGAGGGAGAGAGAGGGGGAGAGAGGGAGAGAGAGGGGGAGAGAGGGAGAGAGAGACAGGAGGGACACAGAGAGAGAGAGAGACAGGAGGGACACAGAGAGAGAGAGAGACAGGAGGGACACAGAGAGAGAGAGAGAGACAGGAAGGAGGGACACAGAGAGAGAGAGAGAGACAGGAAGGAGGGACACAGAGAGAGAGAGAGAGACAGGAAGGAGGGACACAGAGAGAGAGAGAGAGAGAGACAGGAAGGAGGGACACAGAGAGAGAGAGAGAGAGAGACAGGAAGGAGGGACACAGAGAGAGAGAGAGAGAGAGAGACAGGAAGGAGGGACACAGAGAGAGAGAGAGAGAGAGAGACAGGAAGGAGGGACACAGAGAGAGAGAGAGAGACAGGAAGGAGGGACACAGAGAGAGAGAGAGAGACAGGAAGGAGGGACACAGAGAGAGAGAGAGAGACAGGAAGGAGGGACAGAGAGAGAGAGAGACAGGAAGGAGGGACAGAGAGAGAGAGAGACAGGAAGGAGGGACAGAGAGAGAGAGAGACAGGAAGGAGGGACAGAGAGAGAGAGAGACAGGAAGGAGGGACAGAGAGAGAGAGAGACAGGAAGGAGGGACAGAGAGAGAGAGAGACAGGAAGGAGGGACAGAGAGAGAGAGAGAGACAGGAAGGAGGGACAGAGAGAGAGAGAGACAGGAAGGAGGGACAGAGAGAGAGAGAGACAGGAAGGAGGGACAGAGAGAGAGAGACAGGAAGGAGAGAGAGAGAGAGAGAGACAGGAAGGAGAGAGAGAGAGAGAGGGACAGGAGGGAGGGACAGGAGGGAGGGATAGAGAGAAAGATTGACAGGAAGGAAGGACAGAGAGACAGACAGGAAGGAGGGACAGAGAGACAGACAGGAAGGAGGGACAGAGAGAGAGAGACAGGAAGGAGAGACAGACAGGAAGGAGGGACAGAGAGAGAGAGACAGGAAGGAGAGACAGACAGGAAGGAGGGACAGAGAGAGAGAGACAGGAAGGAGAGACAGACAGGAAGGAGGGACAGAGAGAGAGAGACAGGAAGGAGAGACAGACAGGAAGGAGGGACAGAGAGAGAGAGACAGGAAGGAGAGACAGACAGGAAGGAGGGACAGAGAGAGAGAGACAGGAAGGAGAGACAGACAGGAAGGAGGGACAGAGAGAGAGAGACAGGAAGGAGAGACAGACAGGAAGGAGGGACAGAGAGAGAGAGACAGGAAGGAGAGACAGACAGGAAGGAGGGACAGAGAGAGAGAGACAGGAAGGAGAGACAGACAGGAAGGAGGGACAGAGAGAGAGAGACAGGAAGGAGAGACAGACAGGAAGGAGGGACAGAGAGAGACAGACAGGAAGGAGAGACAGACAGGAAGGAGGGACAGAGAGAGACAGACAGGAAGGAGAGACAGACAGGAAGGAGGGACAGAGAGAGAGAGACAGGAAGGAGAGACAGACAGGAAGGAGGGACAGAGAGAGAGAGACAGGAAGGAGAGACAGACAGGAAGGAGGGACAGAGAGAGAGAGACAGGAAGGAGAGACAGACAGGAAGGAGGGACAGAGAGAGAGACAGGAAGGAGAGACAGACAGGAAGGAGGGACAGAGAGATGAGATAAGTGGAGTGGAAGAGACAAGGGAAGGGAGAGGGGTGGAAGAGACAGGGGAGGGAGAGGGGGGAAAAGGAACAGGGTAGGGAGAGGGGTGGAAGAGACACAGGGAGGAAGAGAAGGAAAAAGAAACGGGAGGGGGGGAAGAGATACAGGGGTGGAGAGGGCGGAAGAGACACATGGGGGAGAGGCTCGCAATGAGCACCTTTGGCGCTCATTGCCAGGCCCATGATGAGCTTCAAAGGTGCTTAGTAAAGTAGAGGGGGGAGTGGCTCTCATTGAGCGCCTACCGTCAAGTAGTGGGGGGAAAAGGTAGAGGGGGAGAGGCTCGCAATGAGCGCCAAAGGCGCTCATCGCAAGGCCAGTTAAGTAGAGGGGGAGAGGCTTGCAATTTGTGGCAAACGCCATTGCCAGGATTCAAATTTTATTGCCGTCATTATTGACGGGCAATTCGCTAGTCTAATTATATTCAGCAGTCATAAATATCCAAAATGTGCCTTTGTTACTGAAATGTGTTCTATCCTTTAGAGACAAAAAGGAGGCAGTTAATAAACAAGGGCTGTTGGGGGCTTGCATGGACTGGTATTGGGCACATTGATCTACAAGGTTATAGCACTGAGACAAATAGCTGTGATGGGCTGGAAATGTTTAAAGATAATCGGCATCATTATACACTGTAATCTTGCTTGTTTTGCTGTGCTGGAGGGGAGCTTTCTACCCCTGCTGCCATTAAGTTATCCGATTGAACTTGATCTCTGCCGATCTGCTTGACTTTTTGGGGCCTGCTTCACATCAGTAAATATCCAGAAAGATTTGAGAGGCTCTCAGTGAAACTATTTGACATGAGCATATTTTTCCACTGACATAATGCGTGCAATTCTCATCCGAATCATGTTACAGTCTCCTCGCTTTTTGGTACTAATGAGGCCTTTTATTCCGCTTAAGGTTTCTATTACATATAACATGCTAAAGTATTCTTTTAGCAAAGGGTTAATGTAGACTAAATGTATCTCATGTTCCCAGCTGTAGGGTGTTAAGTTGATTTATAGATTTATTTATCGTAATACAGATCAAAACAGCGTTTAGTTTTCCAATGCGATTAGAAAAAAAAAAAAGCCCAAAGAAGAAATGTATTATTAGTAAAATCATAAATTAGTTTTTTTCCTAATTCCAGAGAATACAACAAAATTATTCACATTTATTATTTGTTAAAAATTATTTGTAACACGTATTTGTAAAATATGTTAATTAAAGTTATAGCAAAAGATTGGAAGACCTTGACTTTGAGCTTACAATCTAGGATACATAGGGTATTTTTGAAAAACACTAACTTTTTTTATTTGCACTGGCAATGATGAAAGTAGTTGTGAATTTTGAGATGTATATGTTTCATGTGATTTCCATCCCTAAACACAGATACTATATGTATTAAAATAATGCATTTTCATTTTCTAAAATAATATTATTAAAATATAACCTAAAATACCACCTCTATTCTTCGTTTTTACAACTTAATAGAAACAACTGCATTAATAATTTCAGAAAATCTATAGTTATTACAAATGTCTAGAGGCGACTTAGGCCTCCATGTAAATCAGTAACTCTAAGTTAGGGGAATTCTATAAATCGGTTGCGGGATCTTTTTTCCTTATACACAAATTATTTATGTGCAGGGAGCAGCCAAACCAAGCTTTACAGATGAGACATGGCCCTAGGAGCCAATGGGAAATGTGAATGTCCTGAATATTATAATGATTGGGAAATGCAGTAGAAGTGCTACAGCAAGGGAACATATGTATATATATATATATATATATATATATATATATATATATATATTTGTATCTAATAATCTATTTTGATATTAAAAAGATGTGACAATTGTATTTATAGCTTCAATAGGTATAAGTGTTTATTTTGTGTTTAAATATTTGTAGACAATGTATCATAGCATTTGTTCGTAGGCAACGTAGTTTTGTGATGTGTATTAACCCCTTGAATACTGGGTTGTGTGTTATCCTGGATGTTGTATAATAAAATGGGCTTACTAACATATAGTATTTTTTTAATTACACTGATGTTGATATCGGAGTTTTAAGTGTCAAATAATGTTGAAATTACACAATCGGTTTGTCAGTGGCTCTTAATTTTATTTTTATCCTTTTAAGTAGTTTAAAGCTCCTGGTTTTGTTTATAACCCATTTTTGCTCTATGAAATCAATGAGCAGTCAGTAAGTAAGTCTAGAGATGTATTCTATATAATTTAATTCATACTGGCTCTTACATAGTGAATTTAAAATAATGATAGTATCTGGTTTCTATAGGCATGCCGTTTCCTTTGTTTCAGCTTAGTTCAGGAAGGTATTGTTTACACGGAGGCCATTGTGAAAATATTCTCACTCGCCCTATAATGTACCAGAAATATGTCTAGCTTGTAATAGGCACTAAGAGGTATGAGAAATGAACACTGTATATAATCTGGATTAGGATTTCATTTTTCGTGTCTGTTACTAAATTTAAACGGCATATCCTCTAAGGCCTATACTAAAGAAAATATTGAAATTTTGTAACATAAACAAATATTATCCATTCTTGCCAACTTTTTTCAGTTTTTCAGGCCTATTGATTTTTTATCTCCATTTACAAATAGAATGCATGTGTGCTTATGATAAGCATTTACTGTATTAAGGTATACCAAATATGTGTGAAGGCTGTTCCATATATCAACCTCATGTTTTATACAGTACAAAATATTTTTTCCTATGTGAAAAGTAAACAATAAGTAAAAAGTTACATATTTGGGATGCTTTCGCATGAGTTTTAAATTGAAACAAACTTGAAAGGATGTGTAATCTAGTATAATTACTGTGATCCTCTTATCAGTGTTGCTCAGCTAGTTTTATCTTAGACGGAAAGGTAATACATACCGACACTTGTGAACAGGGCCGGATCTACATTTTTGGAGCCCCTAGGCAGTGAAGTGGAGGATCCCCTGCTAGTGCGTACGTAAGCTATGCACAGACCAATTTTTGCATATTCTGTGCGTGTAAATTCCTTTTCCTGTTGTACCTCTCTTGGTGTAGCTGGTTAACCCTACTATCCAGTCTATGAACTGCAGCATTTTGTTTTTTACATAAGGGAATCGCCCTTAGGTGGCTGCATAAAGGATAATCCGGCCATACTTGTGAATATCCAAAGATTCTTGAGGCTCCCTGCACTCTGTATTGTATAGCAAGTCAGGACCAGAGTAGGTGAAAACGTTCCTCCCCCTGGTCTCTGGTGTAGGAAAATAAATATACGTTAAACATGGACAGAAATATTGTGACTAGAGTAATTTTTCAAAAGACAATTGCAATTAACTTAAGTTTATTGTTAATTAATGAGAACTCTTAGAGAAAATTTCCTAGTTTGCTAATTAGTGATCTAGATAGAGAGCTAAAGGGACATTAGATGTTCCATTTCTGTCATTGACAGAATACTGAGATGATTCGGTCAATGGTGCAAAAGCCTTTTTAGTAGAAAATCGGGCACTGCGAGATCTATTTGTCATCATTTGGTAATTTACCAATCGATTCACATCTGTAAAAAGGTCAATATTTTTAACATACTTTTTTTTAATGTAAACTGATACCCCCAACCTTGCCTCTTAGGTTACATCACAAATTAATTTATGGCTAATACACAGTGTCCTGATCATTTATGTCACTTTGTCACCCCCAAATACAAATAGTTGCACCCGATTGCGGCACTGGGAGTGAGCTAGGGACAGAGAGAGGAGGGAGAGGTAGAGCGAGGTCGAGAGAGAGAGAGAAGGAGGGGGGTGGAGAGAGAGAGAGAGAAGGAGGGGTACTATTGAGAAGGAGGGGGGTCGAGAGAGAGAAGGAGTGGGGTCGAGAGAGAGAGAGAGAGCAAAGGAAGCAGGCAGCTCCGAAAATAACTGCTATCCCTGCTCTTGCAGAAATGTCAGCTCCCCTCCCACACACTGAACCTTCGCCAAAGGGAAGCCATTAAAATGTATATATTTTTTTCTAATTAAAAACTAGCTTTATGACATTTCTAGGCTTATACATGCTCATCACCGTAACCTTTTTAAACCATATATCTGGAGGGATCTACTAAGCATCTCAAATGGCTGAGGTGAGAAGGACTGGTCACATTTGTTCCTTATACGAAATCGTGTATAGTAAATACAGATGTTTCTGGCATGCTGTGGTCCATCGGATCAAGGAGAATTGGACATGACTGACTGACTAAACCACAAAATACAGGGATGCACTAATTGGCCACTTTAGATTATTATTATTATTATTATTATTATTATTACTACTTTGTATTTATACTGTGCCAGCATTTTCAGTAGTGCTATTTACAAAGTTACATTTGAGGTTGAAAAAAGGACTATTAGTCCATCAAGTCTTTTTTAGATCTCTCTGATCTGCAATATGCAAATTAATTATTTATCCAGAGGAAGCAAACAGAAAAAAGTCTATTGAAACTTTGCCAAAAAATAAATCCTTACTGATCCCAGATACTAGGATTTGGCTTCCTCCCTGGATCAATGTGTGTTTGCGTCGCTCAGTCGTGTCTTACTCTCTGTGACTTCATGGACCGTAACTCACCAGGTGCATTTTTATGTCCATGGTCATGCTGATCCACTTGGCTTTCATAGCAGCAATACTGGAGTGGGTTGCCAGTTCCTTCTCCAGTCTGCCCCAGCATACAGCTCCTGGTATGCCTAGGTGGTTTCCCATCTAACTACTGACCAGGTCTCAACCTGGCATGGCTTCAGGGTAGTGTTACCTCTTGGATCCTTTACTGGAATCGAACCCAGGTCGCACCGGTGAAAGCACTGAATACTAACCACTAGGGAACCAATCCCTAGATCAATACTCCCTCTCTAATTATCCAGGATTACCAAGAATACCCTTTTTATTCAAACATCCAGTCCCTTTTTTAAGTTATCTATTGCATCTGCTGTCACCACCTCCTCTGGTAGAGAATTCCACAGATTAACCACCCTTACTGTGAAGAACCCTTTTCTTTCTTTAAGGTGGAATCTTTTTACTTCTAACCTCAAAGTATGTCCTCTTTCTCTCTTCCTCCTTCCTCCTTCCTCCTCCTTCCTCCTCCTTCCTCCTCCTCCTTCTTCCTCCTTCTTCCTCCTTCTTCCTCCTTCTTCCTCCTTCTTCCTCCTTCTTTCTTCGTCTTTCTTCGTCTTTCTTCCGTAGCGCTGTACACGGATGGTTCAAGGGAAAACATTATAAACACATTGCAAAGGATGGAGGGCCCTGTCTGAGCTCAGACTCCAGTGTCCATAGAGCTTTCCCCAAAGCACATTACAGCATTGAAAACTCGCAGACTTGCAGTCTATAGGGTTTGGGTGTGGTACAGGAGGGGGATAGGTGCATTGTGCATATTAAGGTGGCTGGTAACAAGCTTCTTTAAACAGTTTAGTTTTTAGTGAGGTTTTGAAGGATTTGAGACAGGGGGATAGTCTAGTCGAGCGAGGCAAGGAGCTCCAGAGAATAGGGGCAGCACAAGAAAAGTCCTGAATGTGGGAATAAAAGGAGCTGATGAGAGGTGGAAAGAAGGACATTAGCAGATGGAAGAGGGTGGGTGGGGGAGTATTTGGAGATGAGAGCAGATATACGGGGTTGCACTGTTGTTGAGGGCTTTATATGTCAGGGTAATGATTTTAAATATTATTCTGTGGCAACGGGAAGAGGAGTGACTGCGAGAACATAAGCCGTTATCCATGACGATGGACATCTGTAGGCCAGCTTCTGATGCTAATAAGGACGTGCTAGCGCTGGAATGCTTACAGGGCTAATGGCAGCTAGATTGATGGAGGGACTTTTTTTCTGTAAAAGGTCTCTTCCCAGGCAACATCCTGTTCACGAGCCACTCCCGGGGGAGCACTGCAGCTGTGTTACAAAAGAGCACACAAGAAACCAGCCACATACTTTACACATATGGTCTGCTCACACAAGGGCCGTAGGTTTACAAGCATGTGTTTCCTAGCATGTTTTTTGTATTTAGCTACGTTGTATAAATATGAAAGAACGCTAATATCATAAACACGAGTGTGCTGGCAATTAACACTTATTAATTTGATTACATGCTTGTTATAAAGTGATAATGAGGTAAGTAACATATTGCCTTACATTTCTTTATTTTATTGTGTTTGTGTACATATCATTTCTGATTTATTTTCCTTTATGCACATATAGTAGCAGTGCCGAGTTTTATTTATATTAAAATAAATTAAGAACGTTATATAATAATTTCTTACAGATTTTTTTTCATTATGCAAACAAATAACTTAAAAAAATTAAAAACATACATTCTGCAAATATCTATTATTCAAAGATTTATGTTATAGTCTATAATTCTATATTATTCACTTCTTTTTTCATTCTTCTTTTATTAAACACAAACATTAAGTTGATGATGGGGAAAACAGTGATAGCAGCCTCCACCATACACACAACATATTGACTGTCCAGAATTCCAAAAAATACAGTTATTGTACTGCACTCTGGGAAACTGGGCAAGGACATGCAAATGAGTCCACCAATGATGTTTGACTCTAATCAAATAAATGAGCCATTTATAAAGGGATATTGAAATAAAGTCACATTTTACCGGAAAAAAAAAAAAAATGTTTTTCAACGCTCCGTTTACTTATAGAAATTGATGTTCCATGTTCTTTGTTGTTCAGTCATTTAGTCGTGTCCCATTCACCTGGACTGCAGGCACATTTTGCACCTGGTTGTGCTAATCCGTAAGCTTTTCATGGCAAAGATACTGGAGTGAGTTGCAAGTTCCTTCTCCAGTGGACCATGATTTGTCTGACCTCTCTCCTATGACCTGCTCATTTTGGGTGACCCTACATGGTATAGCTCAAAGCTTCACTGAGGTACACAAGCCCCTGTATATGAATAAAAATATATGCCGGTATATGTATGTGTGTGTGTGTGTGTACCTATATATATATATATATATATATATATATATATATATATATATATATATATATATATATATATATATATATATATATATATATATATATATAATTAGTATTGCTCTGATTATTCATCTAGATTACTGGACACTCACGGCTACCTCACTCTTTACTTATATCACAGAGCTCTTCATATGGGCTTTGGTTAAAATAGTTTAGATTTGAGGACAATAAATGTAAACAAAATTCAGTGACCTGTGATTGAATATTGCCTGTGTGTCCTATTTGGTCTTATTTCCAGAAAGTAATGAGGTTTATTCAACTCTAACCTAGTACTAGCTGACTTTGGCATGAAATACCCAAGGTCACTTCCAATTGGTGACCTTATTCACAGAGAGGAAACCAGAGAGTTATGAAATGAATGGGTTGCATCCTCGGCATTTCTTCCTTACCTCTCTTACAAGATGAAGAAATCTTACAGTCTATATTGGGTAATACAGATATTCCATTCACACAATTGGTACTTTTCTTTTTTCAAATGCTGTATTTTTCTAGTGTTTAAATATGCCTTTTCCAGACTTTTAGATTGAATAATATATTGTCTAAAGTTTGATTTCTTTGGTGCCAATATCATAAGATCTAGGGAGACATGAAAAACAAAATCCTGTGTGGCATCAGAAAAAGGGAGTTTTGTTAAAGAAAAAATGCTTTCAATTTCTTTCTTTCTTTCTCTCTTTCTTTCTCTCTTTCTTTCTCTCTTTCTTTCTCTCTTTCTTTCTTTCTCTCTTTCTCTCTTTCTTTCTCTCTTTCTTTCTCTCTTTCTTTCTTTCTCTCTTTCTTTCTCTTTCTCTCTTTCTTTCTCTCTTTCTCTCTCTTTCTTTCTCTCTCTCTCTCTCGCTCTCTCTGCTTCTTCTCCTCTCTCTCTCCTTCTCTCTCTCCTTCTCTCTCTCCTTCTCTCTCTCCTTCTCTCTCTCCTTCTCGCTCTCCTTCTTTCTCTCCTTCTTTCTCTCCTTCTCTCTCTCCTTCTCTCTCTCCTTCTCTCTCTCCTTCTCTCTCTCCTTCTCTCTCTCCTTCTCTCTCTCCTTCTCTCTCTCCTCTCTCTCTCTCCTCTCTCTCTCCTCTCTCTCTCCTCTCTCTCTCCTCTCTCTCTCCTCTCTCTCTCCTCTCTTCCTCTCTCTCTCCTCTCCTCTCTCTCCTCTCTCTCTCTCTCTCTCTCTCTCCTTCTCTCTCTCCTTCTCTCTCTCCTTCTCTCTCTCCTTCTCTCTCTCCTTCTCTCTCTCCTTCTCTCTCTCCTTCTCTCTCTCCTTCCTTCTCTCCCTCTCCTTCCTTCTCTCTCTCCTTCTCTCTCTCTTTCTTTTTTTCTTTCCTTCTCTCTCTTTCTCTCTCTCTCTCCTTCTCTCTCTCTCTCTCTCTCTTTCTCTCTTCTCTCTCTCTCTCTTTCTCTCTTCTCTCTCTCTCTTTCTCTCTTCTCTTTCTCTCTCTCTCTTTCTCTCTTCTCTTTCTCTCTCTCTTCTCTCTCTCTCTTTCTCTCTCTCTCCTTCTCTCTCTCTCTCTCCTTCTCTCTCTCTCTCTCCTTCTCTCTCTCTCTCTCCTTCTCTCTTCTCTCTCTCTCTCTCTCTCTCTCTCTCTCTCCTTCTCTCTTCTCTCTCTCTCTCTCTCTCTCTCTCTCTCTCTCTCTCTCTCCTTCTCTCTTCTCTCTCTCCTTCTCTCCTCTCTCTCTCTCTCTCTCCTTCTCTCCTCTCTCTCTCCTCTCTCTCCCCTAGAGCAGTTAAAGGGACATAAAAAGTTCCCCGTTTTTAATAATAAAATAATATGTAATAACATCTTGTTCTTAAAAGCCATTTTTAACCCAATTAAATCTTTCAAACAGTGCCTGCAAAGGTCCAGCCCCTGTAGCACTATGTAGTACTAGATATACTAACCAATCACAGATTGTATCTCCGCAGCATTTCAACAACATGCTGTTGAGAGTCAGTCTGTGATTTGCTAGTACATCTAGTACCAAAAAAAATACCATGTGCATAATCGAAAGGGGGTGGATCTTTGTAGGTACTGTTTACAAATCTCCAATTATGCATGGGCAAATAACAAGATATTTAGATATACATACTTATTAGGTTATTTTTTTATATTAAGTTATACGTTTTTGTCGTCTAAAGCCTTCACTTCAATGGCACATTTTCAAATACATTTTCTGATGCAACAAAGAAATGATTATTTTCATATCTCTTGCATTTTAGCAGACTCTGTTGGGTTGTAGAAGCTGACATGCATGCAATGGATTCTGATGAAGGCTTTAGGGGTGGATGAAGAACATAAGAGATGCCTACTTCAGAGGATTGGGTGGAAGAGAGAAAAATGAATCCTTCAATTTGATAACAAACCTGTCCCTTTTCTTCTCCCTCCAATCCTGAATAGATAAAAAAAAAAAATGGCAGAGAACAATTGTGCTAAATATATTTTACATATCAAATCCATCAGGAAGCATGCAAGACATGGCAGTCCTTAGGCACAAGTGTGTGTTTGTCTTGCTCAGTCACATGAGACTCTCTGTGACTTGATGGACTGCAATACACAATGTTGATCCACTTGGTATTCATGGCAGAGACACTGGGGTGGGTTGCCAGTTCCTTTTCCAGTGGGCAACAGCACACCGCACCTGTTATTCCTAGGTGGCCTCCCATCCAAGTACTGACCCGGCCCAACTCTGCATGGCTTAAGGATGGTGTGACCTGTTGGTTCCCTAACTGAAACGCACCCAGATTGTTTTTGGGAAAGCACCAAATCCTAACGACTGAACCATCAGGGAACCCCCAGGCACAGGTTGTGTCTGCTAAAATTAAAAGTTTCCACTTCTGACCTCCGGAACTGCTAAAAATGTTAGTTGATTACATACTTCACATATGTTATTTTTCCCCAGAATACAGTGCTCCTTTAGAAGGGCTCAGGAATTCAGGTTTCTATGCAATGTTGGGTGTCACGCAGGAAGAAGTTGAAATTACAACACTTTCTACAACACAACTATAGAACATGGACATGTAAATGATAAAAGTGTCTTGTAATGATTTAAAATATGAAATTTTAGGTCTTCATAAAATAAAAATTCCATTCAGTCTTTTAATATCTGTTTGTGCACCTGTGGGTTACAGTATATGGGCAGGATAAGAAGAACGTTTTTAAGTGCACAGATGAAATGTTATATATACATATCCTTTACATAGTGTTTCCATACACTATTAATATTGAAGTTTTCTTTCCATCCAAATGTCCAAAATACATAATAGATTTGTGATAATAAAGCAAAGAGAAATCTTTTGGATTTTTTAAATTTAGTTCTGGCAGGATTTAATAAATATCATTAACTACTATATCTTGGTATTATTTAATGTATTATTAGATTATTAGTTGAATTAGAATGTTAAATGACTTCTGCAGGCACTTGTCATGTATGTACCAAACTAACAATATTAGCAGCTATGTAAGCCATGTAAATAAAACATTTTGGGGGGAAATCAATTTTTTTTTTAAAGGCTCTCTGAGTGCAGGAATTTATTTTTTGTTTGTTACGTCTCATTCTGAGAGCTTGGAAATGGGGAGAGGAGTGAATAAGCAGAAATCCAGAGCCTTTGTTTGGATAAGATTGAAATTGACAACACCCCCCACCCCCCTCACCAGCCCCAAAGCAGGACGTTGCATTAAATGATGCAACCAAATCCCTGAAAACAGTGCTCTCGCACACACAGCTTCCACCACTGAGGTGTGTGTGTGTGTGTGTGTATATATGTATGTATGTGTGTGTGTGTGTGTGTCTCTCTCTCTCTCTTTCTCTCTTTCTCTCTTTCTCTCTCTCTCTCTCTCTCTCTCTATATATATATATATATATATATATATATATATATATATATATATATATATATATATATATATATATATATATATAAAATCCCAAAGGGGTTATATATTCATCATAGGGCTTTAACCGCTAAAACCAACCTGGCATACTATTGAAACCATAACCACCATGGTATATTGCTATATATATATATATATATATATATATATATATATATATATATATATATATATATATATATATATATATATATATATATATATATATATATATATATATATATATATATATATAAATAAAATAATAAAAAAAATATATATATATAGTTAGTTATATATATTTTATATGTTAAAATTATTTTATATATTAGAGTAATTTTTAAATACATTTATTTGACTTTTTAGTTACAGAACATATAAATGGCAGCTAAGTGAATACAATATGACACCTCTGACTCAGTTTTGATACAGAAGTCAACTTTAAGGCATTATACCATGGTGGTTATGGGTTCAATAGTATGCCAGGTTGGTTTTAGCTCTTAAACCCCTTTGATGACTCACTGAAAACAAATCTTAATAGGTGTGTTACAGAGATGTTGAAATTCCAAAGGATTCTTCTTCAAAGTGAATATTTGAAAAAGAATCCATTGTGTTTTTATTGCTTTGTAACCTAAGAATTTTTCCCACTAGTCCTATAAAACCGGGCTCTGTAAACTCTGGTTCTAGAACCAAATGCAACTTAGTGCGGACTCTGTAATGGCTCCTTTGTCATTTCCACATGTGGGTGTGTTGCCAGCTTGAACGAAGAGGAGTTTGGTTGTGGTCCATCCGGGAGAAATCAACGCTCAGTTTGAACAATTCAGAATACAGCTGTGCACACAATTCAGTTTCAGTTTGTTTCAGTTCACACTACTTACTACATAACGCATATTTCTTTGACCAATATTAGGGAAAAAAGGAACATTCTGTAACTTTTTATTTGAGTTGTAAACTTCTCTTACAGCGCTCAAGAAACTGAAGTTTTTAGTGTTAGTTACTTTTCAAAACAAACATTAATGTAAGGTGTAATTTAAATAAACATGACAAATTTTAGAAAATTGGCCCAAACTGAGTTACTTAAATATAAGATTTTCTCTAAACACGCTTTTATTTCCCTGTCTGACAAACCTGCTAAGGTTGTTGTTTTGTTACATACTTCACAAACATGTAAATTTTTTATCAATCTGTAAATGCCTTTTAGATGGGGAAGCAAATCGGCCGAGTTGAGTTCAGAGTGGTGTGACCTCTTGGGTCCAAGACTGGAATTAAGCCCAGGTCGCAGCGGTGAAAGCACTGAATCCTAACTACAGTGAACGATGTTTAAAATCAATATATTTGGATTAAATTACACACACACCATTGATTTTATTTATTCACTGCTTTCCAAATATCAAGGATACTGCTCAATAACATCTGTATGTCTTTAGCATAGATATATATTGTTGTTCAGTCGTGTCCGACTGTCGGTGACCATATGGACGTATCACGCCAGGCACGTCTGTCTATCTGGTTGTGCTAATCCATATTGTTTTCTTGGCAAAGACAGTGGGTTGCCAGTTCCTTCTCCAGTGGACCATGATTTTTCTGATCTCACTTCTATGACCTACCCATCATGGGTGACCCTTCGTGGTATAGCTCACGGCTTCTTTGTGGTACACAAGCCCCTTCACCACGACAAGTTGTGAGCTAGTAAACTATAATTCTGAATTCTAGATGATGGTTTAATACCAACTCTCACTGTTTTATCAACATATGATAAATTACGTCCAATAACTGTTGAAGTAATTAAAGTCTTGTAGTAGTTAAAGTCTTGGCTATTGACTTTCATTTGTCATAATATAAGAAAAACTGAAGTTGCTGGTGCTATGGTTCTGTGAATACTATATGTATATGAAATGTTGTTGTTTGTTGTGTCGTTCACTCGAGTCTGACTCTCCGTGAACCTATGGACCACAGCTCGCCAGCCACATCTTGTGTCCAGTTGGGCCAATCCATAGGGTTTTCATGGCAAAGATACTAGAGTGGGTTGCCAGTTCCTAAACTAGTGGACTGATTTGTCTGATATCTCGCTCTTTGGGTGACCCTACATGGTTTAGTTCACAGCTTCATTGATGTAAAGAAGCCCATTCACTATAAAAAGGGGATATGCAATATACTCTTTACCTAAATATTTAAGAAGAAAACATTGATATGGTTACTAGTTGCAGTTCACCTTTTTCATGCCTCGTGAAAACCACAGAGTCCTTTGCTCTAAAATTTTTGTCATTATTGGGGTATTTTGCGATTCTCATACACGTTGTTTATATTTTATATTACTATACCAGTCTACATATAGACTGATTCCTGGCTATAAAGTAAATAAGTACTATCCAGGTAGACCTCAAAATACCGGTGAGCTATGGGCGTTACATGTCATTTAGAGAGTTTGGTAATCCCCAAATCGAACAGAATATTTTTTTTTAAAGAATGAAGACATTTGAGAGATTTTAAGTGTAAAAAATATACATCTTTCAATGTAAAGATGGAGTTTTAGTACTATAAATTGGTCATATCACACAAGCCAATCACAGAGCAATTCTGAGCTCCTCCTTGTTTTTTTGTCCATTGGACTACACATCCCATGATGCTTTGCTGTACAAAGTGCCATCACAGATTGATGTATTAGCTGCATATGACTGGCCAAAACAAATTATGAATTTTATGTTAATTTAGCTGGGATTTCTAGGGGTGTTAACTTTCAAAATGAACTGCTTGTAAACTCAAGAGATTTAGCAAACTTTATTCATAATCTAGAAAATGTACATATGCCTTAAGATCAGCAATTTAAACACATTGTCTTTATGAATACTCCAAAATAATTAATTTTGATCAGTGGTGGATTAAAGGACCACATATAGTTTTAAATTATACTATTTTCGGAACTGAAGTTGCGTCCCTATAAGTGAGAGGTAATTTGTAGCACTGAAATGACATCTTTAGATCTGTAAAGGAGGCACTTGTAGATAGATGAACACTCCCTTCCACGAGTGACTAATTTGGTGATGCTCATAAGCTAATTGGAGCCTCTAATAATTGCTTACTCTGCTTATTTCCTTCTTGATGCTACTTGTCTGTGTGATTCTAAGTGTGGTTTTATCTCAAAAGTAAGGTATTTATTTACATCTTGAGTCACACAAGTTATCTATATTTAGGGTGTCTCTGTATGTGGAGTGCACAGGGATAAAAGACACAGTCTACATACTTTTTCATGACTACAATCACAAAATAAAATCCCTTCGATATCGCGTGGAAGGAGAATTTTCGGCTAATAATTATTATAAACTAGTAAGTTGTTCGTCATAAATGATGGTATCATATAATTGTATCTCTTTCTTTCTTTCTTTTTCTTTCAGCTTATATCAGACACACACATACATTCACAGCAGCAATGTCTCAGCACCTCCTTGCTCCTTGCGGTGGGGACTACACATCCTATGATGCTTTGCTGCACAAACTGACTTCCCACAGATTGCAACAATGTTGTATCGGCCTGTGATTGGCCAAAATGAATTGTAAATGTTATGCTAATTTAACTAGGGTTTTTCACTGGCATTCCTTGTCAAAATCAACTGCCAGAAAAGCTGAAGACATTTGCCATCTCTAGGGTAATTTTTATTAATGTTTATTTTGGTATTTTTTCCTGCAAAATGTTTCTTGGGCATACACTACTAATTCTCTTCTATCAGATGCATTCATAATCCAGGAAACTTAAATATGCCTTTAATGATCTTGACTCTTGAATTTTTTTACAGTTAATTTTTTAAAGAATGTCTAAAACATAGTTTTGGGTTTTCCATTGAAACATGAAGATTCACTAAGACTCAAAGTAAGCAATGGCAGTAGGTAGCTGTGTATCACCGCATATTGCACCAGACCCTGTCATCGCATTCACTAATATGTAATAATATGAGGTCCTATATACACTCCTATATATGCTCACTAAATCTCCACCCAATTTTCTATTTTGTATCTCTAGAAATATCTCATGCAGTAGAACTGGAATCTACTAATGTGATTGTGCAACGTCACATATAGACCATGTTGGTTATTTAAAGGGACACAGAAAAAGCTCTTGAGTTTGCTAGCAGTTGAATTTTGAGAGTCAACGCCCCTGAAAATCTGTGCTAAAATTAGCATAATTTGCATTTGCACAAGGAAGCGAGTAGGAGCTCAAACATTGCTGCTGTGGACTTCTGCATTGTGCTGCTGTTAGTATAGGGTTAAAAACATACCCAGAAGCAGTATTTCTATTGGTAGGCACCAGGTGCCTATGTAAGCAACTCTGGGGGTGTGGAAACCATTTTTAAATAAAATAAATATATGCATGTGAATAGAATGACTCCATGTAATGTGTGTGTCTGATATAAGCAGCAGGTGTTAGATTGTGTGTTTGCGTCGTGTCCGACTCTGCGTGACCTCATGGACTGTAACATACCATGCTGATCTACTTTGTATTCGTGGCAGAGATACTGGAGTGAGTTGCCAGTTCCTGGTATTCCTAGATGGTCTCTCCAAGTACTGACCAGGCTCAACCTTGCTCGGCTTTAGGGTGGGGTGACCTCTTGGTTCCCTAACTGGAACCAAATCCAGGTCGTAGAGGTGAAAGGACCAGATCCTAACCTCTGGACCACCAGGGACCCCTATATGTTAGGTAAAAACAGGTAAACTTCCATATAACTGAATATGTTCTTCATCTGAAAAAATTATATATATAACGTGACATATAAAATACCGAAAAAAAGCCATGTCCCATTTAACATGTAAAAAGGTTCCCATTGTCATGGTTCCTACTTAAAAAGAGCTTCCTCAATACTTTGATGGGCTCCTTTGGGCTCCTTTACATCAATAAATCTCCCCCATCACCCACAACCCCTCCCTATGTACTCCAGACCGGACCCCTATACAGAGGTACGGAGTATGTTGCCAGTGGTGGTATATAAATACATATTATGGTATTTCCCCTTCTGGATCGCTACCTTGTTATTGTGAAGGGGCTTGTTTACCTCAATGAAGCTGTGAGCTATTTGATGGCAGGTCAACCAAAATGGGCAGGTCAAAGAAAGGTCAGACAAATCATGGAGAAGGAACTGGCAAACCACTCCAGTATCTTTACCAAGAATAACTTGCAGATAAGCACAGCCAGACCCCAGAGAGTCGGATAAAACTGAACAACTACACAACAATCATTATGGTAAGAAAAGTGCACCCCCTGTATTTTGCTCTTACATTGTGCAAACCTCTGAAGTCAAAAAAGGTCCTTTGAGTGGGGAATATGGTGCGTTACAGTGCGGTCTCTGGGGGAATCTCAGCTAAATTTAGTGCGCTCTAATTGTAAGGTGAGCGGGCACAGTTGTCGCCTCCCTATACGGTTACATCAGCCTTTCTCTAAATGTTGTTTGTTCTGCACCAAATCCACAAGCGATGAAGATGATCTATCCGGAGTTAATTAAAAAAATAATGTAATTTTAGAAATAAATCCTATTTAAAGGGCCACAATGCTTTAATTTTTTTATATATAGTCTTTTCAATAAAGACATTTGATAATGGGCATTTTTAAATGAATACATATTTATTGATTAATAACAGATAGCAAAGCTGAGGACACTGATTGATAGTAGTTTTTCCCCCCCAAACTCATGAATTACCCACACCTGACCTGTTTAGGTGTTTCCAGCACTCCATGATCTGAACAGATTGATTTGTTGAGGGTTAACTCTTTTTTTTTTTTTTTTTTTTTTCTTGCTCACTCCACAGCCGAAACTGCATGTTTAGGAGTGGGCAGGCAGTGATACATGTAAACACAGATGCTATTAAATTTCTAGTAAAAAATGAATATATTTTAAAAATTCAGAAAGTATTTCACAATGCTTTTCGGAAATCTTTATTGTGACGCGGTCCAAATTGTGCGGATTTAATTGAGGTTAGAAGGAAAATGATTCCACCTTAAAGAAAGAAAATGGTTCTACACAGTAAGGGTGGTTAATCTGTGGAATTCTCTGCCAAAGGAGGCGGTGACAGTGGATTTGATAAATAACTTTAAAAAAAAATTGATATATTTTTAAATAAAAAGGGCATTAAGGTCTATCCTGGATAATTAGAGATAGAGTATTGATCCAGGGAGGAATCCGATTTTTTTTTTTGCTGCTTTTTTTTTTTACTCAAAAGCTACTAGAGAGAGAGAGGGCGGGGAAGGAGGGAGAGAGCGTGAGAGAAAGCAGAGAGAGACAGAACAGACAATTGAACATAACATATGATACTTCACAAATTACTAGTAAATATATATATATATATAAATATATATATATATATATATATATATATATATATATATATATATATATATACTGTATGTATATGTTGCTTTTGTAATGTTATAATATACAACAATTGCACCATGGTGGTCCTTTAATAGCATCTAAAAAACCCTGTTCTGATTGGGCCAGTAATTTCTGAGTGTTATAAGGCCTGGGTGAGAAAACATGCCCAATGTCACCACTTGCCCTATGTAAGATGTATGATAGTAATAAAGCTACTGGACCTAAACACATAGGCGGCACTTTTTACCCCGGCCCTATATGCCGTGAGTTCTTGCCAGTTTATTTCTACAGGTTTAGTTTACAATACATAAATATTTTAGTGTTTTAGTGTTTAGTGGAGCCAAAAGATTAATAGATGCAACTGATTTTCTTTTCGCATGCAAAACCACAGTTATTTTTATTGCCATATTATTAATATCTTACAATTCAGGCCACTAGTATACCTGTCACATTGAAAGTAATCTAATTTCCAGCTCCGGTGGCCTTACATGCTCCGGTAAGCTTTGTTAGCAGCATTAGTCATTAAATTCGCTTTATTATTATTATTATTTACTCCGGGAACACATAGCTATAAATCAATACTTTTTCAGGTATTTGAAGCTTGACGTAACTGTATCCTCCAAAATTCGTATTGCTGTTTTGATAAGTTATTATGAATTATAGCCACCCTGTATGTTCCTATGGTGGACAAAACAATGACCCCAGTGCTGTCATTCTGCCCACCCCTGATCTTGAGTCATCACTCAATTGAATTAGAATGGAGAGCGACGTGTGGAGAAAATTAAGCGATCACGAACAAGCTTCATGGACATGTGTACTAAAAAGTGAAGTCTTGGAGATGTCTGGAGATCCTAAATCTTTGTATATTTACCCCACATGAGAGGTTCACCAACACATCTCCAGAATGTCACCCTTTAGGACAGTGGTTCTTAAACATTTTGGAGGACTGGCTTCCACTGCTGGATGGAATGACCTCTGAGTTAATGAAAACGTTGGAGAGTTTAATACTATATGTGGAACACTAAATCCAGATTGAATAATGTACATTTCCAGCTATAACTGTGACTAATTGTAGAGAAATAAAGTGTTCGGTTGTCCTCATCCTGTTTGACATCTACGCTTTTGAATATATGGGATTACATTATGCCGATATTACTTCTACATGTAACTGAAAAATGTATTAAATAGGAAGTCCACCCTCTGAGTTAATCGTTTTATCAACAGCCATTAATTACGAGTATCTATATGTAGCTATATTGTTGTTCAGTTGTAGTTGACTTTCCCTGACCCTTTGGACTGCAGCATGCCAGGGACACCTATTGTTATGTCACTGGTCGTGCTTGTCCGTTTAGGTTATCTTGGCAAATATAATGGAGTGGGTTGCCAGTTCCTTCTCCAGTGGACGGCAATTCGTCTGACCTCTTTGCTATGACCTGCTCATCTTCGGTGACCTTACATGGTATAGCTCACAGCTTCATTGAGGTACACAAGCCCCTTCACCACGACAAGGTAGCGATCCAGACGAGGATAGATATATATATAAATGATAATAATATATCTCTATATATATTTGCTTAAAGCGTTTTCACATTTTTAACCAATAAAAGCTTCCCTTTAGTCCTTATGAAATCACTGACAGTTGTAGCTTTCACATTCTAGTTTATAAATAAAAGAACTTATCTCTATAGCAATTTAAGGCACTTCAATATACATGTATTCATTACAATCAACTGTAATTATGTTTATTTTTTTTAATATTTACTTTTCATTTAAATCTTTCTTTTTGGTTTGTGCAATAACCAGGACCTTGTTTGTGTCCCTTCATTAGTTGATTGTTGTAGTGTATATAACATCCCAGGTGAGGCTTCACTACAATAAAGCAAACTGTCCAGTCTTGTATAACAGTGACCCCAGGCAAAGAACTTCCCCAGCTCCGGTGTAGTTGCCCCTGTCACCTTCCCCAGCTCAAGTGTAGTTGCCCCTGTCACCTTCCCCAGCTCCGGTGTAGTTGCCCCTGTCACCTCCCCCAGCTCCGGTGTAGTTGCCCCTGTCACCTCCCCCAGCTCCGGTGTAGTTGCCCCTGTCACCTCCCCCAGCTCCGGTGTAGTTGCCCCTGTCACCTCCCCCAGCTCCGGTGTAGTTGCCCCTGTCCCTTCCCCCTATCCCCAGTATAGTAGCTCCTGTTACCTCCCCAGCCCTAATGTAGCAGCCTCTGTCACCTCCCCCTAGCCCCAATATAGTAGCCCCGTCACCACGCCTCAGCCCCAGTATACTAGCCCCTGTCACCTCCCCCTAGCCCCATTGTTATAGCTCCTGTCACCTCCCCCCAGTCCTAGTGAAGCTACCCCTGTCTCCCCCAGCCCTAGTGTAGTAGTGCCCGAGTGTTGTAGCCCCTGTCACATCCCCCTAGCCCCAGTGTTGTAGCCCCTGTCACCTCCCCCAGCCCTAGTGTAGCAGCCCCTGTCACCTCCCCCTAGCCCCAGTGTTGTAGCCCCTGTCACCTCCCCCAGCCCTAGTGTAGCAGCCCCTGTCACCTCCCCCTAGCCCCAGTGTAGCAGCTCCTGTCACCTCCCCCAGCCCTAGTGTAGCAGCCCCTGTCACCTCCCCCTAGCCCCAGTGTTGTAGCCCCTGTCACCTCCCCCAGCCCTAGTGTAGCAGCCCCTGTCACCTCCCCCTAGCCCCAGTGTTGTAGCCCCTGTCACCTCCCCCAGCCCTAGTGTAGCAGCCCCTGTCACCTCCCCCTAGCCCCAGTGTAGCAGCTCCTGTCACCTCCCCCCTAGCCCCAGTGTTGTAGCCCCTGTCACCTCCCCCAGCCCCAGTGTAGCAGCCCCT